>SMDT01002303.1:0-460366 GCA_005392925.1 Aquilaria sinensis
CTTGGATTTCATTCCAAGTATCTCCTTTAATGTGTAGGATTGAGTTTCCGTAAACAAGACTAAGGACCCATTCTTTCTTATGTTCATCCTTGACATGCAGCAAAATGAGGTTCTTCCAAGCTTCTAACACAGAATAACTAATATGATTTCTCCAACCTACCCAAAGCCCCCATCTACTTCCCTCTGCATCAATAAATGTAGTGTACAAAAAATCTGCCAAATGAAATTTCCTCAAAACTTATAAGGTCTCTATAAAAATTAACAAGCCTAGGTAATGGTTACACATTAGACCTTTTACCTGTTGAACTATCACAGTTTGGCCGATCCCATGATTCAAACATAATATTTTCATGGTTGTTGTAGGGGTTGATAAGGGACCAACCAAAACCCTTGCAATCTAGTCAGATTATCTAAAAATATGCAAGGCACTGCCAACTAAGATGTCAAGAAGTCCAATTCAACCTTAAAATGATTCGCCAACTTAGATTGAGCTTCATCAGCATTTGCATGACCATCTAGTCTAGACATACACCTTTTTAAGGGCATAAGTCTTCACCCTTTTCAAGAGTTCTCTTTTTGGGCTTTCTAACAACTTCCAACTTTGTCTCATGATGAAAAATAGCCAAACTTGTCCGTAAGTGCTTATCTAGTGGCTATAGACTATCCAAGTCAACAGTTGAAAAGGAAAACTTTTCTCTAGTCCTTTTCCATCTCCTTTTTCATTGATAACTAGAATGGCCCATTGTCAAGTTATAATGATATTTCTCAAGAATTTTACTATCCCACAAACATTTGGGAAGGCTATCCTCTTTACTATTCTCCCCAAACTTCATAAGTTTGAATTACCTTTTTCGTTGATTTGGAGTCAAATTGGATTTTTCCTTAGTTTTTACCCATTTTTTATACTAAGATGGCAACTTTATTTTTCCTACACCCTAAAGTGAGGATCTGTATAAGGCCATGCTAATAATTATACCTATGCCCGTGGGGCCACCCAGGTTAAGTCCGCTCACAGTGGCAAGTCCATTAAGAATTTTCTCAAAATTAAAAATAAAAGGATTGAGCTCTGAAACTTGTTTAAAACAAGGATTAAAATCAATTCTTTTTGTATTTTGCATGGTGTTTGACATGCTTGTGTTTTGCATCATTACTATACTGCCCATGTGTAAGTTGGTACCCTTTTAGCCCCGAAGCCCATCAAGCATAGAACTTTGATCCTCCTTTTGCATCTACACCCAGTCTTTAACTCTACAATGCTTTAAAAAGGCAAACCGCTTGAGAAATGTGGTGCTCTTCACACCCAATTTTGAAGGGTATACATAATAATTGGTGGAGAACCTTTGACCCACCTTCTCCCCCTTATGTACATAGTGGCCTTAGAACCGACCCTTAGGTACCTTGTTGTTATCATGGTATATTGCTTATCTCAGTGTTTGGCTCGCATGTCATTTTACATTGCACGATGTATTAACATGGTCATACATGCATGATACATCCACACACTCCACCTAAATAAATTATATGCTTGAGGCTTAAAAGACTTCAACATAGACTTAAAATCAAGCACTATAGTCTAGATACTTTGAATTTATTTAGGTTTAGATAGTTCACCGTATTTTAAAATCTGTTAGAGTTACCTCATGCTAGTCACTGCCTAGGTAGCTAACCTTAGAAATTTAAGATCCTTAAATCTTAGGGGCAACAACATGGCTCCTAGCATAACCTAGTACTCTAGCGATCCATTTAGCCATATCATTAATTTATGCACTTGCATGCTAGTTGGCACATGCATACATGTACCTCCTTATGATCATGCATACATGCCCATTTGTATATTCATGCATGTATGCACATAGAGTCCCTTAATATGCTCATGCATATAAAACTTAAACATGCATACATGTAGGTTCATTACATACATGCATATGGTCTAAAATTTGCTAGACATAGGATAATAAAATCAATGGTCATAGGTTCACTCTAAGGGGTTACTTACACTAGGGATGGAGTATAACTTGATGAAGATGTTAAAAAGGCTTCAAGGTATCATTGACAGGCTTAGCAAGACTCAAGAAGCATAAAACGAGAGAATGGGCGCTTTGGCAAAGCATGTTAGTTCTATGAGTCTTCCTTCTGAAAAGCTTCATCATGGAGCCCAAAAGAAGTTCATATTCAAGGCTCCCACCAAAAGTACTCTTGTTGATCCAAGTATGCAAGTATTTGTTGAGTCCACCTTGTGCAAACTCTTCAAGATGAGCCGCACACTCAAGTACTCGCCAGTGCCCCACCTTTGCCACCATTAAATGAAAACATGTTAGCTCTAGAAGAAATCATGTGGAAGATGAAGAAAGATAGTGCATTGTTGGATATGGATACATTATCACTCTTTCTAGGTTCATGTACCAAGGAAATTTAGGTTAACTAAGCTTGATAAGTTCAACAAAAATGGATGCCCTAAAACTCACCTTCAAATGTATGCAAAAGCCATGACTCCACTAGGTGCTAATGCTGATTTGATGACTCAAATGTTCCAATAATGTCTCACTGGACATGCACTTAAATGGTTTATGAACCTTGAGCCATCTTGCATAAGGACATGGGAAGATATATGCATGGAGTTTTAAAGGCATTGCCAACACAACTTGGAGGTGGATGTCACAATGAGAGATCTTGAGACTACTAAACAACCACCAAGGGAAACCTTCTCAGCATTTATCACTCAATGTAAAGCCAAGGCATCTTAAATGATCAACTGACCTATCAAGAAAGAGCAAATTGTGCTAGTGGTTAATAACCTTGTTCTGATTTACAACCAACATTTTTTTGCTCAATATCTTCCAAACTTTAAAGTGTTTGTGATTGCTAGAACACAAATAGAGGATGTTGTTAACTCAAGATAAACAAGAGTAATTGATGGAACTAAGTTCAAGAAGTCACTTAACTTTCAAATGCTGACGAGCACTGAGGTTAATGCCATCAGCACTCAGAAGCATGCTCATTCACCTCACTAATTCACTAAGTTATACAGACCATTGAGCAAAATGCTACAAAAATTTTGAGAAGAAAGGTCTCGTGAAGCTGTTTGCTCCTAATCCTCCTTCAAATATATTATCGATACATTATAATCTTAGTCAATATTGTGCTTTTCACAAAGGAGTTTGGCATCCTACTGATAAGTGTGCTGACACGGCCGTCCCTGGCCTCTGCCCAGGAAGCCCTATGAGAGCTGGTCTCACGGTGGTTGCAATTTGCTAGTTGTATATGTGTGCGGATTAAAATCCCATGATACTAGTTGATTATCCTAGAATATGCAGGATGCATGCTTTTCATGCTTTGACTTGGATTAATAAAAACATAAAGCATTAACTTGGCCAAGTAATTTCTACAAAAAATAAGTACAAATAGCCAAAGCATACAAAATCAACATTTATGTGAGTTTACTACACATAACAACTCGTGGGAGTATTCATACATAAAGTAGACTAATGCCCTCACCCAATAGCAACCCTAGAGTTTAGAGCTCTTCATAACATAGACTATGGAGACAACTAGAGCACTGCATATTTACAAGCCTCTACTGAGATCTTCTTTAACTAACTCCCACCTTGGATGTGAATCCCAGTGGCAAGTCTCAAAAACCCTTGTCCAGTGCTACTAGGCTCTACAGCCAAAGGAAGACTCTAGTTAGTACTGTTACTTGACCAACAAACTACTAAGCATACTCATGTAGACTAGAATCACAAGGATTCTCAAGTCCAATATCTGTGCACAAAAAAAAAACCACTACTGCAATAACCCTCAATGGTTATCCAATCCAACAACTTCTGAATCTGCACAACATAACTAGGGAGTGAGAACATAACATTCTCAGTAAGGGGTCTTCAATGTACTTGCAAGAAAATTACTAAGGACACCACATATGATAAAATATGTAACCTGTTGTGAGCTCATATAGCCTGAGGGTCTAATATATGCATATATTTAGGTCCCTTGATGAAGATTTTCAGGATCTTATGATAACATACTTTTATGTTATCTACTCATACATATGCCACATGCATATTTGTTCATTTGATATAACATGCTATATAACATATCAATTTTACATCATTCTAATTTCTTTAACATGCATTTGATATAACATATCAATTTTACATACATATTGTGTCAAACAAATCCTAGCATGCTACTAAGAACATACATGTAAATAATAAATGAAACCTAGCATGCTACTAAACCAAGAAAGAATGTGCACCTTTCTTCTTGGTTATCTTTGGTGAAAACTTGAGGGAGAACTTGATCTTAGAGGAGCACCTTGAAGCTTGAAATAGAGATGAACAATCTCTATGTAAATCCACCCACAATGCTCTCAAAAAGTGTTTAATATTTCGGCCTCTAAAGGAAATAGGAGGAGAATAATTTTCTCTCAAGAAAATGGAGCAAATGGAGTGCCAAATTCGTGCTTAAAATGGCCAGCCACTAAAGGCTATTTATAGATGACCAAAAGGCACACCTTTACACCAAGAAAGGTGTCTTTTAAGCCAAAGAACACTTCCTTTGGCTAAGGGTCATGTATGGTGGCGAAAATACATGTCTCTTTGGCCAAGGAACACTTCCTTTGGCATAACTATGATGGGCGAAAATAAGTGTCTTTTTAAAAGACAGCCAAGGAACACTTCCTTTGGCCTATGTTCCTATGGTGGCGAAAATACAAGAGCCCTAAGAGACATGTTCCTTTGGTCTAGAGACATCTCTTGGTGCTATAAACCCATGGCCGAATATACATGTCTCTTGATGTCAAAGGACATCATTCTTGGTGCAATAACCACCCCAACCACCTCATGGCCGAATATACATGTCTCTTGATGTCAAAGGACATCATTCTTGGTGCAATAACCACCCCAACCACCCCATGGCCGAATATACATGTCTATTCACTCAAGGAACACTTCCTTTGGATGAAAGGACATGTTCTTTTAGCCAATAGTCATCTCTTTTGATGAAGAGACATACCTTTACACAAAAGATGTGTCTCTTGGTGGTTTTGAGCTAAAAGCAAGGTGAGCTGGCACAAAGCTAGCTCACTATACTACTTATGCACCATTGAGCTCCTTTGAGCTCCAACCAAGCACCATGAACTGAGGTCCAGCTCCTTAGAGCTGACCTAGAGCTGGAGTTAGCTGCTCTCAGCTGAAGTGAACTGAAGTCCAGCTACACTCAGCTACCAGAAGCTGAAGTGAGCTGACTTGAGCTGACTTGAGCTAACTTGAGCTGAAGTCCAGCTACTTTGAGCTACTTATAGCTGAAGTGAGCTGACTTGAGCTGAAGTCCAGCTACATTCAGCTACCAGAAGCTGAAGTGAGCTGACTTGAGCTGAACTTAGCTAGCTGAGCTACTTATAGCTGCAGTGAGCTAACATGAGCTAACTTGAGCTGAAGTCCAGCTACTCTGAGCTACTTATAGCTGCAGTGAGCTGACATAAGCTGACTTGAGCTAAAGGGAGCTACTTCTAGCTGCCTTAGATAGCTATTCAAGCTAGAGTTAGCTCAATGAGCTCAAATCCTATCTTAAAAGGATCTTGGTGCGCCAAGAATTCCAACAAACTCCCACTCGCACTAAGATGCTTTTAAACTTCCAGCTCCCACTCAAAACAAACTCCTTAATCCTAATAGCCGAAATAATCCAAACACTTCTACATATATAGAGTTGTGGGTGCGACCTCAGGCACACACACTAAGTCTCTTCCATTGAGGTTGTTAGACTCTCAATAGAAGATTGTCCTCTCCTCATAGTTTGAACTTCTTCAAACTTTCCTTTGAACACATCAAATTCAAGTGTGTTGCTTAAACACATCAAGCTTGCTTGAACACATCAAGTTATGCCTTTCAGACCCCAGACATATGATACACTTCTTAATCACAATCAGTCTCTTTCTTAGAATTTCAACTCCTTGAAATCCATGATTGTATTAAGCATTGAGTACTCATTTCAATCACTTGTCATTCAATCTAGCATACTACTCACAGTAATATGTGGGCCCAAGATTGAATTTAGTGAACGTGTATCATCTTAATGTCTTTCCTTTTAGCTTCAACTACTTAGGTCAATGAGTTAACATGATTACCCAAAAGGAGGATACTCCAGTCTCATTTCTCTAAGACCTTCGACAACCAATCAAAGTAATCATAATTAACTCAACTTCCTAATAGCAAGCCATAGTCACTAAGAGTCTGATTCGAAGAATCTCACACTAAGCAAGAATAGAGACAACTTGCTTAAATTCTTCTCTGGTCGTATTTCATGGTCATGGAACACTTGGAAACACATCCATTAAAGTTCCATAATACACTTCTAAGGTGTTTTACTCATGTCACTCCCACTTGGAGTGATCTCCATTCCAATTGAGGAGTGTGTCATTTCTCCCTCTTAAAACACCATGAAGTGTACTCCTCTTAACACATAAAAGGAGGACATGTCAATAACCATGAAATTTCTCCATGTAAGCCTTAGCTTACATTTAACATAGGCTAGGATGTATGAATGGTCATACAAACTGAATGCACCAAAGCATTGAATCTTGATTACTCATAATCAAGGCGACCATAAAAGCTAAAGTGTCATGTGTTGGAGCATGACTCCCACTTAAATGTATCATTCACTTAAGTTTCATTTAAGTCTTTAGCCAGTCTCATCCTTAATCTTACACAAAGATCAAGGGCAGATGACTCGTGTGAGAAAGTCATCCTCTGCCTATGTTTGACATGTTCATTTGTTCGTTGTGATTCATAAAACTGAACTGAGTATTTCATAAAATAATCAGTATTATTTCAAAGAAATACATAACATGTGTGACACCAAAGTGGTGAAGTACATCCAACATTTACATTCTTCTAAGACTCATTGCTCTAACATGTCGAGCAAATACAAGTGGTGGCAATGGCTTAGTGAGAGGATCTGCCACCATCAGGTCTGTAGAAATGTACTCAATCCTAACTTCACCCTCTTCAATTGCATCCCGCACAAAGTTATATTTCATGCTAATGTGCTTGGTTTTTCCATGGTATTTGGGGTCCTTGGTATAAGCCATGGCTGCCATACTATCACTGTAGATAGTAATAGGTTTCTCAATAGAAACCCTGGACTCCAAATTCTTAAGGAAATAACCTAGCCAAAGGGCTTCTTGTACAGCTGAGGCACATGAAACAAATTCAGCCTCCATTGTGGACAATGCTGTACAAGTTTGCTTCTTACTACACCAAGTAGTAGCCCCACCATTTAGCATGAAAAGATAACCAGATGTAGACTTGCTGGAGTCTCTATCTCCTCCCCAATCAGCATCAGAATAGCCACGTAAACCAAGGTCTTTACCTTGGTAACAAAGCCAATAATCCTTAGTACCCTTGAGGTACCTTAGGATCCTCTTGACACTCTTCCAATGCTCCAGACCAGGGTTGGAAGAATATCTTGCTAGAAGTCCAACCGCTTGGCTGATGTCTGGCCTTGTACATAACATGGCGTACATCAAGCTACCAATGGCACTTAGGTAGGGGATCTGAGCCATCTCTTCCTTCTCCTTTGGAGTCTTAGGACACAAGTCCTCTCCAATCTTGCAACCATATGCAAGAGGTGTACTCATAGGCTTTGCATTTGTTAAGTTGAACCTTGCAAGAATCTTATCAATATAAGGCTCTTGAGAAAGGGCCAATAGCCTTGCCTTTCTATCCCTCAGGATCTTAACCCCTAGAATAAAGGCAGCCTCTCCCATGTCCTTCATGTCAAAGGTGGAAGACAACCATCCCTTGATGGTACTTAACAATGCAAGCCCATTACTTGCAATCAGTATATCATCTACATATAGAGTCAATACTGCAAAACTAGACCCAGAAGAGTACAAGTATACACAATGGTCTTCATGCATCATCACAAAGCCATAGCTTGTGATTGCATGGTGAAACTTCAAGTACCACTGTCTTGAAGCTTGCTTAAGACCATAGATAGACTTCTTTAGTCTACATACCTTGTCCTCTTGACCCTTTTGGACAAACCCCTCAGGTTGTCTCATATATATTTCCTCACTCAAATCACCATTGAGAAATGCAGTCTTTACATCCATTTGATGTAACTCTAGGTCTAGATTTGCCACGATGGCAAGTAATATCCTGATGGAAGTGAATTTTACAACAGGAGAGAAGGTGTCTTTGAAATCAACACCCTTCTTCTGTGTAAAACCCTTGGCCACCAAATGGGCCTTGTATCTTTCGATACTTCCATCAGAGTTCACCTTGATCTTGAAAACCCACTTGTTCCCAATTGCCTTACGGCCTAGAGGAAGATCACTTAGCTCCCAAACCCCATTGAGATGCATTGAATGCAACTCATCCTTCATTGCATTTAGCCACTCTTCCCTCTGTGCACCCTCAAGAGCCTCCTTAATGTTACTTGGCTCATCTATCTCAGATGCAACCAAATTTGCCTCACTATCCAAGATCCACCATTCTTTCCTCATTGATCTTCTCAATGTACGCTTGATTGATCTCATGCTATCTCTTGAGGCTCAACTGGCTTAATGAGGTTAAGTCACCACGCTCACCAACTTTGGGGAACTCATCCTCCACAAAGTTAGCATTCCTTGCATCAAAGATGTTCCCAGTTTTGTGACTTATATCCAAGAACACATAACCCCTAGATTGTTCAGCATAACCAAGGAAGGCACACCTCCTCCCTCTTGGACCCAACTTTCCCAAAGGATGGTCCGTTATGTGAACATAAGCCAAACAACCCCAAGGGCGTAAATAGCTTAGATTAGGAGTTTTCTTCTTCCATAACTCATATGGAGAAGAGTTCACATTCTTGGTGGGTACTCTATTAAGGACATGAACTGCACACAGCAGTGCATCACTCCAATAAGTGATGTCTAAGTTGGCCTTTGCCATCATGGAACGTACCATGTCCATAAGAGTTCTATTCTTCCTCTCAGACACTCCATTCTGTTGGGGTGTCCAAGGAAGAGTGAACTCCCTCTCAATACCTGATGTCCAGAGACATCTTCGCTGGAGGACATGGTGGTTTCTGGAGGGACTTCCTGAGGAGGAGAACGCCCGGAGTGGAGGTTTCCCAGGGAGTGGTACCTGAAGAGCCCAAAAGGAAAGGTTAGGAGGTCCCCGGGATGTTTTTCCGGGGAGGAGCCTCCGACGCCCAAGTTAGTTTTTTGAGAGGTGAAGGAAAGAGAGCACTCAAGGGTTTAGTGGCCTTGCCTGTTCGTATCCTCTCAACTGACTGACCAACCGTTTGCAAGGGGCTGCTCTTTGGTATTTATAGAAGTGTCTGGCCCGTTCAGATCGTGACACGTGTTCGGTCAGATCTGCTGTGTACCTTTGGACAAAGGGGACAAGTAGCTGTTTGTAGGCTCCCTCGAGCCTTGGTCCGAGACAGGTTGTGACAAGGCCTGGGCGGCGTCGGCGTGTCAGAGCGTCGTTTGAGGTGACATGGTGCGTCTGTGGGCGATGTGTCAGAGGCTCCTTAAATGCTCTTGCCGTGCTCCCGATGTCCTTTGGGCGAGGTCGTTCTCTGGGACGAACACCCTTCTTCGGGAGTTATGTTCGCAGTTCGGGGCGCTGCCTAGCTCGTAGGTTCCGCCTTCGGGAAATCCTCTCTTGCTTGCGGTAGCTGGTTCTTCTATCCCGAAGGCGATCCGTTTAATCTCCCGAGGGGGCTGTCTGCACCTTTGGAGCTCTTTGGGGTACTAGGCTAAATCCCGAGTTCGAGGCACTGGAATTTGCCTAGTCCGAGGTCAGTACTAGTGCCTCCCTCGGATGGTGCCAGGCTTCCCGAGCATGCTTTTGATAGGAGGTACGTTCTAGGAGAGGCGATAGTCCTTCGGCTATCACATGCCCCCCCTAGAAGCCGAAGTAGGGACTTTGGCTTTTGTCAGCTTTCGGAGGGTACCCTTCGGGGCTTTATGCATGGTACCTGTGCCGAAGATACACCTTCTGTCCGTAGACGTAGCACAGACTGTCTCTTGGTGTCTCCGAGGTAACCTATTTTCTGTAATCTTTGTAAGTCACTGAAACGTCTCGTCTCGTGACCAGGCGTGTCAGTCTGGGGCGGCGTGCTATTCGTCAGAAAGCGTGTTCCTTATTTGGCGTGGTTGCTGACACGTGGCACGCCATCATTGGAGAGGGTTACATCGGTTACAGCGGGCGCGTCTTTTTATGCAGAATGGGCAATTATGGCTACGATTCGCCTTCGCACAGCACTTATGACATCGATTCGCCTACCCTTCCTCGGTCTATATATACCCTTAATCCTTCATAACCCCCTTTTGCTTTTGCTTTTGCTTTTGCTCTCGCTTTTGCTCTCTTCTGTCTCTCAACTGCCGCAGTGTTTTTCCTGCTCTCTTACGGCGGTGCTTTTTGACAGAGTGGTTTTCCGGCAATCATTTCACGACGGCGTCCTCAAATCCGGATTTTGGCAAAACGTTTGGTGGGTTTTAGCTTCCAGTTTCTTCTGTTTTTCCAAATTTTTTCTTCGAAATAGCTTTTTGCCTTTTCCCGAACTCGGTTTTTTGCCAGTCATGCCTATTCCCGAAAGCTGGGAACCCCTTCTTTCTCACCCCTGCTGCACTACTTCTGCAAAACTTAAAAAATGGAAAAAGAAGTTCTTCCTTCCTTCCTACGTCACTACGAGGTTGCCTCGTTCGGACCAATATAGCTTTTCAAACCGTAGTGACGAGGTTACTGTTTTCCGTGCCCAACTGAAGGCCGGACTTCGGTATCCTCCGCCGAAGATGGTTTGCGATTTCTGCGATTTCCATCGCATTGCCGTAAACCAACTTCCGCCGAACTCGTACTGCTATTTCAATGCTTTTCTTTGTATGTGTGGTGTCTTCGGTATAGAGCCACACTTTGTCATTTTTCTGCAGTACTACAAGCTCTTCGTGATCCCAAAGGGTGGCTTCTATTTCATGCTACCTCGGGGGTCAGGGAGCAAAAAATACAAGTTCACCTTTGCCAACAAGGACAGCTGGCGAGGGTGGCAACAGAAATTCTTTTTTATGAAGAAGGAGGAGGCCTGGTCGCACGTCCCGACGAAGTGGGCTCAGGGAAAGCTCGTGATGGATGTCGTTGACCCGAAGATGCTGTTAACTCCCGAGTTAACACCCATTTTTGCGGACTTTGACAAGCGCATCCGAGCAGTCTCTGACTGGGATTCCGAGGTCCCACCGCGCCCCCTTTACCCCTTTCCAATTAACTGGAAGTTGATGACCGAAGAAGTCCTTCGGGAGTTGAAGGTGGTAAAGGAGCACGAAACGGACCTCGAGATGCCGGCTCCTGCCATTGCTGGGAAGGACTCCTGGCTGGTAAAACTTCTTCAGAAGGACATTACTTATGCCGATTTTTTCGAAAGTAAGTCATCTCCTAGTCCCCTTGTTTTAATTTCATCTTGGACTTACGCTGATGTTTTCTCTCTTTTTCAGAGATGGGCGACGATACTGCTGCCTATTACCGATCGCTTTTCGTCGGGCAGGCCGAGAAAGGTGAACAAACAAAGAAGGCTGCCTCCCGAAGACGGAAGGCGACTGGCGGGGGGCCTCCGGCGGCCAAGCGATCGAAGAAGACCGTGCCCCCTCCTATGCCGGAGATTTCCGAGGAGGTGGGCGAGGAGCCCGAGGTAACCGTTGCTGCACCTTCGACCGAGGTCGGTGCAGATGTCGCTCCTTCAAGCCCTAATTCGGCGGCTCTTCTGGACGCTTTGGTGGAAGCCCCTTCTGCCGAAGATCGCCGCAAGAGGAAAGGGAAGGAGATTTCTTCTGAGGGGGCCCTGGATTCTGGCGACGACGTTGCCGAAGTGCCACCAGGTTTGATGCCTTAGACACTCAGTTTTTGAATTTTTTGGCAGCTACTTGTGTTTGACAATTTTTCTACTTTTTGTCGTGCAGAGGAGATTCTTCCTCCGGATTGGGTTGCCGAGCATGCCCGGAAGCGGGCCCTTCGGGATGCCCATATCCCGAAGGGGAAGATTCCGAAGGAGCCGTTTTGGTCCTTTACGGAGGACATGGACATGTACTCCGAGGACTGCCCGCTCATGGCCAAGGAGATTGCAAAGGGGGTCCTGACTGAAGCTTCTTTCAGGGCCCTTGCGGGGGCTCATCCGGATGATGACTCCCTCGCCGCGAAGCTTTCCGAGCACGCCGCCCAGGTGTGTTTCTCTCCTTGCCCCCTTTTTTGTCTCTGATTTCTTCTAAGCATTTGCCTTTCCCTTTTTTGCCTTGTCTCATTCTTGCCTCTGTTTTTCTGCAGCTGCTGGGATATGCCGGATTCCTCAGAGTTCGGGTGGCGAGGCAGGGGATGTACCGGGCCGCCGCTTCAAAGACTATAGAACAATACCAGACCCAGTGCGCGGACCTGCTTGCTTGAAACACTCAGCTGGCCCAGACTTCGGCGTCAGAGATTGCTGCCCTTCGGGAGGAGTTTGCGAAGGAAAAAGAAGAACTTATAAAGGACTCCTCCCAGAAGATTTCCGACCTCGGCGGAAAAGTGGCGGAGCTGACTTCGGTTAATGAGGCACTTCAAAAGGAGAAGTCGGATTCTGCGGCTCTTCTGGCGAAGGCGGAGGCCGAGAAAGCCGCACTTCAAGCCGAGGTCGATTCTTCGAAGAAGGGGAAGGATGAGTCGAGGAAAAAGAAGGTGAAGGCGTTAAGGAAAAAGGTTGAAGACCTGGAGAAGGAGCTTAATGATCTTGGGGTCGAGAAGAGGAAATCCGACGAGATGACCAAAGTTGGTTTTCAAGACGGGTTTTGTCTCGTTCGTCATCAAGTTCTTATGAAGGTTTCCAGATCTCGACCTTTCTTTCCTGGAGGCCCTAAATATTCCTGAGGGACCTCGGTGGACTTGGTCCAAGCTCGAGCACTTGAACCTGCCTCAGACTCTTCCGGCGCGGGTGGTGGCGGAAAAGGATGCAGGGGCTAGTGGCTCCCGGGACGCCGAGAATCCCTAATTTATCTCAGGCCCCTTCTGCCTTCTTTTTCTCCTTCCTTGTACTCTTTCTTTCTTGGTAGTCCTTCTTCTTTGTAAACCGATCTTGTCTGTTAATAAAGACTTTTTTCTTTCCTGTAAGAAATTTTGGCTAAGTCTTTTTTGTGAGATTGTTCATTCCTTTTTGCCCCGAACGCGTTTGCTCAAGAGACTTCGGAAGATTAGATCGGTTCTCTGTGAGCCTTTGTATTTAGAAATTCTCGCAAGGTTTTACATTTCCTATTGTCCCGAACATGCTTGCTCGAGGGACTTCAGGAAATCACACCCATGCTTATTCTGGCGACCATCTTCGCGGAATTTTAGTATATCTTTTGTTCAAGAATCTTTCTTTCAGAAGCCCGTGTAGCTAGAAAATTTTTCTAACTTTGTACAATGTAAACCCTTTCGTCAAGATTCTAAGCATAGAACTTTTTCAAGGCATCTGAATGCCAAGTGTTTTTTAATTCCACGCCTTCGGCGTCACCGAGCTTGTACACCCCTCTTCGTACTTCGGCAAGAACCAGATAAGGTCCCTCCCAATTCGCGTGAAGTACGCCGTGTGATGGCCTCCGGGGTGCGAATTCCGCCTTTCGGAGAACGAGATCACCCTTTTTTATTCCTTTTGGCCTAGCTCGCAAGTTTATAGCGGCGGCCACTCTTTGCTGGAAAGCTTTCCTTCTTAGTTCCGCTATTTCTCTATGTTCGCCGACGAGGTCGAGCTTGGTTCTTAAGCCGAGGTCATTTCCACTTTCATCAAATACCTGCACTCGTATTGATGGTCGCACTACCTCTATTGGGATCAAGGCCTCCGTACCGAAGACGAGCGAGAAAGGAGTTTCCCCTGTAGCCCTTCGGGGCGTTGTTCGGTAGCTCCATAGCACGCTTTGGAGTTCTCCTGGCCATTTCCCTTTTGCCTCCCCCAGTCTCTTTTTCAGACCATCTTTTATGGTCCTGTTAGATACTTCCACCTGCCCATTGCTTTGGGGGTGAGCTACCGGGGCGAAGTGCATCTTTGTTCCGAGGTCGCTGATAAACTCTTGGAACCCTTTGTCTATGAACTGGGATCCGTTATCAGCCACTAGTACCCTCGGTATGCCGAATCTGCATACTATGTTTTTCCACACGAACTTGTGCACTTCTCTTGCCGAGATAGTCGTCAAAGGTTCTGCCTCGACCCATTTAGAGAAATAGTCTACTGCGACTACGCAGAACTTCACGCCCCCAGGCGCTGTCGGGAGCGGCCCGATAAGGTCTATGCCCCAAACTGCGAAGGGCCAGGGATAGTTTGCCGAAGTCACCAGCTCCGAGGGTGTTCTATGGATTTTTGCATGTCTTTGGCAGTTACCACATTTCTGGACGAACCGCCTAGCGTCTTTCCTCAGGGTAGGCCAAAAGTATCCTTGGCGGAGTATCACCGCTGCCAGGGCGTCGGTTCCGATGTGCGAACCACAAGCGCCTTCGTGAACTTCTTGGAGGATTATTTCAGTATCCTCTTCGCCAACACACCTCTGTAGCGGATTTGCATATCCCTGTCGATATAGCTCTTCTCCAATCAGAAAGAAACGACCGGAGCGTCTCCGCACTTTTGCTGCTTCATTGGGGTCTTCGGGGAGCGTATTGGTTTCGAGATATGTTCTTATTGGGTCTTTCCAGCTTCTTCCCGAAGTCATTATGCTCAGCACTGTAATGCTCGGCTGGCTTAGCACCTCAGTATATGCTTTTGATTTTGCCAATTCATCTGCCTCAGCGTTATGTCTGTGAGGCACGCTCTTGATTCGCACGGTGTCGAATTCTCGAATAAGCTTCGTTACTAATTCATGGTATTTTTCCAGTGTTGGATCCTTCGCCCCGTAGTCCCCTGCTGTTTGCCGAACTACTAGCTGGGAATCGCTATGGGCTTTCAAGTTTCTGACACCAATTTTTCTGGCCAGGCGCAAGCCCGCTATGAGAGCTTCATATTCAGCCATATTGTTGGTGACATTGAAGCTGAACTTAATGGCCTTCATTACTTCCAGGCCTTCGGGGCCTTTAATGATCACCCCTGCTCCTTGGTGCTCGGCGCCCGAGGCACCATCAACGTACAAGGCCCATTCTGGCTCATTTCGTCGGGACTTGGGTGGCTGTCCTCGGTAATGGGGACCTCGGCAATGAAATCTGCCAAGGCTTGAGCTTTTATGGCTTTCCGAGGTTCATAAGTGATGTCGTGTTCGCCAAGCTCTATACACCATTTGGAGAGCCTTCCCGAATGGTCAACCTTCTTCATGACGTCCCGCAGGGGTAAACTACTTCGGACGATGATGGGGTGAGACTGAAAATATGGTCGTAGCCTTCCTCCTGCCAGGACCAAGGCATATATAGCTTTCTGTAACAAAGGATATCTGATTTCGGCGCCATGCCCAAGCTCTATACACCATGGAGAGCCTTCCCGAATGGTCAACCTTCTTCATGACGTCCCGCAGGAGTAAACTACTTCGGACGATGATGGGGTGATCCTGAAAATATGGTCGTAGACTTCTTCCTGCCAGGACCAAGGCATATATAGCTTTCTGTAACAAAGGATATCTGATTTCGGCGCCATGCAGGGACTTGCTCACATAGTAGACTGGCCACTGCTTCGCCCCTTCCTCTTTCACAAGGACTGAGCTTACTGCTTTTTCTGTGACGGCGAGGTACAACACAAGAGGTTCTCTTTCGCGGGGCTGTTGCAAAGTGGGCAGGCGAGCCAAGTAGATTTTGAGTTCTTCCCAAGCTTTTTGGCAGTCCTCATTCCAAGGACGATCATTACTCTCGAGGTCGTCCTCCCTTTTTGCTGCCTTAGTGAGGACTTTGAAGAATGCTCGACACCGGTCTCCATATCTGGAAATAAATCTGCTAAGGGAGGTTATTCTTCCAGCAAGTCTCTGCACATCTTTTATTGTGGCAGGAGTTCGGAATTCCAACAGAGCCTTAATTTTTTCTGGGTTAGCATCAATGCCTCTTTCTGATACCATGTACCCAAGGAACTTTCCCGAAGTTACCCCGAAGGTGCACTTCTCAGGGTTAAGGCGAATTCCGAAGGTCCTGAGCTGGTGAAAAGTTTCCCTTAGGTCTGTGACATGGTCTACAGGCAGCTTGCTTTTAACTATCATGTCATCTACGTACACTTCCATGTTCCTCCCTATTTGGTCATTAAAGACCTTGCTCATCAACCTCTGGTAGGTGGCTCCTGCGTTTTTGAGCCCGAAAGGCATCCTGGTGTAACAGTATGTCCCCCCCTCGGTGATGAAGGCTGTTTTTTCTTCGTCTTAGGGGTCCATCTTTATTTGATGGTAGCCGCTGAAGGCGTCTAGGAAACTTAGGAGCCCGTATTCGGCAGTTGAATCTACCAGTTGATCTATTGGCGGGAGAGGATATGAATCTTTTGGGCAAGCATTGTTCAGGTTTCTGAAGTCGATGCACATCCGAAGTTTGTTGCTTCCTTCTTTTGTGGCGATCACCACATTGCTTAGCCATTCGGGGTACTTGACCTCCCTGATTACATCTGCCTCCAATAAACGTTGGACTTCGGTTTTGACGAAGTCATTTTTATGGGCTGAGATGCCTCGTTTCTTTTGCCGGACAGGCTTTGCTTCCGGACTTACTTTGAGGCTATGTTGTATTACGCGCGGATTTACCCCCGGCCTGTCTTTCGGCGAGTAGGCGAACAGGTCTTTATTCATTACCAGAAAGGATACAAGTTTTTTCTTATCTCCTTCGGACAAGTTTTTTCCTATTTGGGTACTTCGTCCTGGGATAAGTTCCACTTCTTCCATTTCCACCTTGCCAGAAACTTCTTTCTCGCCATTTTTTGACTTTGAAGCCCCTTCTTCTACAGCTTGTGTGAAATTGTTTGCTGGGGCTTTTCGGGCTTTGACGAACACCTTTCTTACTTCGCCCTGATCTATGAAGATTTCTGCGTCTCCTTCCTTGGTGGCGAAAGTGACAGTCAAATGTCTCACGTCAGGGCGAATGTGCAGATTTCCCTGCGTCTGCCTTCCAAGGATGGCGTTGTATGATGAGGGGACATCCATGACGATGAACCTCGCCATCGTCGAGGCAAACAACTCAGCTGCTCCTTTGACCGAAGTCCCTCTCATCATTAATGGAAGGTCGATCCACCCGAGGACGGGTAACTCGGAAGGTCCTACCCCGAAGGTCGGTGAAGTGACAGGCCTGAGATCATTGATGGATATGCCCAAGCTCGGCAGCAGTTGTGAAAATAGGACGTCAGCGTTTGATCCGTCATCAAGCAATACCCTTTTGACATCCCAGTTTCCAATTCTGCCATGATCAGCATGTTTCCATGCCATGATCAGGAGTGGGTCGTCGTGAGGGAAGACGACTGTGGAACCATCTTTTCGGGATAGCTTCTTCGCCGGACTTTGATAGTCCATGACAGCTATTTCCCTGGCCTTCCTTTTTCTTTCCGAGGATGGGAGCCCCGTCGTGATTGTTTGTATGACTCCCGCAGGGGGTGGAGGGCGCCTCTTCGGACTTCGGTTTCTCCGCCTGTCGGAGTCGTAGTCCTCATCTTCTACCTTTCCTTCCTCCTCTTTCCTCCCCTTCGGGGAAGGCAACCGTAGGTACCGCCGAAGTTGGCCTTGTTTTATCAGCGATTCAATATACTTCTTCAGCTGGAAGCAATCCTCAGTGTCGTGGCCATGATCGCGATGAAATTGGCAGAACTTCTTCATGTTTTTTCTATTTTCAGCGGTCATGGCCCTTGGCCTCTGAACTTGTGTTCCCTGCCTCTCCAGAGTCATGAGGATGTTGGTCCTCGTGGTGTTCAGCGCTGTGAAGTTCGGGGGTTTCCTTCCTCGCATTCTCCGGGGTCGGGGTGGCTGGTCGGTCGGATAGCGTGCCTGCTGGCTGGACCCCTCGCCACGGGTGTGCTCGGGCCTGGGTCCGCCCATTCTTAGTTCTTCGGCCGTCATGTGCTGTTCGGCCCGTCGGTAGAATTCGCCCAGTGTGTCTGGAGGGTCCTTGGAGAATTCGTAGAAGAGTTGGGAATCCCTCCGAAGGCCCCTTGTCATGGCGAGGATGCGTATTTCGGGCCGAAAGTCTGGAACACTTAAAGCCTCTCTGTTGAACCTCTCGACATAGTCGCGTATAGTTTCTCCGCTTCTTTGCGCTATGTCGAACATTTGAACGGGCATCTTCGCCGTCGGGCGACTCCCGATGAACTGTTGGGTGAAGGCTGTTGATAACTCCTGGAATTTTCCGATGATTCCTGGAGCCAAGGAGTTGTACCACGCGGTTGCTGGCCCAGAGAGGGTGACCTCGAAGCACTTGCACAAGGTGGCGTCGTCCGCACCGTGCATCATCATGCTGCGTCTGTACTTCGTCAGGTGGGCCTGTGGGTCGGTCCGACCATCGTACGTCTCTAGCCGAGGTACCCTGAAGTCACCTGGCATAGCTGCCTCGACCACAGCTCGGGTGAAAGGAGACTGATCCCCACAAAAAGACTCAGACAGTCTGGCCCAAACTGGCTTGCGAGCCACCTGCCTCTCGACTCTGGTCCAGCCTTGCCAATATTTTCTCCATGAGGGCGGCGGCGCTAGGTTCTTCCTCAGGTGGAGGAGATTGACGGCGCCTCTTCGGAGAATGGCTTCGTCGTCGGGGAGAGGGTGACCTCGTCTCGGGCAAAGGGCTCCTTCGGCGTCGAATTTTGGGTTGGTTGGGCCCCGTTTGCCCTGGAAGGCGTGCCCCGAGGGGCATATTTTCTGTTGAAGACTCCTCACGTGGGTCTTCACTCCCCGAACTGCGGCGGACTGCTTTGGGGCTCTTTTCCCGAGGGCGTACCGGTGAAGGAGACCTTTGGGTTTGAGCTTGTTGTGGCCATCTTCTGTCTATCTGTTGTGTCATCTCAGCCACAACAGAGCGTTGGAAGTCACGGAGGAAGCTCATGGTTATGACCAGAGGACGTTCTTCCTCGGGCGTGGAAGTCCCTGGAAGAGTTTGCTCAGCAGCCGGTTGGACTTCAGGCGCGGACGGGGACTTCGGGAGTCCTTTGTCCTTAGAACGCCGAGTCTCAACGACGGCAACCTGAGGGTGGGTTCCCACAGACGGCGCCAAATGATGTCCGGAGACATCTTCGCTGGAGGACATGGTGGTTTCTGGAGGGACTTCCTGAGGAGGAGAACGCCCGGAGTGGAGGTTTCCCAGGGAGTGGTACCTGAAGAGCCCAAAAGGAAAGGTTAGGAGGTCCCCGGGATGTTTTTCCGGGGAGGAGCCTCCGACGCCCAAGTTAGTTTTCTGAGAGGTGAAGGAAAGAGAGCACTCAAGGGTTTAGTGGCCTTGCCTGTTCGTATCCTCTCAACTGACTGACCAACCCTTTGCAAGGGGCTGCTCTTTGGTATTTATAGAAGTGTCTGGCCCGTTCAGATCGTGACACGTGTTCGGTCAGATCTGCTGTGTACCTTTGGACACAGGGGACAAGTAGCTGTTTGTAGGCTCCCTCGAGCCTTGGTCCGAGACAGGTTGTGACAAGGCCTGGGCGGCGTCGGCGTGTCAGAGCGTCGTTTGAGGTGACATGGTGCGTCTGTGGGCGATGTGTCAGAGGCTCCTTAAATGCTCCTGCCGTACTCCCGATGTCCTTTGGGCGAGGTCGTTCTCTGGGACGAACACCCTTCTTCGGGAGTTATGTTCGCAGTTCGGGGCGCTGCCTAGCTCGCAGGTTTCACCTTCGGGAAATCCTCTCTTGCTTGCGGTAGCTGGTTCTTCTATCCCGAAGGCGATCCGTTTAATCCCCCGAGGGGGCTGTCTGCACCTTTAGAGCTCTCTGGGGTACTAGGCTAAATCCCGAGTTCGAGGCGCTGGAATTCGCCTAGTCCGAGGTTAGTACTAGTGCCTCCCTCGGATGGTGCCAGGCTTCCCGAGCATGCTTTTGATAGGAGGTACGTTCTAGGAGAGGCGATAGTCCTTCGGCTATCAATACCCTTCAAGTCACAAAATGCCTTGAATGCATTTGATGTATACTCTCCACCCCTATCTGTCCTTAAGGACTTAACCTTCTTACCTACTTGGTTCTCAACCAAATGTACATACTTCTCAAAGCATGCCAAGGCCTCTGCCTTGTTTCTTAGTAGGTAGATGTGGGTGAATCGAGTATAATCATCAGTGAATGTGATGAAGTACTTGAATCCATTTCTAGATTCAACCCTCATTGGCCCACACAGGTCAGAGTGAACTAAACTTAGTGCCTCACTTCTCCTAGTTGCTTTGCCAAAAGGCTTTCTTGTGGCTTTGCCCTCTAGGCATGATTGGCAACTTGGAAGGACAACCTTGGTCAAGGAACCTAGCAAGCCACTCTTGGCTAGCTTGTCCATTCTATCTTGACCAATATGACCCAACCTTTCATGCCATCTCATTTCATTTGTGACCTCTGTCACATAGCAACTAGGACTTGCAACAGAATGGTCAGTTGGCTTCAACTCATAAAGCCCATTATTAACTGAGCAAGTGCATACTATCTTATTATCTTTAATAATAGACACATTATTATTAAAGAAATTAAAGCAATAATTGTACTTCAACATAGAACTTATAGAAATCAAATTTCTACAAATGTTTGGTACATACAATACATCTATTAGATACAAATATCCAATATCTATAGGAATTCTACATGTTCCTATGCCTTCCACTTCCAGCCTGGCATCATTTCCCACTGAAACGTGCTTAGCTCCTTTTGAGAGCTTCCTGTAGGCCACAAACCAGGACCTGTCCCGGGCTATGTGGTCTGTTGCTCCCGAGTCTACAATCCACAAAGAATTGCACTCAGTTAGTAATGTACATGACACAACATGTACAAAGGAAGTAGAAGGGTATGTATGTACCTTGGGTGGACCCTTGCAATCTTTTGCAAAGTGTCCTTTATACCCACAGTTGAAGCACTTCAGCTTGCTTATGTCCCGCTTCTTCTTGAACCTTTTCTTGGAAGCAGGACCTTTTCCCTTGCCCTTCCCTGGCCCTCCTTTGCCACCACTCTTCTTCCATCCCTTCTGGATAGAGGATGAGGCAACATATGCCTTAGAATGGTCCTTAAGGGCCATCACCTCAGCCTCAAGCAGGAGGTGACGAGCAATGTCATCAAATGACATTATTTGAGGGTTATGGCGTAAGTTGACCTTCATCAACTGCCATTCCTCATCGGGCAGGGAACGGATTATTGCTTGCACTTGTTGCTCATCAGTGAGCACATGCCCTGCTGTCTTGAGTTGGTGGATCATGCGTGACATCTCACGCAAGTGAGCACTCATAGAGTGATCAGCACGCTTCACATAATTCTCAAACCTGAGAATCATTGAGCGTTGTTTCTCTACAGAAACATCTCCATACTTGGCCTTGACTGAGTCCCATATGGCCTTAGCCCCCTCAAGCATGGAGAATTCCACCATAATCTCATCCACCATAGTGGAAAGGAGAGTGACTCTACACATAGAGTTCTTCTTTAGGAATGCCTCATAGGCAGTCCTATCCTGTCCCTCAGCAGGAGGCATGATCTCTTGAGTGAGCACATCAAGAGTATCTTGCTCAGTTAAAATGAATTTGACCTTCTGTTGCCAAATTGAATAGTTTTCACCATCCAATTTGAGGTCACGGTTTAATTCTGCAACTATATTCTTACAAGCCATCTACATTGATGCAATTCACATGTTTTAGTTCAATTTACACAACAAGACTCAACAAAGCAACATGTGTATGAAACAACTTCTAACATGCTCATATATGGCAAAAGAGATGCATATAGCATTCGATCAGAAATACATAAACATGCCTTCATTGCTTCATACACATATCCTTCATTAGCCTTTATCAAAATCATACACATATGTATGATCCTAAATCATGCTTACTACATGCAACATATACATTTTCATGACCTAGGCTCTGATACCAATTGAAGATTTTCAGGATCTTATGATAACATACTTTTATGTTATCTACTCATGTATATGCCACATGCATATTTGTTCATTTGAATTCAATATGGATATAGATATACATAATACTAATTCTTAACATATTATTCATGCATTTGATATAACATGCTATATAACATATCAATTTTACATACATGTTGTGTCAAACAAATCCTAGCATGCTACTAAGAACATTCATGTAAATAATTGAAACCTAGCATGCTACTAAACCAAGAGAGAATGTGCACCTTTCTTCTTGGTTATCTTTGGTTAAAACTTGAGGGAGAACTTGATCTTAGAGGGGCACCTTGAAGCTTGAATAGAGATGAACAATCTCTATGTAAATCCACCCACAATGCTCTCAAGAAGTGTTTAATATTTTGGCCTCTAAAGGAAATAGGAGGAGAACAATTTTCTCTCAAGAAAATGGAGCAAATGGAGTGCCAAATTCGTGCTTAAAATGGCCAGCCACTAAAGGCTATTTATAGATGACCAAAAGGCACACCTTTACACCAAGAAAGGTGTCTTTTAAGCCAAAGAACACTTCCTTTGGCTAAGGGTCATGTATGGTGGCGAAAATACATGTCTTTTAGCCAAGGAACACTTCCTTTGGCCTATAACCACCCATAACTACCTTATGGGCGAAAATACATGTCTTTTAGCCAAGGAACACTTCCTTTGGCCTATAACCACCCCATAACTACCTTATCTCTTTGGCCGAAAATACATGTCTTTTAGAGCCAAGGAACACTTCCTTTGGCCTATAACCACCCATAACACCTTATGGGCGAAAATACATGTCTTTAGAGCAAAGGACAACCTTGGTGCTATAACCACCCCAACCACCTCATGGCCGAATATACATGTCTCTTGAGGTCAAAGGAATCACTCTTGGTGCAATAACCACCCCAACCACCCCATGGCCGAATATACATGTCTATTCACTCAAGGAACACTTCCTTTGGATGAAAGGACATGTTCTTTTAGCCAATAGTCATCTCTTTTGATGAAGAGACATACCTTTACACAAAAGATGTGTCTCTTGGTGGTTTTGAGCTAAAAGCAAGGTGAGCTGGCACAAAGCTAGCTCACTATGCTACTTATGCACCATTGAGCTCCTTTGAGCTCCAACCAAGCACCATGAACTGAGGTCCAGCTCCTAGAGCTGACCTTGAGCTGGAGTTAGCTGCTCTCAGCTGAAGTGAACTGAAGTCCAGCTACACTCAGCTACCAGAAGCTGAAATGAGCTGACTTAAGCTGACTTGAGCTAACTTGAGCTGAAGTCTAGCTACTTTGAGCTACTTATAGTTGAAGTGAGCTGACTTGAGCTGACTTGAGCTAACTTGAGCTGAAGTCCAGCTACTTTGAGCTACTTATAGCTGAAGTGAGCTGACTTGGGCTGAAGTCCAGCTACTCTGAGCTACTTATAGCTGCAGTGAGCTGACATAAGCTAACTTGAGCTAAAGGGAGCTACTTCTAGCTGCCTTAGATAGCTGTTCAAGCTAGAGTTAGCTCAATGAGCTCAAATCCTACCTTAAAAGGATCTTGGTGCGCCAAGAATTCCAACACTTGAGACCTCTCCTCATCCTTGTCCTTAAACTGCAAGGCATTGCCTTGCCTACTAGCAAGCTGTGCTTACCAGCCTAACTAGTGATAAATCACCAGTCGAACCTCTCCCTTAGTATGTTATGTAGGGGAATTATGGTGGGACTATTGTAGACTAGGTCATTTAGACCTTGTAGACTAAGTGCACTAAGGTTTCACCTTGCAACCTTGTGGCTAAGGCACGACTAGGTCACCAAGGGTTCTAAACCTTTCACCCAAGCTAATGGTACTTAGTTATGCTATTTGCAACTAGTTTCCTTGCTTATGGCTAAAGCAACCATAAAATCTTTCAAACCTTAAGGAAATGCTTAAGTCTTGAGGGACTTTCGGAAGTCTCGGAGTGCCCTCGGCATACTTAGGCCCCAAGGCACCCTAAGAACCCCTTTAGGTCTCACTTTGATCACCCTAGCAAAATGTGAGAAATTCTGCCATCTTGTCTGTGGCGATGCGTCGCCACAGTTGGTAACGTTTGAACCACATTTGCACAATTCACGATGCGTCACGAACTGGTGCACGAAATTGGCGACGCGTCGCCAATCTGCAAATCTGCAAAATTGGCACGCATTTCACTGCTATGAACTTTGGACACTTAGTAAACATAGTAAACATGCTTGGAAAAGCCTCCAAATTTCACACACACATAGACCATATTGCATAGAACATAACCAACTATCACAAGCCAACCTATGATATCTCGTAACATCATCCAAATCCTCTCAAACCTCATAGTCCACCACAATTCAACCAAATCCTCTAACTAATGCTATTGCTAGAATCACTCAAATTCTTCAAGCCAACTCATGTCAATAGCATTAATTGGTCTTCAAGTCATAACTCCCTTACCTCAACTCCAAGTAACAAGCAAGAATCAACCCCTTTTCCAATCAACTAAGCTCACCTAAGTTCCAAACAAAAACATAGACACCAACCATTAAAACCTTACTTCCTAACCGAAACCCAAGCTCCAAATTAACCAATTAACATGAATTCAATCAAGAACACATTGGTTACCTTGTATCAAAAACAGGGGATGTGAGAAAACACACTTCCAAGCTCCAAACCATGGTTTAATGCTTGAAATGAGCTCCTCCTGGCTTATATACTCTTGATAGCTCTTTTTGGCACCAAGAAATCTTGATTTCAAGGTTGAATTGAGAGCAAAATGAGAGTGAGAAGGTTGGAAACGAGATTATGGCAGCCATAGCCTCACTTTCCCCTTCTTAAACCCTCACTTAACCTCCAAGCCACCAAAGTATTAAGCTTAATACAATTAAACCCCCATCTTTTAGAACTTAGTTATTCTTGATTAAATTCTTGTTTATTTCTTCCAAGTTTGGGTTAAGGTTGAAAGTTAAGTTATAAAACTCATTTTAACCATTCGGGACCACGCCCAGCTATTCAGGATGCAAAATTACCATTTTTCCCCTGAACATCATTTAGTGCCTTATCTTCCTCGGAACTTAGTGAACTTTGCTAAACTTCTCTATTCTTGCTATGTAAACTTGAAATTAGGTTCCAAACTTAATTTAGAACACTTTACCTTCCTCGGGAGTGCCTACTACCAGAGGTCCATAACATGTGCCGCCCTCTAGCATGCAATTCAAGACTTTATTGACAATGGCACAATCAGTTTGCAATAAAGCCAAATGTGGTGACTAATCCTTTTTCTACACGTGAAGCTCGTAGTCAAATGAATTTCATCACTATTGAAGAATTTGGCAACCAATACAATGGATTTAAGACTGAAGTACACCAGGCCACATCATCATGAAGATCCAAGCAAGATGAGTCTTTTACCAATTGTTGTTTCTCCCCCCATCTATTTATCCTTTTTGCATTTTAATGAATGATTGGGAATTTTATGCATGTTAATGCTATGAAATATTCATTATCTAGGGATAGGATGCTTATGGATTATTTGAGAATTTGATCTTTAAACTTGGTAAACAAACAATAACTACACTTTTAAATCATTGGTGCCTCTTTCAATTTTAAACCTGTATAGAAGTGAGTCTTTCTAAATAATAGATGGCCATCTATTGTAGCCTACATCTTCCATTCACCCTTATCTTGTAATATCCTTTGCAAGGCACTTTAAGCCTAACACATTGTGCCTTTTCTTTCTTAAACCCATCACCCTAACCAGGGAAAAGGTATGCAACTCTTGAGGTGTGAAATTATGCTGCACAAGATCTCATTAATCACATGCACTAAAGCCATGGAATGCGTTGTCCAATATTACCACATGCACAAAAAAATGGCCCAAGAAAATAAATATGACCTTAATGCACCATGCCTATTGGAGAATGTTAAACCTAAGGAATAGTGTGAAATTTCTTCATTAGTCCCCCAAAAAAAAAGAAAAACCAATAAAAAAGAACAAAAGTAAATTGTGTTTTAACAAAAATCAACTTAATTAAAAAGTGATAAAAGACTCCTCACTAAAACTAAAAACCTAAAAGGGTGTGTAGCTTAGGCAAAAGTTAAAAGAAACCCTTGCTAAGTTGAAAACCTACAAGGGCAGCTTAGGCAAAATTTGAGGTAAAAAAAAAAGTAAGAGAAGAAAGAAAAAAAAAGGTGACTAGTGGGCCTTATCTTTCAAATTAATGATGTGCACTTGAAATGGAATTTGAGTGTCTGAACATCAAAACAAACTTGCAAAGAGAAGTAACTCAAGAAAGGTTATCATCACAAATACTATTTGTTTGAGAAAAACTTTACTTTCCTGATTATGAGGTCTTGCAACAAAAGCCAAGTTTGGCGATTAGTTTTAACAATTTTGATGGTCCATTCAACTACGCCTGAAAAGGTCAATCATGATGATCAAGTAAAATGGAAGCTCACAATCAAAGCCTGCGCCTTGTGAGAAGCATACCCAGGGGCATGTTTGGGCATTTGAGCCTTTTTATTGTGTCCTTTCTTCACCCTCACCTGAGGCCATGTTACAACCTTATAAAAGGTCCATATTTTATAATGGACTTACTTTTGTATGGATTGCCTTTATTAAGTAAGACATCAATCTTTTAACTCTTTTAGTTGTGTTCGGTTACAACAAATGCTCTTAAGAATCACTAGCGCCTATGCTTGGGGTTGTGATAATTTCATGGTTCTAAGTTACTTAAAAGGCCCTTCTCATTTTGAAACTTTGCCAAAAAATGAAAGACACCTCATCAAAGTATCCATAAATAAGACAACTTCAACAAACCACTCTCCAACGAGACAACTTCACTAAGGCACCCTTGAATTACCATCAAGACTTTTGTGCCAAAAAATTTTAATCCTTGAAATTCACACTCACAGATTCCTCTGATCAAAGGAAAGCAGATGATTAGGCTCATTTCCAAAGCAGAGGGCAGAGCATACAAGGATCCGCTCATTGAATTAAGCATTCTACAAGGCCAAAGTTTTACCTTAAGTTTACATAGTGGGGCATGACAAGCACATTCATTTCATGCTAGGGCAAGTTATCTTCCAAAGATAGAATACATCCAAAATTCCTCACAACGCAACAATGGCGCCCCTAAGCATGCACATTAGGGCAATTCACTCACTCAAGATCAAGAAGTTATGAACCCCATAGATTGGGCCCTTGACCTCTAAAAAAAAAGTGACTATCAAAATCAAATGATGTCAAATGCATCAAGTTTAGTTTCATTTTAATGGGCATATCATGCACCATGCCATTTCATTACTCTTAAATTATTTTCAATAAACATGAACCATAAAGCCCTTCCAATAAGGACTTATTTTAAGGATTCACTTTAAGCCATTCAAATAGGCATCCATCTCTCTTCAAAGCCATCCATTTAAGCATTCATTTTAAACCCTCCTAGTAGGCACCCGTCTTGAAGCCCTACCAGCGAGGTAACCCATATTTAAGCTCTAGCAATTGGCAACTCTCCTCCAGCCATACGCACTAAACAGCCCTCCTTAGGCCTTACCAAGTAGGCACCCATCTCTTTAAGCCCAACCAGCTGAAGGACCCATCTTCAAGCCTTACCACTAAACACCTTTCCTCATGCTACAACTTAGGTACCTCTCCTTAAGCCCTATCAGTTAAGCACTTATCTTTTTAAGCCTAACAAGCTAGCCACTAGTCTAGGTATCCTTCTTTAAGCCCTACAGCTAAATTCCAAAAAAGTGAAGCCCTCCTTGACCCCCTCACTTGACCTATAAGGCTAACATCTTATCTCACTTAACCTGTAAGACTCCTTTTTGCATGACACTTAAGAATCCCTTACTTGATCACAAGGTTTCGATCTTATCTCACTTAACCCATAAGAATCTTTCTTGCTTAATCTACAAGAATACCTCACTTAACCTATGAGGCTTCCATTATTTTTCACTTGACCTATGAAAATTCTTCTTGCTTAACCCTAAAATATCCCCCACTTGACTTGTGAGGCTTTCACCTTTTCTCACTTGACCCATGAGATTTCTTCTTGCTTAACCCACAAGAATCCTTCCTTGACACATGAGGCTTTCATCTTTTCTCACTTGACTCGTGATTATACTTCTTCCTTGACCTGGAAAAATCCCTCACTTGACCCTTAAGGCTTCCATCTTTTTTCACTTGACCCATGAGAATCCTTCTTGCTTGACCTATAAGAATCCCTCACTTGACCCATGAGATTTCCATCTTTCCTCACTTGAATTGTAAAAATCCTTATTGATTGACCAACAAGAATCCCTCACTTGACCCATGAGATTTCCATCTCATCTCACGTGATCCGTGAAAATCTTTCTTGCTTAACCCGCAAAAATCTCACTTGATCTGTGAGGTTTCACAACTTATCTCACCTAACTTATGAGAATCCTTCTTGTTTGACCCGCAAAAGTTCCTATCAACTTTCAAGACAAACCAGACCACTCTTGAAAGCTTCTGAGATAAACTAGACCACTCTTGGCAACCTTTAAGACAAACCAGACCATTCTCACTAACCTTTTCAAGACAAATCAGACCATTCCCATAAACTTTTGAGATAAACTAGACCACTTTCAAAAGCCCCCAAAACAAATTAGACCACTCTCGGTGACCGTTGAGACAATCAGACCACTCTAAAAAGCATTAGGGACAATCAAACCACTCTCGTCTACCTCCGAGATAACCAAACCACCCTCGGTGACCTTCAAGACAATCAAACCGCTATGGAAAACCTATGGACAATCAAACCACTCTTGTTAATCTCCGAGACAATCATACTACTCTCAATAACCTTCAAGACAACCAAATCACTCTAAAAATCTTAAGGACAATCAGATTGCTTTTGGGAACATTCAAGACAATTAGAACACTCTTGAAAACCTTAGGGACAATTAAAACACTCCCGTCAAACTTTGAGACAATCAAACCGCTCTCAATGACATTTGAGACAATCACACCGCTTTTGAAAACCTTAGGGATAATTAGACCACTCCTGTCAACCTCTGAGGTAATTAAACAGCTCTCGGCGATCTTTAAGACAATCAGACCACTCTAAAAAATCTTAAGCATAAGCAGACCACTCCCATTAGCCTCAGAGACAATCAGACCACTCTCGATAATCTTCGAGACAATCAGACTGCTCTTAAAAACCTCAAGGACAATCAAACCATTCTCGGTGACATTTGTGCCAATCAAGTTGCTCCTAAAAACCTTAGGGACCATTAGACCTCTCTAGTCAACCTCCATGACAATCAAACCACTCTCGGTGACCTTTAAGACAATCAGACCACTTTAAAAAATGATAGGGATAATCAAACCGGGCCCCTATCAACCCCAAAGACAATCAAACCACTCTCGGTAACTTTCAAGGTAATCATATATCTGTTGAAAACCTTAAAGAAAATCAGACAACTTCCATCAACCTCCAAGACAATTATACCACTCTCAGTGGCCTTCAAGACAATGAGACCAC
Organism: Aquilaria sinensis; assembly: GCA_005392925.1. Taxonomy (NCBI): domain Eukaryota; kingdom Viridiplantae; phylum Streptophyta; class Magnoliopsida; order Malvales; family Thymelaeaceae; genus Aquilaria; species Aquilaria sinensis. The sequence continues at coordinate 29,458 of SMDT01002303.1, forward strand.
TCTCAAAAGTCTTAGAGGCAATCAGACCACTCCCATTCACGCCAAGACAATCAAACTACTCTTGGTGACCTTTAAGGTAATCAGATCACTCTCAAAGACCATAATGATAATCAGATTGCTCTCTTAAGGCAACATGACCACCTTCACAATGCGATAGCAGGTGTCGCAAGCTAATCACCCCGTCTGTCTCACCACTTCTCCAACCATTTTAAAATCAATCTAATTACTTTTAACTTCTCATTCGATTTTTTTTGTGTTTGGCAAAAATGAGTATTTCCATCATCAGCCCATTTTTATCCAACAAAAGTGAGCTAATGGGGGCAAATTGTTAACTCTCTTGTTTGCATTCCTTTAGGTTTCTTAGGCTAGATTAAGCAATAGTTGGTTAATTAGTGTTTAGGGGGATTTTAGCCCTTTTCTTACCTAAAATTGGCATGTCATGTCCCAAAGTTTGTTTTTGAGTCTTTAAATTTTAATTAGGTATTAATTATGTCTTTTTATTTTTAGTGTCAAATTTGATCCATTCGGGTAATTTGGGTTAAAATTGTTGTTACTTGTGAAAGTTTAGGCTTTAATTGAGATTTCCATGAAATTTTGGGCTTTAATTGAAAATCTTGCAAAATTTTGAGATTAATTGACAAATCTAAATTTTCTTGGGCTTGATTAAAAATCTGTGATAATTTTGGCCTTAATTGAATACTCTAGGATAATTTGGGCTAAAATAGAAACTAGAAGCAAATTCTGGACTAAAATTACAAAAAATCAATTTTCTAAGATTTTTTCCTAGTTTAATCAAGATTTTAGCATTGAATAATTTTTTTGGGCTTTAAGGACTTAAATAGTAAATGCTTATAAATATGCTTTAAAACCTTGAAATTGGGGGGCTAGAATCTAAAAATAAGGCTACAAATTCCAAAACCCTAAGCTCCAGCTATAAAAGGAAATATTATAACTCCAATCCAATTTTGTTCCAACCCTACCCCAAGCATTATTGCAACCCACTGTCGTAGCCTCTTTTCATGCCATAACATAACACCTACCCCAAGTGTCACCTAGCATCGACAACGCTAGAATGAGGGATTAGCACTTCCACAAACACCTTCTCCACCAAGTTTGAACCCAAATCCATCAAGCCTGCCATCCTCAACATCGAACCTTGCAACCGAGGTGATCTAACTACTCTAATTGCAACCACTTCACCAATCATCCAAGTACGCATCCTAACTGATTATCCAAGCCCCCATTCATAAGGAAGTGAACTACCTAGGCTTGGATCCCACCTCACACTCTGGTACATAGGAAGGTTGAGAGTTCAACCCAAGTTTAAGCCTAATAACTAAAATCTATCATATCTCTCTTATTTCACATTTAACACATGCACACATTTTTGTGATACTAACAATTGGTTTTTGCTTGTTTTAAACTTATTTCAAATGAGTTGGGTGCCTAACACCTTACTAACTTGTACCTGATCCTCTATCCTAAAATCTTTAATTTTTATACAAAATTCACCTATCTCATTAATTTGGAGTCAAATTAGGTTTTTCCTTAGTTTCTCCCATTTTTTAAACTAAGGTGATGACTCTCTTTTTCCTATACCCTAGCATAAGGATCCACATGAGGTCATGCCAATAATTGTACCCATGCCCAATGGGCTGCTAAGGTTAAGGCCACTCAGACTAGGCCACTAAGTTATGAAGTCTCGCCCACATTAGATGTACTTAGCTCCTACGTAGTGCCTCATGCCTTAAAGCTCAACTAGGTCATTAGTATACTAAGCCTCTAACCTGTACTTACTTATGGTGCACTAAGCCTTCATTGTATCATGAGTCATAACTTGCCTAGGCCACAAGTGCACTGAGCCTTCACCCTAAGTGCTCTACTCTCCATCATTACTTGATTCACCTTACTTAAATAATGTGCAACCTATGCATTAAAACACATGGCAAGTCAACCTATAGACCCTAAGGCCCATAAGCCCCTTAAGACAACCTTAGTCACTATCCAAGCTTCACAGCACTTGATTCAAGATGAAATGCAATCTCTTCTATGCCAATTCAGGCTTTGGCAAACCATGTAACTTAGAGTTCTTCCTCTTAGCTTCATGTGAATTCTTGAATCACCTTTGTCGGACATCTGAGTAAAAAGTTATAGTGAAAATACTTCAAGGTGTCAAACCTGAAAACCTACCCTCAATGCGGCTGCATAGCCTACCAAATTGGATCACAACTAGCCATTTTGGCCATTCTTTCCCCTCAGATAGCTTAATGTGATCGCCCCAAGTATGGGTGCAATCACTTCACCTCCTACAGCCAAAATTTTTGCTTCTTCGCGATGACTATACCTATGGGGCGCCTTCCTTGGACTAATTCATTCACTAACTCACCAAACACAAGCTCCATGGACCATATACAAACCATACACATTAATTTAGCACACAAATAACTAAATCTCTTACCTCAAAACACATGAACAAAAGCAAGATCAAGCACTTCCAAGCAAAAAAAAAATCCCTCTAGGGCTCTCATATGGTTCCCACACAAAATCAACACTCTAGGCACCAACTTAACCTTAATTAAGCTAGATCCAAGCTCAAGACAACTCAATAAATCAAGAACAATCAACAATCAACAAGTTCAAAACTTACCTAGTGCTCTTAAAACTCAAAAAATGGCACACAAGGCTTTCCACAATGAAACCAAGCAAGAGCAAGCTTTATCATATATGGATACCTCAATGGGCTCTTAATTTCACCAAGAATTGAAGGAGAAATGAAGATTTGGCCATGGATTTGAAGAGGAGATGGAGAGCTACGGGTTTGATTGGAGAGGATAAGTGAATAGTACTTCTCAAATTTCTCACATTAGTTTAAAAACCATCTCCTCTCTTTATCCCCACAACTTCTTCAATTTCAACAAATAAAACCCATCTCCAAATAGTAACATAAGACGTAGACAATTTTGTCCCAACTTTTTTATTTCTTGGCACTTAGATCCGAAAAAACTATTTATGAGTTTTTTAAATTTTTCCTATCACCATGAGGTGTAAAATGACTGTATTGCCCTTGTAACACTTTGGTACCAAAATTTAACTAGGAACTATCAAACCATTCATAAAACACTTGCTAGACTAGCTAATTCAAACTAAATGAGGCACTTAACAAGCTATTTTGGCCAATTAAATAAGTCTTATCTAATAGTTGGAAGTCCACAGCCTAGAGGCCGTAACATTTTAGGTCAATCACTATATTAAAATCTTAATTAATTACGCTTTAAACTATTATTAGCAATATTAACTTTTACGGATGATTAGAAGATGCATTAAATAGTATAAAAATTACAACCATGTAATTTGTAACTTTCATTTCTTTTTACCTCCATATAATAAATATATCTATTTTATTATTTATACTGTACATATTTTATTTTGAAAATTAATTATTTCCTTTTACATTTTTTTTCCCATGGAATACTACCAAACTCATAAAACCCTATCACGCTCCCATAATTTTGAGTTGCTCTTAATTCTTTTGGCCAATTTCCTCTTTATTTGACTTTACAATTTATGGAAATTATTTGAAAGTTAAACACTAACTAGTTTTAGGTCAAATATTGTATTTAAATCTTAATTAATCACATTTTACACTATTATTAGCAACATTAACTTTTATGGGTGATTAGAAGATGTATTGAAGGGAAAAAAAATTACAACGCATAACTTGCAACTTTTGTTTCTTTTTTACATCCATATAATAAATGTATTTATTTTAATATAACTTATACTATACATATCTGTAATATTATTATAAGGGTAAGAAAATGAGAATTATTAAAGCCTAATTAAACTCCCATGTGTAACAAGTTTCTTTCAAAAATAACCATGTTATGATTAATGTGCTTTGTGAACTAAAAAAGTTCCTTTAAAATTTATACCACAAGTCAAACTCATAAAACCAATAACAAGCTCAGTTCTCTAATTTTGCTTGAGAATTTTGATTTCTCCATCTTTTTTTTTCTTACATGTTGTATTACTTTTATTATACGCTGGCTTGATACTTTTTTCTTCTTCTTAGTTATTTCTTTCTTTTTGCTTTCACGTTGTCTTTCTAATCATTTATATTGTCGTTCTCTCTTTATTCTTCCCTTTTCTTCTGCCATGTTATCTATATAATCCAAGCCTATTAGTCAGCAGTCATCACATGGATTTTGTTATGTTTTATACTCCCTCCGTCCCGAAATCTTTGCTTTATTTGACTTTTAATTGTATTTTGACTTGATTTTTTTTCATATTATTGTTTATTAGACAAAATTAAAAAAATATATTTAGAAACTACAAGTCTTGATTTATCATTTGTATGCAAATATTTTTCATTTATATATTAAAATGTTGAAAATAAAAAATCGTAGATTAATTACTAAAAACAAATTGAGTAAAAATTTTGAGACAGAGGGAATATTTTATTTATAAGAAACACATTATGGATGAGATTTACGCGCATGAAGATAACCAAAATGATGGTTAAGTTTAAAGTGATGGCAAATTAGAATATTAATCAATAAACCATATTGACTATAACAATCACGGTTTTAGTGAAAATCTAAAATTCATGAATGAGGAAGTTGCTTACGGTAAATCTAGGTCTGTTCCTGGCTGTTAAAATTTAGTTTGGTCATAATTATTTTATTTTGTCTTATATGATATGTCCCTATTGTTAGTGTTGTGCCCAAAAACCAATCATGAGATGATTATATTTTTTCACATTGAGTCATGATATTTTATTAAGGCATTAATCCAGCAAGTATGTTTGTTGTTCTGTTTCTGCGTAACGTAATAAACATAATTGTAACCCTAGAATAATGATATTCTCAAACATCCCTAGTCTAGTATTATTATGAAGCGGGTTGCAATAATACATAACGACTAGCATATGTGGAGACTAATATGAGATATGTAGTCTACATATGGGTACAAGTTGGAGAACTTGTGTACTGGACCGACCCACCATGAGAACACTACATGGATTGTTATATGAGTGTCATAAGTGATTTTTATAGTGATCAAGGTATATGTAGTCCTTCGATATAAGATCATCAAGGTTCCCTATATATGAGTCACATACTTTGATACTTTCCTTTGGTGCTCGTAACTGAGTGAACTTGAAGGAGATCATTGGGTATGTCACATATCATGCGGAGGGATTTGTATGATCAAAATGGGATTTGTCCATTCTATGTAACGGGAGTTATATCTTCGGGCCCTTTAATAGAGTAAGACTTAGAAAATGCATGGTCATGCTCGGATGAGTTGATATACAATATCAATGTCATCAGTTTAAGTTGGTCTACTTGGTAATCAAGAAACCAAAAATTGGGCTATACGAGAGTGACACATTCCATGTCTCATGCTTAGTCTTGATATCTTGGACAAAGGAATAATGGCATATATCGATGATGATTATAAAGGTTTAGTCGAATCACCGACAATCTAGTCACTTGGGTAGCAATGATGTGTTGCTAGACATCGCTCATTGCTTATGATCATAAATGTGATTTATAATCATTGCCAACGTGGTAAAAGCCTATTGGGTCGAACACATAGAGCTATTTGGATCATTAGAGTGCATGGGCTAATTATTTGGGTTATGGTTTCACAATAATTTCATATTAATAATGGGCCCCAAAGTTGAGCTATTATTAAGTCCGAAATTAAAGCCTAATTGATTAGGGCTATGAAACCCATTAGGCTTGAAAGTTAAGTCTCACTATAAATACAACTTTTAGTGAGAAATTCGCAACTTTCTTGCCCTAGCCTCCCAAAAGGACAGCCGCACTCTTCTTTTGCAATTCCTTGGAGGACTCAAGCTAGCACTGCGAGCGCAAGATAAACGCATCTGCCGGAATGTGATGGAAGCGTGGTGATCCCGAGAGGCTCGTGTGGATACCATAGAGAGCTTGAACACGTCAACTGTTTAGGTTTTGTGATTTGACTCTACAGTTGAGTGAGAGATCTCAACCGAAAATTAGATATGAAAATTTTCGAACACCCGGTTTACCCCATTTCACTTGGATTTTGGAGGGTTTCGGTTAAATTCCGCTGCGCTTGTTTGGCTCCCGAAACCCAACACCTATCTACAACAATTAGGAGCTCATTTTCATGATTGCAACTTTGTTATATTATTTTACATTTCCTACTATTCAAACATGAATTAAAATCTTAATTAATAAAATTTTTATAATGCATGTTCTTATCACAATAATTCACTATGAATATTTGTGTGCTAATATATCAATTAATTAATGCAAGTCTTAGTCTATTAAAGCAATCATGCATAAATTGCCACACACATGACATACTTATAAACAGTGTTTACTTTTATCAGTAGTTAGAAGATGCATTAAATAGAATAAAAATTACAAACACACAACTTGTAATTGTTTATTTTTCCTTTGAATCTTGCACCAAACAAAATGTGTTATAAAGTAATTACATTAATTTTTTAATACATTTTTAGCTGTAGTCTGATTTTTTTTTATGCAGCCTTACAACATGAAAAAGATATATATAGAATGGTTAATCTTGACAAGTAAAAATATATTAGTAAAATTAATGGCTCAAGTTATAGTATAAAACTAATTTAAATGCTAAAAATGAAAAGATACATAAAAGGTTTATAATAAAGGAAATAATTCAAACCAATGGCTCTAGGTATAAAAAAGGTAGAAAGAAAGAAAATAGTATTGATACATGGAACCATATTATCAAGTAACGGCATAGAAATAAATGAAACAAAAAGAAAAAAAGAAATTACATGTTGGAGAATGAAAGATAAAGGGATAAAAAGAACCAAGACTGCAAAAGAGAAAACAAAGAAAATGATGAGATGTTGGGTAAAGAGAGATAAAAAAACAAAAACACATAAATAAGTTAAGAGTGAAAGATACATTAAATTAATTTAAAACCATGAGATCGTATGTAATTGTACAAGGATAGATTATTTCAATTATCCATATACAAAATTTTTGATTTATTCTTTTTCAAACCAAATTCATAATTATCCCTTTTTTTTTTGGGAAAAAAGATTCATTACATTTTACATTGAATAAAAGTCCTTAAAATAATATATCTTTTTGTTTGAATATGACATCAGCTTAATAATGTAATTTTTCATGTATATAAAGAATTAAAATTAGGAATTGAATCCGCTTATTCTTAGAAAAAGAAATTATTTTCTTTTTATCAGAAAGAGATTTTGTCCATGAGACGGGTATAAAACTAGTTATGATGGAATTACAAAGACTGCAACTGATTAAGATTTTTTTATACATGCAACAAAATTTGTGTGGCCTTTCAAGTAACTTTAATTAATTGTTAACTCTCAAATTTCTTAAACTTTAGCCAACTAACCCTAAACTGTAGATTCTAAACCTTAAACAGAAGATGGGTAAAAAAAAAGGAGACAAAACAGACAAAAGAAGCTCAAAGAAAAAAAAAATAAAACTAGATGAAAAATGCTAAACTAGTTGGGGACAAAATAAAACGCTTGGCTCAAACCGAATAAATGCTGGGCCCAGAGAAAAGGGATAAACAATGGGCTGTGAAAAACACTTAAGAAAAAGGAGTAAAATTAAACACGCTAGTAGAGCATGTATTCGAGCTTAGCACTTCCTACTTGGGGAAAACATAACCAATCCAAAACTTTTCACAATTTGACAACTTAGTACTAAAATTTATTAATTTGCTAAGTAGTCCTCAAACTATGTAATCATCCATTCTGTTAGTTTCACTTCGGACGTTTTGCTAGGTTGTCAATGGAATACCACATGTGAAACTTGACAATCGTTAAATCTAAGTTACAAAAGGTGACCTGAAAAGAAAGAGTGAGGAGCAGGAATGGAACCAAGAGCAAAAAAGTATCATTTTTTAAAATTTAAGTAAGTACAAACATTGTAAAAATGAGAACAAGATTAATAGTTAAGAGCGGGAGCAAGAGCAGTGACCAAAAATAGAAAAATTATGTAACTTAGCCTTAAATTTTGACATATTAACTCATTTTGAGCTCCTAGGATTGAATTGCTAAAAAAAAAAATAGGAAGTGGTTGTTTAAGATTTAAGGTTTGCCATAACTTTAGCCTTTGAAAACTCTCACTCCACCGGAAAAACCTCTAAACTTACAACTGACAATCGAGCCCTCCTATGTAGTGAATTCCCCGTACCACGATGCCACCTCCTCTGTCACTCATCACCATTGTTCTCCATATCTAGACCTTGTCCTTCTAGTGAATCAACCTCGGTCCAATGTCGACCAAGCTTTCCTACTGCTTGAAATGCCAATGACTAAAAAAGGAGATGAATTGCAAACCGTGATTCAATTTGCACTGGTGCTACTCCAATTTCACCTCTAGAAGTCAAAAATAGGAATAGTCAATGCTGCCTGAGCGTCTCACTAGTCTCCACGATCATCGTTCATTGTCTTTACTAGCCCAATTGCCATTAAATTGAAAGGAAGAAATGGGCTCAATTGAAAGACCATCGCTCCAGCCATTAATTACACCCAGATGTGAAGCTTCACACCAATCCTATCTGCCATCTTGACATCACAACTCACTCTTGGACCAGCCCGTTGTCTATCTTAGCCAAGCCACTATCATCGACAAGAAGAGGAAGAGAAGGAGAGAAAAGGTTGCAATCTGTTAGCCCAGCATCACACTCATGAAAAATACTTCTAAAATATTTTCTTTTCTAACCTCCAAAAACCACAACTATATAGTACATATTTAGATTTAAGATTTTTAAACCTGGGTCATAGCCAAAACCACATAAAATTGTATACTATTTGGTTTGGTGTAAATCGGTTTATACAGCTTTACAGGTAGACCAGTTTTTATGGACAAAAATCTCCAAAGCTTTTTAGGATTGGACAAGGGTACAAATCCCAAGGCCACCTTTGGGGTTTTTGAGTACAAATTAACCAACCTATAGGAGCTTTCCTGGAATTAAGAGAAATAGACCACAAGAAAGATTCATATAGTTGCTTGAGCTGAGTCATTAGTTTGCTATAGGAGATTATTGAGTAAATTTCATGAATGGTCCCTAACTTTTAGTCATTGTTTCTTTTTAGTCCCTAACCTATTAAATGTACTGTTTTAGTCCTAAACCTATTAAAATATTTTGTTTTAGTCCTAAATCTAATGAGAACGTTTCATTTTGGTCCCAATTTGATAAAATTTGTTAACTCAAAGTATTTGTTTGATAATAACGTTTTAGATCATAATTTAAATTATCTGGTAACTGTCTTACAATAAATTTAATCTGTAACATAATTTTTTTATAGTTAATAAAAAATTTAAGTCACTTCTTTTTCCTCTCTGTAAATTGAACTTATTTCATTCAGGAAAAAAAACTATTAATTTAAATTGTCTATTTACTGTTAAAAAATATTAAACTGTTTAAATTTATTGGAAGACAGTTACCGAATATTTAAATTAGTACTTCAAAAGTTTCTATCAGACAATTATTCTGATTTAATGAATTTCATCTTGTGAGGGACCAAAATGAAACAATTTTAATAGGTTTAGGACCAAAACAAAACATTCGATAGATTAGGGACTAAAAGGAAACAATGACAAAAGGTTAGGAACCATTTGTGCAATTTACTCGGAGATTATTGGATATAGGTGTAGTTAAATCCATGTTGGTACTAGTTCTGGTGAAGAAACCAACATGATGAACTCTACATATTTATTCCATTTTTATTTAATTAAATTCAGGAAACTCAAATATGCTCTCTACTCCTCATGTCTACGTATGTTTACATTCCAATACTACCATTCATGATACAAAATAAGTGTGAAAAAATTAAATTCCATATCCTCCCTAAAATTAGAGATATGTACAAATTAGATACTAGACATATAGAAACTCGACGTACAAAGAAAATGAGAGATATTTATAAATAATGTGTTAAATATGTTCAAACATGATCATAAATATATTACGGGTTCAATCACCTATAAAAAAAAATATGTGTGAAAATGTAAAATCTTGTTTTTTGCAAAAATTGAAAGTACGTACAAATCATATGACAGATATATATATGAAACTTAATGTATAAAGTAAGTGATTGGCATGTACCAAACATGTAATACATATGTAAAAATGATATCAGAGATATGTTACAGATATATTATATTATTTGTACAAGTTTCAATTGTTTAAATTTTAATATATGAATCTAATGTATAAATAAAAGTTCTTTTGTATATGTGTAATTATATGTTTATATGATTGTTTTTATGCATTGTATATTTTATACTTTTATATCAAAATTGTTCTTACATTATTTTGATATGCATAAAATTTTTCGGTTGTGCACACATTTGTACCTAAAAACATTAGAGATTCATTTGAAGAAAAAAAATATATGAGCGATACAAAGAGGTTTGACCAAAAACTTTATGTTTCCTTTTGTATGTGAATGTTAGCATGAGGAAGACACTACAGCAACTTGCTGCCTGGCATTGCCAACCATGTATGTTGCTGCTATAGTTGCCCATGGTCCCGTCTCATCCCTGTCTCGTGTTTTTAGGCGTCAATAGCCAGCAGCAACGCCGAATCATCTTTTGCGATCTATCCCTTCCTTTTTCCGTCCTAGCTCCGTCATCATCTACATCACCACATGTCAACCTCTCATCTAGCGATTGTTGGAGGAGTCCTGTCGTGATCCAGTCAGTACCAAATCCACCTATCGCCTTCGTTGTGAATTGAAAAGAGGAGGAAGAGAAGCTGTCATTGTTTGTTTTCTACCACTGTCACACAACCATGGGAAGGGGCACATGAGGTATTGGCATAGTTGACATTTTGCTGACGCATTAAATTCAGGAAATATTCAACACATATTGCAAAACCATTTCTAAAGTAACTAAGATAATAAATTTTGTTAGACATTCAAGCGATAAACATAAAATTTCTTGTTGATATTTACAGGATAATTTTTAACCTATATTAAATGAAAATATATTTAATTGGAAATTTATTTTATATAAAAATTTGTTATCATCAAATCGAATAGTGATAAACTCAATTGTTAGTAAAATGATAAACAAATTGTATAGATTTAGTAAGTAAATCATTTAAGTAAAAAAAAAACAAAAACAAAATTATGTATTCAATTGATTTTATTCTTGTTTGCTATGGGGTCGTAATTTGTTTTAACCGTTAAAGTTTTCATTTGAATGCATAATAGAGGTCTTCAACATAAGAACAATTTCTTAATGGATAGTTACTTTAATGACAAATTTTTTTGGCTCGTTACTTTAGGTCAAATTTGCAACATTTAATGTTATTCAGAGACAAATGATCAAAATTAGCTAAGTGATAGGAGTTTTTACTTAAGGTAAACTTTAATAATTTTTTTGTGATTTAGGTGAAAATACAATTTACCTTTTCTCCTTTTAGAAATCTACATTTTGTCCTCTAAAATTGTACCACCATTGATATCAATGAGGAAAAAAACACAGTTTTAAAATTAAAATGAAGAAAAATAAATAATTTAAATTGTTCAATAACTATTACATTATTATTAGGTATTCTAGAATGAATACAGGTAGTGTAGAATTGGATTTATGGTCTATTCGGCCCAAGTTAACATAACCAAATTAACATGTTTTTTCAGTAGGCCTAGAGACCAGACGTAGGGTTCAATTTTTGTTCTCTTATTTGCTCATTTCACCTAAGCTTGACAGACCACAACACCCTGCCGCCGCTGTCTAAACCCTACCCCTGTCCACTCTTTTTCTTCCTCAAATCCATCATCATGACCTTTATCACATCTTTCTTCTTCGATATCGTCCCCCTCACCTCTTTCCTCCTCCTCCTCGCCCTTCTTCCCCACCTGTTGCTAGAAGATGCTCACCGAAATACTAACCTGATGTTAGTAACTAATAAAAACTGTAGAAAAAGTTATTAAGTTTAGGGGTAAAATGTAGTTGTTTAAAACATAATGAGGCAAATTTTATTCAAATCCAAACTCGAGGGGCCTTTAGGTAGGGGTAAAATTCATTTGTGGTCCCTAACCTTTTTGTGTTGTCCTAAATGGGTTACTAAACCTTTTTTGTGTTGTCCTAAATGGATCACTAACCTTCATTTTATCCTCTTAAAGTCTCTACCTTCCTATTTTTGTTTGGTCATTCCATCACTTTCATAGTTAACTTTGATGGATTTTCTATGGCAAATGCCAACTATCGTCCACATTTGTCTTTATCTTGTCAAAGCACTCTCAAACCTAAAAAATTTAACACTTCAACCCCTCATTCAATTTAAAGGAGTCTACCACCTCCTATTCTTAAAAAATTCTCAATTCTCTCAAACTCGCCACCACATATCTAGGCCACATCTTTTAGGCCGTCCTCCTCGCTCACGCATCTGCTGTCGTCCACCTCACCCACATCTTTAGGCCACACTTCTCCCCCACCATCATCCACCTCGTGCACACATCTTCGCCTTCTCCTCTAGGCTCACTTACCTCTCGTCAAAGCATCGATGATATCTCCTCCACTTTCACCGGCTTCAGCTCGATCAGGGTCAAGAGTGTCTCCAGGTCGTTTCTCAAGAGGCGGGGATCTGCTAAGGCTGATCAATCTTGTCAACTGGCATGATATCCACTAAGAAATTGAAAATGACAGCCTGCGTAATCGCCGTTGATATGTCATTCTTCAACAACGTCCTCCACTTGTTCTCCTCGGCATGGAGCCAAGAGCGGACGGTATGCTTGAGGATGAAGAGCTCAGAGTCAAGAGTGAATCTTCTTGATTCGACCAAGAGGGAGCTGATAGTTGTTTAAATCATTCAGTTGCTTGATATCCTAGCACTGGTAAGACTAGAACATTTGGGGCAATTGTTGTTGCTGTTGGAGGAGGTGGTGTAAGGGCAACGACATTGCAGCCACAGTGAGGGTTGTGAAAGAGGAGAAGGAATGGTGGATAGGTGGAGGGAGGAGCTTGTTGGGACGATTTCCATTCATCAGATCAAAAAGGAACAATGTCAACAATGGATGCAAGACGATTTTGATTTTTCTTCCTCTTTCTTGTTCTGGGTGTTCCTAAGTTTACTAGGGTTTATTTTTCTGTTAAAATCAGATTTGCTACCCACCTCCCTCCCCGATAATTTGATCTGAACCAGCTAGATCAGTCGTGCGTTGTTGCCCTAGCTCCAATTCACCACCAATGTTGCCGAATTCATCATTAGGTGCGACTGAGGCACCATCTGAGCTAGATTCATCTATGTGAAAAGGTATTGGCTGACTGGGTGAGCAAGTTTGTGCGGCCATGGGCACCATTGACAATGCCGAATCGCTTGTCGGGAATGGGTTTGGTTAGGATGGTGAGAGAGGGAAGGAGCGGAGATGAGGGTTGAAGTGTGAAATTTACTAGTTTTGAGGGTGCTTTGAGTAGAAAAAGAAAGGTATGACTAGAGTGGGTACTTTTCTCAATATTTCATTAATTTTAACTATGAAATTGACGGAAAAACCACAATTGGGATAAAAATAGGAAGGTCAGGGACTTTATGAGGACAAAATGAAGATTAGGGATCCGTTTAGGATAACATGAAAAGATTAGGGATGCCAAATGAATTTTACCCCTTTAGGAAGTATCCTTTTTGTACTTTGTCGGAACTTGGAGGGTTTATGTGGGCCGAGATGTAGTTAGAGGAGTAAAGAGTCCCTGTCAGCTAGGTTTAGGGGTAAAATGCAGGATTTCCTAATTACACCGAAACAAACACAGCGCCCGTAACAACTAATCGCCGCCGCCGCCGCCGCGCCCTCCCCTCGCCACCAGCGCTCCCCACAACAGAATCCAGAAACCCACATTTCTCTTTGCTGATTCGGATGAACAAAAGCAATAAATTGTTGCTTTCTGGGCAGATAATGAGCTTCTGTAGGTAGCTTCAGAAAAAAACTCTTGCCCGGCTGGGTAGCGGTGGCGCGCGGTCGCAGCCCGTATCCTGCGCTTCAGACCACTATGTTCTGTGCCAGAGTTTCGAAATTCGGTTAGTATCTTCTACTTGCTGTTGTTTTCATCGATTCTCTCTCTATACCTGCATGTTCGTCTTTTTTTTTTTTATTTTTCCAATTGATCAATTTCGAGTTTCGGTTCTCCTGTTTTCGGTTCTGGGTACGCCAATGTGATAGGTCCCAATCAGAACTTATTGCAGGAAATATTCTACTTTTGGTGAGAATAGAACCGAGAAGGAATTTGAATGAAAATCTGATAATTGCATTAAAACTTGCTCACACGTAATCCTGGTATCTTGGATGGCTTCTTTGCACACGTGCCGTCCTCCTGAGTCTATCACAATGCGCTCTGTTTCTGGTCGGCAACTCCGACCGTAGGGTGTCGGGGAAGCTGATGTTGTGTCTTGGGCTAGCATGGACTCTGTTTAATATCCAATTTTTTCCTTGAGAAGTAAAATACCAGTCGATCGTAGGCCAACAATAATTTACCTGGACTAAGATGATGATGCTTCTTTTTGAGGAGGGATTGTACAGAAGTTATGGCTGTAGTGGGTGCAAGAGACGTGAGACAGCTACTGGCCTGGCCCTAATGATGCAGTGCTAGAATCAGCAGCTTCTTCAGATATGAGGGCATTCTGAATTTGTATCAAGAAGATTGATTTCGATAACCGATGCATAGAGGTAGTGGATGAAACAAAAGGTGGTCATCTACAGGTTCACTTTCTTGCATTCGATTTGTTTGCATTGCTCCTGAGTAGATAAGAGGTCTACTTTTGAGAGTAGTTTAGTGGGAGTATTACTAGGAATTACTTGCATTTAACATTGTGAGGAGGGTGAATGAAAAGGATTCATGAATTCCTAGTACTTGTTTATAACATCCTGCTTTTGAACTTTAAGTACCTGGCTCTTTCATTTGATTGAGAATTTTTTCTTCCCCTTCTTAGTATATACCTTTATGTCTTATATATCCTTTATATCAACTCTACTTCACAGACATCTCTTCAGGCATGGATGATTTGGACATAGAATTGGATGAGATGGAATTAGTTGCAGCAGCTGCTGGCTACTATTACTATAACACCATAACTAAGCAGCCTCGTAATTCACCACCCAGTGGAGGTAGATTTATGAATGAGGTATTAGGGGGAAATGATGATACCTTTCGTGAAATGTTTCGGATGGACAAGCATGTGTTTCTCAAACTCTGCGACACGCTAAGGAAAAGAGGCATGTTACGTGATACAGCTGGTGTGATGATAGAGGAGCAGCTGGGCATTTTCTTAAATATTATTGGTCATAATGAGAGGAACAGAGTTGTCCAAGAGAGGTTTCAGCATTCAGGTGAAACAATCAGCCGTCATTTTAATAACGTGCTGAAGGCAATCAAGTCACTCTCACGTGAATTTCTAGAGCCTCCGTCTTCTGAAACTCCTCAAGATGTTCTTAATAATCGAAGGTTTTATCCATATTTCAAGGTATGTATCTAGATTCATGCTTACTCTGAGCAGGAATCCTATATATTTATATCTGGACTTCGATCTGCAGGTTATTTCTCCACCATCACATGCCATTTATTGATTCTGTTGATCTCTTTATTTAGGACTGCATTGGAGTCATTGATGGGATGCACATTTCTGCACATGTCCTAGCAAAGGATCAATCTAGGTTTCGTAATAGGAAAGGCTTTTTATCGCAAAATATATTGGCAGCTTGCACTTTTGACCTCCAGTTCATTTTTGTATATCCTGGCTGGGAAGGTTCAGTTGCAGATTCACGTGTTTTAAGAGCAGTCCTTGATGATCCAGATCAGAATTTTCCTCACATTCCTGAAGGTTCTAAATCAAGTTTTTTTCAATTTATGACATGATTTAATAGTGGAACTGAAATCAAATAAAATTAAGTATTGCTTTTTCAGAGTTTGCCTTATTTGAAATAAGAAGCTTTCATTTTTGGTACAGAGGAGAGAGGGCAAGTGGGGAGCTGAGAGTTTAACCTTGGACCTTTTGGTAACAGCCACTAGGCCAAAGATTTGGTTGTTAAAAATGCAACTGATGATAAACTTATTGCCTCTACGGTCTACTGTGTGCAACTTTTGATGGAGCCTTAACATAAACTGCATTCATTTATTTTTCCTTTTTCTTTTCAGGCAAGTATTACTTGGTTGATAGTGGTTACTTGAATACAAGAGGATTTCTTTCTCCTTATCCAGGAGTTAGGTATCACAGACATGAATTTGCAGGTGCTAATCAACTACCCAAAAATCTGAATGAGCTCTTCAATCACCGACATTGTGCTCTTTGGAATGTAATTCAAAGGTCTTTCAATGTGCTGAAAGGCCGGTTTCCCATTCTCAAACTTGCTCCTCAATACGCGTTTCATATCCAAAGAGATGTAGTAATAGCTTCCTGCGTTCTACACAATTATATCCGGCGGGAGGAAAGGAATGATTGGCTGTTCTCTAGCACTGATGGGATGGCAGCAGAAGAATTGGCCGATTATGATGACGAGCAGCCTGAGCTGCAATTCGCTTCCCCAACTGAGGAACAGGCTGCCTTAACTCTGAGAGATTCAATTGCTGGAGCAATGTGGAGCGACTTCTTAAACAAGTGGGATGAGTGGTAATTGCTGTGCACCAAAATTGGTAATAAGTCGAATGCGTTTTGCCCTTTAGCTGTCTTTGCTTTTTGCAGTTCAATTACTTTTGTTTTTCAGTGAATTGCTGTTTGCTGTTGGACTGATCTTGCTAGCCCTTTGATGCTGTGAATATTATGGTACTTTATGTCTCCTCCCGGTGCTTCTTGTCATGTGAATAGATTTTAAACTATTCAGCTCTTACATAGCAAATACTTGCCTCAATTAGGGTTCATTGTTTGAACAAAACCGAATTATCCATGGATTATTTGGATTAGACAAAATAGTTCTGTTATTTGGTTATTTTGTTTAGATTGGATCAAAATCAAATTTCTTCTTTGGTTATCATATTAGTTATTGGTTCATAAGCTTAAGATTGAATAAATCAAAAAGTAACACGTATTTTATACTTATACCCGTCAATCCTACATATATATATAAGGTCATTTTTTTTTTGTTAATTTTGGGCTATATGTTATGAGCCAACCCTTAACTTTAGGTATAAAATGGAATATTATTAATTGTTATCATATTTTCTTTTTCAAGTTGTATATTATTTCTTAATTACCATGCATTTAGTTCTAGTAGAAAATAATTGAATTGTAAAAATTGGATAAACTGAATTATAATTTGAATAGTTTAGATAAAAACCGAAAAAATTGAATTATGATCTATATGGTTCAGATTGGTTTCAACATGTAGTTCTGACAGTTAAGATCAAATTTATAAAAATTAAAAATAAATTGAATTGTTTTATTTGGTTTTGTTCCAAATCAATCAAACCGAAACTAACACCCCTAGCCTCAGTAGTGTGATTTGCCGTTGTGTTCAGTTGTTCCTTTGTCAATTATCCTTGCATCACTTCCCTATCTTACCCATTAATGTTTCTTCCTTTGTGCTTTGTTTATTTACTGGCAGCACTGAATCTTACAAACGAATGCGATATACCTGAATTGCCATATTCGATATAACTAAATTTGCCACTAGACTTTATGGGTGTAAGCCACTTCAACCTTGATTTCTCTCAGGCACAGATGCAATTGTTGACATAGCCTCGCCTCACGCAGATTCTCATAATAGTATTTAGAAAAAAAAAGTTCGAGTTGTCACCTTAGTTTGAAAAATGGATAAAAGCTATGAAAAAAACTCAATTTGACTTCAAATCAATGAGAAATGTAAATTTCGTGTAAAAACCAAAAATTTTGGGATAAGGGATTGGGTATGAGTTGGAAAGGTGTTAGGCACCCAACTCGTGCAGAAACAAACTTAAAACAAGTAAAAACTAACTGTTAGTATCATAAAAATACATGCATGTTAAATGTCAAACAACAGAAAGAAGGTTATTTTTAGTTGTTAGGCTTGGACTTGAGTTGAACTTTTAATCTTCCTATGTACCCGAGTGTGAGGTGGAATCAAAGCTTATGTAATTCGCTTCCGTGTGAATGGGAAGCTTAGGTGACCAGTTAGGTATGTACTTAGGTGATCGGTGTTGTCGTTGCAATAAGGGTCATCGGATCACCTTGTGGTGTAGAACTCAATGTTAAGGTGGTTAGGATCACCTCAAAGTTGCTAGATATTAGTGGTGGAAATTCTCCCATGTATGCTCTTTCCGGTACCTACAAAAACCTACACAAGACTCTGAAAGAAACATGAAAGCAAAAGTTAAAATAGATAAATAAGAATGGATATAAAAGTGAAATAAGCAATAAAATTAAGATTAATTTAATAAACCCCTAGAAGACTCAGTAGACCTATATATATTATATCTGCATGAAAAGTGTTAATGGAACAAATAATTAGAAAATGTGTTGATGAATGAAGAATCACAAAAAAAAAAAAAAAGAAATCATAATAAAAAAAATAAGGTAAATAAAATAAAATAAAATAAAATAACCTCAATTGACTCAAAATTAGTTAAATATAAGAAAACTTAAAAATTGTTAATGAAATTAACTAAACAACACCTCAAAAAGAAGAAGACAAAAATTTGCCAGTGGCTAAATTGCAAGAAATTAAACCTTTCAGTAACTCGTTTGCAAAGAAAAACTAAATTAGTGACTTGATAGATAATATGCTAGAAACACTTGGATTGAATACGTAATTCAACCAAAACTTATATTTGCTAGGTTTTGATCTTGGATCGGGTTTGTCTTCGATTAAGTGCACTCGATTGGGCCGCAACAGGCTCCAACCCATTTGAACCTTGGGCTGGCCAGCCGAATAGGATCGGTCCTCGGTCAAACGGGTGATGATGCCCATATCTCTCTCCTTCCCCTTCAATTCACGGCGGGCTGGTGGCAGTAGGGATAGTAAAATCGAACCCGACCCGATAACCTGGCCTAACCCACTTGAACTCAAGCCCAACCTGACCCGATTTGACTAAAACGTCAATAACTAGAACCCGACTGTGCCCAACCCGACCTGAACCCAAACCTGATTAAAGGGAAACCTGAGAAAACCCGAACCCAAATGACTCAAACCTGAAATACCTGAACCCGAAATAACCTTAACCCAAAATGACCCAAACCCGAGACTGACCTAACCTAAACCTGAGATGACCCGATAATTAAACCTAACATGACTCGATTTTAACCCTCACCCTAAACCTTAACTTTCTTCTTTCATTATTTTTCATATTAAGTCAACCCTAAATATTGAGGTTTCCATGTTTAGTAACTTCTATTTTTTTAGACTTTCATATTCAGTATATCTTATATTTAGGAATGGTGACTTCCGTTATTAGTAACTTCCATTTTTTGGTACTTTCATATTTAGTAAGTCTCATATTTAGAGATGAGACTTTCATATTTAGTAGTTTTATTTCTTTTTTTAAGATATTCATGTTTAATAATTTTCATATTTTAATAAAGGATTTCCAAGTTTAGCAACTTCTATATATTATAAGTATCTTATTTGGGGAAAAAACATTCATATTTAGTGAATCCCATATTTGGATTTTTTGAACAGAAGTAATTTTTATATTTAGTAAGTTTAATGATATTAATAGGCAATTATTAAAATTACAACATTTATCCCTAAACTTTTAAGTATAGTGCAATAAGGTACCTAAATTTTAAAAAAATTTATTTTAGTCACCCATAATAATTACAACATGGATCCTAAAATTTTTGAAATCTTTGCACTTTCACCCAAAATTTTTCAAATTTTACAATTTAGTCACTGATAATGAACTTGATTTGCATTTCGTTGTAATCTCAAAGAAAATTCATTGAAACATAAGCATAACAAAATTGTCATTGTATATGTCTGGGTGATAGCTGGGTAAAGATCTGAATAATCTGTACAATGATAGTTAAAAGGAATGGGTTTCGAAAAGCAATCAAATATTACTAACAATGTTAAATTACTTAAATATGTACTAAACTATAATGAAGAAGATTTTTATGAATATTTTAATTAAATATACTAAAAAAATGAAAAATTAATTTAAATTAAATCACACAGAAAATTGAATTATTTGATTTAAATTTTAAAAAAAATGAATCGATTCAATCATTTTGACTTCACACCAGTAATCCACGTGAACACAAAGGTTGACCCGAATTTGACCCGAAAGTTGGCCTGAAGTTATCTGAGACTAAAATTAACCCGACCTGAAGTGAACCCGAACCCAAATAAACCCGGCCCAACCCAACTTGAACCCGAAATCAACTCAACCTGAAATCAACCCGAACCCAAATGACCTAACCTGAATCCTACCTGGATTCGAATTCATGCTAACGCGACTAGACCCGAACCTGAATAACCTGACCTAAACCTGACCCGACCCACCCAATTACCATCCCTAGGTGACAGCTAGGATGCTGCAGTATCGTGCAACAATCTTGAGATGGTGATAGGCATCATGGCTAGGCATCGAAGACACAAACAGTGGTGATGGGCGGTGGAGATTTTGGCTCCAAAACAAGGTTGATGTTGAAGGATTGTGAGGCAAAGGCAAGGCATTTGACTAGGATGGCTAACGATAGTGGAGCGACAGCAGGAGCAGTTTAGGGTTTGGGGGGTAGCATAGGGAAAACTTGGGGCGAAAGCTGCTATTTTATAATTTTTAGCTTAAAGGCTAGTGTTTCAAATTTCAAATCTAATTTTCGAGTTCCGCCCCAATTTCAAGATTCTCATGCATATTTATATCATTAATTTAGTTTTAATTTTTAGAAAGCTCATGCACTTTAGTTTCTTATACCATATTTTGTTTTTTATTTTTTTGATGGCCCCTATTGTACTTCATATATTTGGACAATAATATATTTCCTGTTATACTTTTTCTCAAAATTATTAAAATTGTAATTCTGATCATACGATCATACGATCTCACGATTCTAACATAGAAAATATTGTTAAAACGTTATAGCATCGAAGACATTGTAGGATCATGATAGAATCGTGACTAGGATCGTAGGATCGAAATTGATCATACCTGAGTATTGATTTTTGTTGAGGGTAAATTACATAGATGATCCTTAACATTTAATTTTCATTATTTTTTTATCCATAGTCTATTAAATGTTCCATTTAGATCCTAAACTTATTAAAAATATCCTATTTTGGTTCTAAATCTTTTAAAAACATTTCATTTTGGTCCCTAATTGGACAAAATTTGCTAACTCAAGGTAATTGTTTAATAATAACTTTTTAAAGAATAATTTAAACTATTTGGTAACTGTCGTACTGTAAATTTAATATATATAATAATATTTTTTATAGTTAATGGACATCCAAATTACCAATTTTTCTCTTTGTAAGTTGAACTTATTTCAATTAAAAAGAAAAGACTACTAATTTTAAATTATTTACAACTACAAAAAAATTATTATATATTTTAAATTTATTGGAAGTCAATTACTGAATATTTAAATTATGGATATTGTACTATTTTTTATTTGCCAATAATGTGTTTATTTATGAATTCTTTTCAGACTTATGTAGATTATTTTATTGATTATATTGATGTATACTCTATTAAAGTTTGAATTTTACATGTATTGCATCAATAATTATGTTGTACCGTTATTATGACACTTAAATCTTACTTGAGTTTATAATATAATTGGTCTTGCATATAAATTATATTATTTAGACAGTAAATTTTAAGCTTTTGATAGGATTTTACGATCTACAATCTGATTTTACGATTCCAATCTTGCACAATGAAAAATAATCTTAGATAAGATCTTGATTTTAACAATCTTGTTTTTCCCTATATATATTAGCACCTTAATAATCTCACAAAACCTAAACCAATCTAAGTTCTTTTTCCTGTCATTTTGTTTCATTCATTTATTTTATTTTTTTGCGAAAGCACATTCACTTTAGTTTCTTATATCACATTTTTTTTTGCTACTGCCATTCTTTTTCAGTTTTATATGATTTTTTCTTACAATTTTTTCATTTATGCTTCTGCGATTATTTATTCATTGTTCCATGATGTTGTATTCTTTTTTTTTTGAATTAATTCATTTATTTGTTCGTCATTCCTTTGTTTTGGTGTGGATCTATTAATGCAATCAATTTTTAGATTCTTATTACTTATAAAATTTATATCAACTATTGTACTATATAGGTAATATGTTTTACTTTCATTACTCGGTCTGTGCATTTATGCCTTACCTTTTCAATGTTTCTTTTACATGCTAATCTCGCTCGGTTAGAGAAGATAATTAGTCCTTTTTTTCCTTTTTCCTAATTTTAATTTTTTTTGGGCCAAAATTCAACTGATCAACTTAATTTGAGTAATGAATATTTTAACTATCAAACCCTTATTTATAATAATTTTTCATTTAATTACCCTTATTCTGCTTAATATCTTTTGAAAACTAATATTTTCTGTTTCAATATTTCTTCCTTTGATTATTTCTTTCTGAAAGATTAATGGCTTCTATTTTATTTTGCAAATAGAGGCATCTATATAAGTATAAGGATCAAAGGTATTTTATATTTAATGAAAGGGGAGAATGTCTACTTTTCCGGGACCTAGATGGCCGCTAAATCAATATAACTGACATTTTATAAGAAGTTTGGTGGAGGTAGAGTTCAAACCCCTGGCTTCTTGAACAAAATTTAGTATACAACTAATAAACACTTTAATTTTCAAGATATAAAATAAATTAAAAAACTAAGGCATACTTTGTTATCATTGAATAATTGAGTAGTAGTCTAATTCATGAAAGATGCCTATTTAAGCTTGTTGCAGAAGATGTGGCCTATTGTAAATGCAAAGGATCATAAATTTAATTAACTTGAAAACAAGTAACTTAATATGTGGTTCACAGTCAATACTCGATCAGAATTCTCTTTATAGTAAGAGAAAAGCGTGTGGAGTGAAATAAAATAAGTAGAACATCCGAAAGTTGTGTTCGCAACCTCATTTGCACAATGCTACTGCCCATTATTTATAGGGGTAAATTAGCACTTATAAATGGTCATAACCCTTTATAAAAGAGTCACAATTTTTCATTAAATGTTGTACTAGTTCGCTAAAAGGTGTCCTCATCTACCTATAACTTTTTCCCTTTAAATAAGGTAATAACCACTCTTAGAAAGGATGTATTGGTTCGGCCACAAAGCAACTCTTCTAAGAGTTGTGTCTTCTTAAATTAAGGTCATAACCACCTCTTAAAGGTTGTTAAATTTGCCTTATCCATGACCCTTCACTAAAAGTTATGGTACTTTACTAACTAGGGTAATTATGGTGCATAACTACCTCCCCAAGTATCATATATATTGGGATAAATATATCATTTCATATAAAGGTCATATCCCATCATAATATGAGTAGTTATAAGGTGATTGTTAAGTAATTACCCCATTTGTCAAGAAGTACATGTGCACGTCACATAATCGCGCACATGGCATTTTCCTATTGATTCCAAGGTGATGATATGTCACACACATATGCCACATCATCCTAAGCACTCAACTAAATCTAGTTAAGGTTAGAAGCAATGATGTGAGTCGATGTGACAGCTCCAACAGACAGTGTGACCACACCAGTTAACAGTACAACCTATATATTTTAATGCGTTTATAGAATTTAGTAATCATTCTTGCTAACTAAACTCCAACAGCTCCTATTTGCATTAAATATACTTGATGGAACACAAGGATAATTGATAAGAAACACTTGAAACACACTATCACAAAAGAAACTAACATATACAAGTTTGGGCGCGTGACTCTAAGCATGACAATAAATCTCCTTCATATATAATGGTTAAACATACATAGAAGAATTATCTTAACCACAAATCTTTGAACTAATCAAAGATCCTTGAACAAATCAAGGTTCATTAATGATACATATATAATTAATTATGGCTATATGTCTCAAGACTTTGTTAATGCATAATTTGGCTATAAGACATCTCTCTTGTGAGTTTACTAATAAACTCTAACTTCATGTCTATCTATTACATTTTAGTAGTTATATCATGGGCTTTACAATTTCATGAAATATGAACACCAAGGATGCATAAATCACCACTAAAATAGTTCAATCCCAAACCACCATTAAGATAGTGTGTAGCCTATATAAGTCACTAATGACCCTTATATTTTATGAAAACAAGCTCCTTTTTATGGAAACAAATATCACACAAAAAATTGCTTACATAAAGTAATTTTCTTTGCACAAAGCAAGATTATATAACCAAATGTAGATGTGTATTCATCTTTAAATTTAACCATATTTTAGTGCAATAATGTTACCTTGATAACATTCATCATTGTTTTATTACATCCAAATGATGTAATATGACATGTCTTCTATACTAACATGGTTTTTAGGATAGAATAAAATATGAATACTTGAACTAATTATCCTGATTAACTTGGCTAACATTCTATCATCCACACCTCATGATACATGTTAAACTTAAATGAAGAACTAATCCAAACTCTTCCATTCCAAGAGAAGTTCTCAAAGTGTTATAAGCAACAGCCATAAGTTAAACTTGAAGTATGGTCCAAGAATAAAATGGCTCTTTCTACATTATCTTAAACCAAGTTTGAGATTACACATGAAATACTCTGAGACCTTAGTCTTGAAGCATATTATTCTATATAGTCCTTAGACTATTCTATGATTTTAGGGCCAAAAGTCACGAAAAAACATAATTTCATGGAAGCTTCCTCACCATTTAAGGAAGTTAATTTGAGCTTATCATCCACTAGATGTATGCTCATATCCAAATTTGAGCTTATCATCCACTAGATGTATACTCATATCCAAATCTAACTTTTGTTATTATAATGAATCTTATGGATAAAAATTTCATTGAAGGTGTGAAGCTATCCACCTATGGATCTTCAACTTTTAAATATAACCTCATTAAGCTCCTATTGAGTTAAGGATCAACTAATGATATGTACAACCCAATTGGTCTCATGTAGCATCTTTGTCCAAATAGAAGATCATTAACATTGATGTATAGATTATATTTTATGGCAATTTTGAATTTCTAATTTTGACAACTAAAAAGCCATTTTCACTTATAAAAGTTCAATTGATCTAGCATTTATGCCAAATCAATGAAATCTTATGAGATACATAACCTCATGTCCTAAACTTATTTCATGATCGCATTGATCTTGTACTTATGCTAGATAAGATACTAAATAATCAAGAATAAGAAAGAACCAAATTTCATACTAAGCCTTTGACCACTACCTCTCGGAAAAAAGTATTTATAGTGCTTTATACATACTAAGCTATTCAAATAAGAAAATTAAAGATGAACATACATAATCACTAGCCTCTTGGAACTTAACCAAGATGACAACTCTTTTTCAAAAGTCAAGATTATAATCCTCTACACATTTCATGTCTATTAACATTCTTTCTTAAATGTGAATTGTTGCCTAAAAAAACACATTTTCTCTCTCTTTGCACGTACATACTATAAAAGTGGCAACAACATTGAAGTCAAACTTTTATAGTTCTTTAGATGTTAAAGTTTGTTAAAAGGGTCATGTAACCATATCACAATAGGTATGGCCTCAACTAATATTGGAAGACATTTCATTCTAACTTTATGAATGACCAAGAACAAGATATTCTCCACAATAGGAGATACTTAAATTAGAATATTTATTGTTTAGAGAGAATACATAATTCTTGTTAATAGTTTCTAATATAGTTAAGATGTGTGCATGCATTGGCTACCTTCATAACCATATACACACTACTTGAATCTTATTGATAATTACTTCACACTCATAATCAGATCACAAAGACATGATAAATCAAGTTCATATTCACAATTTGCCAAAATGTAAAGAATCAAGTATAAAATTGTACCAAAATGCAAAATGCCAATCTTAAACATTACTTGGATTGTCTACTTTAAGAAAATACCAATTGAGCCTTCCTCTCAACCAAAATCTACCATTTTCTTAGTGGTCTAGTTACCGACTTGAAGATATCAAGATAGGCCAACAAAGAGAAGCATCTTAATCTTGCATATTTGTATGATCATTTGGCACTTGAAGAGTATTGAGTTTGTTACTACCTCAACAAATGGGAAAATTACAGTATAAAGGCGTAATGGTTATAAACCATTATATAGCATGATTTTTCCTATAATGAATGGAATGTGAGGGGTAAAGTGTATAATCTACACCTCCTTAAAATATCCACACAATGGTTACTTTATTGTAAAATTTCATGACTTGGGTGCTCAATTGTATAGCTTTAAAAAAAAGGTTTTAAAGGGATATGCATGGTATGGAAGCAATTTTTTGAGGCTAAATTGCATAAAGAAAACAAAGGCTATTATTCAAGAACCTAGGGCAACTAGGTTTACAATTGTTCACAAAAATAACTTAATGATGGGAGTATCATTGACAAGGGTCAAAGGTGACCATTTCTAGAATTATCCTGGCCTTTTATTTTCAGGTTCTAAGGTCAAAAAGGTGGGCTAAAGATTGGAAAAAAAGTGTTTGCTTAAGACATACTTATAGTGACCTAAGCGAGGGTTGAGGTTAAACTAATCAAGTCAAGTAAAATATCTTGATTTCTTGCCATTTCTTGGCCATTTTTGTCCCCCACTAGACAAAACCTATTCCTTATCTCCTCCTTAAGCTTCCATAGCCACCATAGCTCAAGCTCCTGAGAAATCACAAAGGAAGACAATTGAATGTAACAAGAAAGAGAAAAATCCTAATTTTCGGGTTTATTGTGTATCTTTTGAAGATTTCAACCTTCACAGCTTAGGTAAGGGTTTTATTTGGGTTTCATGGTTGTTTACTATTCAATACTGATGCCTAAACATCCATGAAGCTAAGGCCCTAAGCTTGGAAAAGAGCCAAGAGCTTGATGAACCAAGTTTAGGTTAAGTGGAAAATTGCACCTAGGGTTTCAGCCCTACAGCTTTGGTGCTCTATTATGGAAGTGAAATTTAGGGTTTCTAGAGCCCAAGTTAGTACTAACTAAGACCAATTAATCTCTTAAGACCAAGCATTAGCTTGAGGAGGTCTGCCATGGCGATTACATAATGTTTATTTGATTGTTTATGAACTAACCCTAATGTGTTCATTTCTGCCAGCATTACATTTGTTTGTTGCTATGTTGTTTGTGCATTTGGATGGATGTGTTTGTGTATTTGTACTGTATTTTTATGTTTTAGTGTCTGTGGATTTCAGTTATATGACTGGAGTTTGAGAATTTTATTGATAAGCCCTTACTAAGTTTCATTTAAGAAACTTACCCCCTTTCTGCCCATTTTAGGAGTATCTGAAAGAGAGCATTCAAACTAATAGCTTTCGTTTAAATTCTTTTGTGAAATTTTATTTGTATTAACTTCCATATGTGTAGTTGTAAACTAGAAAGTTTCATGATTTTTGGAGCATATTAGCTATTTTTAGTAATGGTACTTTTTTTCTTACACAGCAGCTGGTCCCTTCAAGTTTCTGGAGTGCTTAGTGCTTTTGAAGTTCTCCAAGAAGCTTAGTGTATGTATTAAGTAAGTTATTGTCATATATGTGGTGCATAAATTCATGTAAATGAGTTGGGTATGTTGTATGTGTAGTGTGAGAAGGATAAATGGATCAATGGAGTGTAGTTTGAAGTGTGTATACAATGCTGTCCATATGGTCTTTATGGGCTGTTTTGATGACATTTTTATGAATGATGGTTCAAAGGGTTCTAAATTCAGGGGAATAGTTTTCCCAGGTGTATAAGACATTATGGACACTACCAAGTGGGTTTTGCACCTGAAAATTGAGTGTATGAATATTATGATATTTTGTATGGGCTTAATTGTCAATAGCTACCCTAACTTTTTGTACATAAAGAATTTGGCTATGAAATTTTAACCACATCTAGAAAACTTCAATATGAATAACTTGAATTTTGAATCATTGGATTTGGTACCCTGTAGCCAAAGTTATGGTCTGTCAAAATTGGCTAATTTTGCTGAGCACTATTCATATGGTAATTTCTACCCGGTTAAGTGTAAAATTCATAATTGTAAACTTAGATGGATTTAACATCTCAAACCTATTTCCCTATGAAGGTTTAAGTGTATTAAAAAGTTTAAAACCTTTAGGGCACAGGACAACATAGGTAGAATTTGAGTTGGACATGGTGTGAAAGTTTGGACACATAAAATACACACCAATAGCATCATGTATGCATATGATTGTACATGCACTTGGAGATTTTACTTAAATTCCATATTGGCTAGGAATAAAGAATTTCACTATCATCATTACTCCCAGATGAAATTGTGTGTGAATATGTATGTGATGGTTGGACCAATATACACATCCTTGCATAATGACCAAAAGGGCCACTTGGGTAAACATAGTACACATGTTCTGCTTGGTCTATAGGACATGGACTGCCTAGGGCTTGAGCTCACTAAATCTAATCACTGTATAGAAGCACTCAGAGTGGTAATAGAGTCCTTATGTTATTGGCCTATTTTCTAATGGTAATCATCAATCTAACCATCATAAACAATAATCATTATGATATTGATGATCAACCTCTTTATGTTCAAGAAATCATGGTAGTGACATATTTGCCATTGACTTTAACCATTCCTATACAAAATGGGTTGTATCTGATGCTACTTAAGTAGTAGATCATATAAACTCAAAGTCTCTTCTAAGGAACATGTTTTGTGATAGAAAGTATGAAATAATATTTAGTGATTATATCTAGAACTTAATCTAGACTTGATGTTCATTAAATCTCAAAATATTCTAATTAAATTGCCTAAAAGACATGCTAATTGAAACATTATCAAAATATGGCCAATCCTAGTTATCTTGCACATATGCAAAGTAAACACATTCGTAATATCACTTTATAAAAAGAACCAAGTGAATCACTTATGACACACAAGTACTTTTTTCTCAGCCTAAATGTGCATTGTTAGAATATCACTTTTGGCATCCTAGTAAAAACTTACTAGAATTTATGGAAAAAATTAACACTAAGACTATATAACCATAATTTTTAAAATCAAGGAATTATTATCATAATCACTAGGCCAAAAGGTGTCAATAGCCCCCAAACTTGAGTAAAAGAAATGAATAAACCCCTTAATCAAATTCAGCAAAGAGAAACCAAACTTATAATAATAGAGTGACTTAGTCCAATTTGGATAAAGGACTTGATGTTGTCAATTTTAGTTGGGGACTTATAGCAAGTAAACCTGAACCCCCAATTCACAGAAGCCAAAATAAAGTTAGGGTTCGCCAGACACTAAGTCTGTCGAGCCATTCTCTCCTAATTTTGGTGAAATCCATTGTCGAACCATGATGCCATAGTCATCCTATAGTTGTGGAGGGTAAGCAAATGGGAAATTGGATGACGGCAGCAAGGTGAGATGCCAATGTTTCTATGGATTCTTGTAAAGGAGTAAATGGAGTGAAAAGAAATGAAGAATGTTGGTAAATGGTTATGGGTGCCCAAATTATAAGGTAATATAAAAATTATGATTTTCAATGTTTGTTGTATGGAAAGAATCTTTTCATTGGTTTCATCAAATTACCTGAAGGAGGGATGTTTTCCGTTGTTATAGCCAAAGGAGTTGGATTCGCTGTTAAGTGAATTTTGGGTATGTTGGTTCTAATCACCTAGAGGAGGCAGGTTCGATCAAGTCCATGCCCAATTTTAGTGATTGGTTTTAACTGTTGTAAAGTTGAAGGTTCATCTAATTTAGGGTGCATCATATTCAGTTGTCTGCAATAAGGTAAAATTGATATGCCTCATTTTTCATGCTCTGGTTTTGATTGTAGTTGCCTTAAATAGATCGTATATGTTCTAATTAATTAAAGGTAAATGTTATTGATTATTTCATTATAAATTGGAACAATATGGGATTTTTGTTACAAATGTTAAAGGGGGTCATCCATAGTTTCAAAGGAAGGCTATCGTTGCCTACACTAGACTGATGAAAAAATGAGCCAGCATGCAGCAGATGCCATTAAGGAGCTATTAAGCATGGTGAAAAGGGTAGAGAATAAAAAGCTTAAATTTGTGTTAAAAAAGGTTATTGGTGATCGGAAATATGCAAGTAAGGAAGTTGTTTGTGCTAAGATTGTTGACAAGATTAGTATTCTGTAGGAGAATATGAAAGCATTAAAGTATGCTTCGGATAATGGTTGTAAATAAAGTATCTTTTTAAGAGATATTGTCTTATTTGTTTATGTTGTAAGTTTTTGTATTGGTTTAAGTTTGAGATTCAGCAATGGTCAGTTGATGTTGGCCTAGTACTAAAATTGTATTTGTGGCAAAGAATACTATGTATAAGATGCTCATAATTGGAGTGAAATTGGTATTTTGATCAACATTGGTGTATGATCTAGGCCTGCAAAAGTATTGAACATATGTTTCCTTTATGAGCTGATTTTGTTTAAGATAAGTATAGGTTCAATGTCCAATTAGATGCATCACAAAAGCAAGCATACACTAACCTGCTTAATATAATTGAGGCATGAATGCACTAATTGTACAGAGGCTCTAAGAACCAATATAACAAAACCACATAATTGAAGTAGGCATGCACTAACCTTTGAACATTAACAATAACAAAATTAATTATATACCCCAAAATCAACCTTCCCTTTATATAATAGCTGATTTTACATATCAGGCACTAACAACTGGCCTTGCCATTAATTCTCAACAATTAGTTATTTCAATAGATCATAATATTCAAAAAAATTATCAAAAGTGTTGCAAAATATAAAGTATGAACAACTTCATGAAAGATGTAATCAAGTCTTTAAAAAATCATCAACTTGAATATCTTCATAAGAAAGTCTGAATAGGCATTCCATATTGCAAAATCAATGAAGGCAACAAAATTAAAATCTTAAAGACATATTAAAATTGGAATAATTGAAATTCCATAAAGCACAACTTACATCAATAAATTTTTTCATTGTCATGTGTGTACAGGCCCATGTCGTAAAGATATCTACCTTGGCTGTCAACAACAACACTTCCCTTATGTCGTCCTTTTCCTTTACCTATAGCACCTCCCCTGGTTCATCTTTGTCTACCACCTCTAGTTTGGACTGCACTTTTTCCTCTGTTTTTGTTGTCACTTGAAACTACATTCACTTGACTCATTGACCTTGAGTTTTCAGACTTACCAAATAAATTAAAAATAACAACCTTCAATGACAATCACATTATTAGATAACTCATAAAGTATAAGTTAACTTACAAGAATGAACATGTTGAAACTTGTTTGATCCTCAAATGTTCATACAAAATCAGTAGATCAACACCTTTTTTACTATGTCTATATTATTTGCACTTGGAACATGTCATTATTTGACCATATCTACTATGCTTGTTGTTCTTCTTTTGAGGCTCATTCCTTGACTTTATTCTATTGTTTCTCAACCTTTTGAGCATTGGTCTTATTAGTGGAGGCTTAATGTACCCAAATCCACTATCCTCCCATATATCTTCTCCAGACATGGCCTTGATTGAACATGCATACGATCACAAAAACATGTCTCTTGTATACCATTTCACTACGTAATCTTTTGGTTTCTCTTTCCTAAATAATATCGCTCAATAGGCATGAATACAGGGGATTCTTAATAATTGTCATCCCCTACAACACAACATCTGATACCTAGATGTATTGAGAATTGATCCAATCCCTATAACACCTCATACTAATTTTAACCATTCCACCTCACATGCCATCCGTAATTGCTATTAACATTTTTCATCAATTTTTCTTTTACCCAGCCCTCATATTCAACACGCTACTTACAGCAAATAGTCTTCTCTCCACTTGTCTTTTCATAACAAACTGCCTTTTTGCCTCTAGCATAAATATTATAAGCTTAGACCTAACACCAATAAACACAATGTAGAACCCTTTAGAACAATTGTTTTCAACCGAATCACATTTTGAGCTTTTATCAAAGTATACTCTACACCACTTCTTAAGATCAATGCTTATGGTTGCAGCCACTATACCTTCATTTAATTTCTCCGATGCCAAGTTCATTTTAAATTCAGTCTCATTTGTTGACTTAGCACATGCATGGAATGCATCCCTAAAAGTGTCATCTCTTAAATTTGAGTATTAGTTGCTAAATATATGTCATGCACAATACCTATGCTCTGCTTGAAGGGAAATTTGTGCAATGACATTAACCAATCCTTGGAGGAAATAAACCAGGCAAAATTAATTATGAATGCAAGCCATTAAAAATCAGACATAATTAAAATGTAGTAAATTTTGAAAAGAAAAAGCAAAATGGAACCTTTTGTTGATCAAACATAAATGTTCATCCTTTACCATCACACGTTTCAATATCACCTTTCAAATGCTCTAGGAACTAGGTCCATGAATCCAAGCATTCCACTTCGACAACAAACTAAGATAGTGGAAACATTTGGTTATTTCTATCCTTCCCCACTACAGTTAACAGGTGTCCTTTAACCACTTCTTAAAAAAAAAAAAACAACCATTATTCCCCAAATAAGGTCTGCATTGTTTTAGAAAGCTTTTTTTTTTTCAGTGCTATAAAGCACACATAAAACCTTTTGAACAAAGGGTCTTCTCCTATATTTCCATGTATAACTTTTATTGAAATTATGCTAACCAGATTTACAACCCTTAGAGCATGTGCATAATCATCCAACTTAGCATATTCATGGGTCACATCCTTTTTTAACTCATGAGTCACCCTTGCTTTAGCCACCTTACTTTGATGTAGTGAGAAATCAATGTTAAATTGATTTGAGACATGATGCTGAACATATGAGGGTTTGAAGCCTAAATGTCTAGGAATCAACTCTCTTAACTCCTTTAACATCCAAATATATGTGCACATTGAAATACC
This sequence comes from Aquilaria sinensis, assembly GCA_005392925.1. Taxonomy (NCBI): domain Eukaryota; kingdom Viridiplantae; phylum Streptophyta; class Magnoliopsida; order Malvales; family Thymelaeaceae; genus Aquilaria; species Aquilaria sinensis. The sequence goes on from SMDT01002303.1 coordinate 62,444, forward strand.
ATAAATTCAATGGCAAGTGTGATATATATTGCACAGCTTCACTTGAAAATCATTTCTTGGCCTTTCTAATGAAGCATAAATTTTCCATGGACACCCATTGGTCTTACTTTTTACTCTGATTCTTTTCTTCTCATTTTTAATATAAACAAAGTCACATTTTATTTGTATGCTTAATTTTATCAAAACTCTCCTGGATTAAAGATAGCCCTTGAATAGCTTCCCTAACTCAATGTGACATACTTTAGCTTTCTCATCATACTTAGGCTACACCTTCTCTTTTCTTGAACCAACACCGAACCCTTCATCATCAGTAGATGTAACTTCCAGGATTAGAATTAACAAGAAATTCCTCCCAAGGTGACTCTTCACACTCATCCTCAGTCATCTCAAAACAAGATGCATTCCCCTAGTCTTATGTTAATCCCTTGTTTTTTTTAATATTATTTATTTGTCAAAGTACCTCCTTTCTATTTGGATTACATTTGTAAGCTCTTCATCTTCATCCAACTGTAAGGTGAGGTCAAGTTTACTAAGCTCCTCATCTCGATCTATTTTCGAATCATCTCTATCATCAGCACTACTGTTAACCTCATCATCACTAACCTCAATTATAGCTACAACTTTTTGAGTTTTTTCATTTTTCTATTCCCTGCTACAACTACCATCAGTATATAAAACTCCAACCTCTAATTTAGGAAGCACCTTGTCAAACACTTCATCAATCTTTGAATTAGACCATTGTTGTGAAGCACCATTAGGTTCGACCTTGTCTCTTGCTCTTCCATTTACTTCCCAACCAACAGGGTATCTAGAGATTTTCTCATTTGTCCCCTGTCCATTGTGACTCATATGACCCCCATTATAATGTTCAATATATAAATCCATCTCCCTATTCTGGATAGCATATTTTACCATGTCAAGTGTACTAGCATCATCATGTAACAATCTTAAACCCTCATTAAAATTGCAACTAGGTACTTTATAGCAAGGTTATTAAAATCGAGATTCTACCTAGAATCATTTTGGTTTTTCTATAGTCGTAAAGTGGTAAAAAAATGTAAAGTCGTAAGACTATACTAAAAGCTCGATATCACTAGCTAATGAGTTTGTTAGCTTGTCCTACAAGGATTGATTAAGAGGAAAATTGGTAGTTTGAGGCTATGTAAAAACAAGGAAGGAGTGTTCAATTTAATGTTCAAGTATTTCTCCCTAATCCCACATGGATGGAAGAACAAGGGAATAAGGATAGAAGGATCTTTAAAAGATAAGGCAAGCCAAACTAACCAGGCGAAGGAAAAATGAAGTTATTGCTTATGTATTCTCATCCCCAAAGGGTGAAGTGCAAAGTAGGAATCTAGACTTGTGGTACATATGTATGGCTATTCTCAGTCATATGAATAAGTTGCTCATTGTTGTTTTCTTGTTGGTTCATGATGTTGCTTTGTTTTTGTCCCACATGGATGGAGTTTTCAACAGATTGGGAGTCCGAAAGTACAGAGGCTAAGCTGTCCAACTAAATCCAACTAGGCTTTTCTCATCCTACATGGACGTCATAACACAGAAATTGATTGTATGAGGTTATAAACAAGGTAGGATCAAAGATGGTTTGATAGTGTTCTGTTTGTTCCTTTATACCACATGGATAAACATAAAGGAGTTGCGTCCCCTGAGCTTTTAAAATGCACAAGTAGCGGCTTTATTCTCTAGTAGGGAGGCCATGCTCTATTACCTATGCACTACTAGCTCTTTGTCCCACATGGGAGAGCTAGAAGGGGAGTAGGGTCTTGAAAGGTCATAAAATGGATTGGGTGAAAGAAGAGGCCGTGCTTGCTTAAGGCTCTTTATTTCTTTTTCCTTGTCCCACATGGACAAAGTAGGAGAAAGAAAGAAGGTTCTGAAATTATATAATAGACAAAGTAGCGAATTTAAACTACATTTTGTTGCAAGGTTGGGAGATTGCCCTCCATTTAATTTTTTGTATCTTTGTTAACAACTTCGTATCTTTGTTAAGGTTGTGGTTGAGCTGAAGTGATATTCATGATTTTGATTGGGTGATAATGTGCTTGTTTATTCTCGTCCTACATGGACAGAGTAAGAGCAGTAATTGGGTAGCTGGAGCTATAAATTAGCCTGGTGAACGAGCTTCGACAAGAGCGGGTGGGTGGTTCTTTATTTCTTATTTTTTCATCCCACATGGATGAAACAAAGACGGAGCAAGGATCTCAAAGTTATTTAAGGTCCTTGCTGGAGAAGGATTGTTTGAATGTGATCATTAGGCTCTTTGGGAGGCTAATGGGCTAGAAGCCCAAGGACTTTGCTCAATTTTTAAAGAATTGTTGTTTTGTCCTAGAGTCGGGCAGATTCGCGATTCTAGCATTTTTATGTTTAAAGTCACGTTTCCATACAATTCTAGCCTCTAGTAAATTTCTATTGCTATTTGAAACAGATTTTGTTGGTTAAGTCGTAAAAAAGTACGATTTTATGTTTCAAAGCACGTTTTAATAACCTAGCTTTATAGTACATGGATTTAATATCATTCACATTGTACCCAATATCTTTAACATCCTGAACACACCAATAAAATATTACATCTTCATCAAATTCTCTTTCACATATACTGTCATTGACATATCAACTTTTTGTTTCTCCTCCGGTAAATTGACCACCATGAGACACAATTAGCATGAAATGAACCATTTTAAAGTTCTAGGTGTACAAAATTTTAAAATCACAAAAACCCATCCTTAATTAGTGCCTTTGTAATTGATATTCCCAATCATTAACATAAATTAAATTCACAATCATCATTTGTACTCCAAGAAATAAGTGTTTGTGTAATTAGAACAACAATAGACACCAATCCCTGTCCTTTTATTTCTCATGTGAACACTAAATCAAAAAAATACTCTTTTTCTCATGCGAACAGAAACAATAGCCTATAAAAAAAGAAAAATTGGGTTTCATCTCCATGCCTTTATTTTTAAAGCTTTGTCCTTTTCCTATAGTCTGAATTTGTTTCAGATTTATCGTCTCCCCTATGGTCCTCTCGATCTATTGTTCTCTTTAATTAGTCAGAATACTTTAGCACCAACTCTCTTTTATCTCGCTCCAATTCCTTATATTTTTCCTTTACAAACTTGTAAATGTGGACAACGTCCCTTTCGTGACGAGCATGCATGCATCTCCCATCCCTTTTAGACTAAGTCACTCTATTGTTATAAGTTTGGGGTTTTTTTTTTTTACCGAGTCTGAGTTAAAGGTTTGACTTGTCTATTTTACTCAAGTTTGGGGGGCATCGTCACCTTTTGGACTTATCACTAAGATAAAACATCATGTGCGGTGGAAATTTGCATGGCAACCAAGATCTGTACAAAGAATTTAAGAGGAACATTCTTTAAACTAAGTACATATTGCATAACAAATGTATATTTTTCACTGAATAGTGTCACATGACCAACTTTTCATCGTCTAACTTGAAGATTGGTTTACCAGAGACACATATGTCCTTTTAAACAATTCTTCTCACAATAAATGTGAGTTTTGACCCCTAAATCACCAATTTACAAAGAATTTTGATTTGGTCAAAATGTATACACTACATATAATGTATAGTTTGAGGAGAACAAGAAACTATGTACATTAGTCACTAAGCAACCATTTACTTAGGTCTTTTTTCAATTACAGACTAAACATTTAGTTTGCCTTTTCTTGGGTTTGCCTTTCCTAAAAACTTCAAACATGGTGATTAATAACTCTATTTCACTTAGCACTCCCTAAAAATCTTTGTATATGATGAATTCTTCATCATCATCAAGTTTTAGATCTAAACTTTGTTTATTGATAACTCTACTTATGAAGTTAGAAATCTATAACATGCAATAATTAGTACATTAGACTTGTGCATATATTATCGTAACAAAACAATTTCAAGCATAAGTAAAATAAAACAAATTATCCATTCCAAAACAAACAAAAAACATGTTCATGCACATGTAATCAAATCTGTTTTGACAAGTTTTCATTATTTTAGTTTAATTGTCTTAAATTGTCTTATATATACATTTAAATAGCTATTATTGACACAAAGTCAATAATGCAAAAATGTATATGCAATTTAACTTACCAGTGTGCACAAACAAGCCTTTAAGAGTATAAAGTTAAAAAAAGATACACAAATTGCATGCATACAAAGCTGAATACACCAAAATAATCTATATACTTATCACCATAGCTTTTAGTTAACTTAGTGCATTTACAAGTTTAAACATGTATATAGATTTTAGATTTAGTAACTAAAACTAAATCTTAGCATATAGATTAGAGTTAAAGTTGATCATATTAGTATAGCATGTAAATTTTTTTTCAAATAACCTAAGGTTGTATAAGGGAGCATGCATACTGAACCAATGGCTTTGATACCAATGAAGGAAATTTAGTGTACAACTAATAAACACTTTAATTTCTAAGATATAAAATAAATAAAAAATTAAGGCGTACTTGGTTATCACTGAAGAACCGAGCGATAGTCTCTTTAATGAAAGACATGTCTTTAAGCATGTTGTGGAAGACGTGACTAGTTGTAAATACCAAGGATCATATATTTAATTAGCTTAAAAAAAAGTAACTAAATATGTTTTTTGTACCCAATACTTGACCATAATTCTCTTTATGATGAGAGAAAAGTGTGTGGAGTGAAATAGAAGAAGTATAGTCTCTAGAAGTTGTGTTAGCAACCTTATTTGCACAATTCTACTACGGGAGTGAATTGACACTTATGGAGGGTTATAATCCTTGATAAAAGAGTCACAACTCTTTATTAAAAGTTGTAATAGGTTACCAAAAGATATCCTTATCTACCCAAAACTTTTTTCCTTGAAGTAAGGTAATAACCACTCTTAGAAGAGATTTGTTGGTTCTGCCATAGAGCCACAACTCTTCTAAAAGTTGTGTTTCCTTAAATCAAGGTCATAACCACATTTTAAAAGTTGTTAAATTTGGCTAAAACATGACTCTTCAATAAAAGTCATATTATTTTATTAACCGGAGTAGTTATGGTGGATAATTTCTTCCCCAAGGGTCATATATGTTGGGGTAGACATATTCTTTCATCTAAAAGTTATATCTTATCATAATATAAATAGTTATGGGTTGTTACTAAGCAGTTATCCTATATGTCAAGGTGTACATGTACATGTCACATAATCACATGATGACATCTTTCTATTGATTCAAAGGTGATGATGTGTCACACACATGTACCACATCATTCTAATCGCTTAATTACCTCTAGTTAATGTTAAAAGCAATGATGTGAGTTTGTATGACAGCACTAATATATCGTGAGACCACACTAGTTAACGGTACAACAAGTATATCTTAGTGATTTTACAAAATTTAGTAATCACTCTTGCTAATTAAATTCCAACACTTCTACCTTGGTGTCTTAAGCCTCAACTACTTGGGCTGAAGCTTTAGAATAAGATTAATGGCTTTTATAGTTGACTTACAAAAAGAAAATGAAAAATAAGTATACTAATATTAAGATTGAAGTGAGATATTTTCCTAGTTTTGAAGGTTGATCATTACAACATAAAAAAATACTCATAATTTACATGTACCGAAACTTTTATCCTTAAGTTCTCGAATAAATACAGAACCCGTGAAGTTACAAAGACTGATTCTTTTAGTGACTAATAAATAGGGTAGCAAGTGGCAACTCCTTTGATAGTAGTTTTTAGGCTAAAGTCACAATTTACACTTTAAACTTTCAAGAATTTACCAAACTATATATGTTTAGAACAAAAATTTCTAGTCTATAGATTATCGCAATCTCTTTGGAGTACTAGTGTACTACTTTACCCTATAATGCTTGGTGAATTATATAGCCAAGCATTTTAGGCTTTGCAAACATGTATTAAATATGTTCAAATTCTTTAACTATTGGTCATTCTTTCTTTATTTCAGTTTGGAAATATCTAGAAATAAAAAATTATTAACTAATAATTTTATAATATATTATATTATAAACTGTAGGTGAAAGGAGATTTTGATATTGTAGATTTCTTGATGTCCAAATTGAATGTCCTCTTAAATTTTGGTCTACTAAACCCAAAATTGCTCTCAATTAGAGCAGGTAAGTCCAAAATAACCATTTAAATTTATTTTAACTAGCTATACGTACTCACCAGTTACTATATATATACCATATGTATAACCTATTAATTACACTACGCTTCTAATTCTTTCTATTTACCAAAACTATGGTTGTTGTTCTGATATTATTACCCATTCTATATGACTTACTATTCATTTAGTTAATATTGTTCTTCCAAATTGAAATTGTTATTCTTTCGGTCAATATTGTCGTTCCCATAATTGTTGTTCACTTACTTGATATTGTTGTTTTTTAAGTTTAGACTACTATTCTTTCAGTTGAATTTGCTATTCCATTTACAATTCCTACATTTTTTGTTGGGGTGAAATTCATATCTAGTCCCCTAACTTTAAGGATCGTCCTAATGTGGTCCCTTAACTCAAAAAGTGACTCTTAAAGTCCCCTAACTCAACGTAAGTGTCCTATTTTGGTCCCTACCGTTAGTTATACTGTTATTTTGGATGGAAATTGCCTACGTGGAAGGTATATTGCCATGTGGCAGTCTCTTTTATGATAAAAACTGATTAAATTGGAAGAACAATAAAGTTTAAGCTAAAATTGGCATAAAAAGTAATTTTAGGGACCTAAAACGATAGTTAACCCAATCTTCCCCATCGCCGCCACTCTCCCTATTTCCGCCGACGCTTCATCCCGACCGATGCTCGATTCGTGAAGTTGGAGGCGGCGGTCGTTGTCTCGCAAACATTTTACCCAAGTGAACTACACCCGACCCAGCAAAATCGATCGCACCAGACCCGAATAACAGATTATCTGGCTTGGTTGGGTTGGCCCATCCGTCACTGGACCAGAACCAATGAGAAACAATCGAGTAGACGAACCCACTTAGGAATGAGGAGTAAATGAGATAAGCAACGAACTAAGTTCTTTCGGCGATGGAGCCGCTGGTGATACCGGTGGCGGCGATGGCGATGGTGAAGGCCCATTGGTAGAGGAAAAAGCTGTAGTCGCCGGTGGAGGAGTTGGGGTAGGAATGAAGGGCGAAGGAGTGGTGGCCGATGAAACCATTGGAGGGGCTGCCGAAGGCGAAGGCAAAGCCGAAGAGGTAGTAGGAGAGGGTCAGTCGGGATGAAGCGTCGGCGGAAAGAGGGAGAGGGGCGGCGGCGTCGATTGATCGGAGAGGGGCGGTGATGGGGAAGATTGGGTTAACTATCATTTTAGGTCTCTAAAATTACTTTTTGTGCCAATTTTAGCTTGAACTTTATTTTTCTTCCAATCTAATCAGTTCTTATCATAAAAGCTACTGCCACATGGCAATATATCTGCCACGTAGGCAATTTCCATAAGAAATAACGGTATAACTAACGGTAGGGACTAAAATAGGACACTTAAGTTGAGTTAGGGGACTTTAAGAGCTACTTTTTGAGTTAAGGGACCACATTAGGACGATCCTTAAAGTTAGGGGACTACATATGAATTTTACCCTTTTTTGTTGACATTGTTGTTTTCTTAGGGCTAGTTTGTTTAAATTAAATTGGTTGCATTATTGTGCATTGTTCTTATATGAACTAATTATTTGTTCAAATTATTAATTTATTGAAAATTTTCCTTTTAAGAAGTCTAAAATGTAATTGCAAAATATTTTTTATAAAATAAAATTATTTTTATGAATTTTTTATTATGTAACCTAAAAAGGAAAAATTAATTAAAAGCACTTTCTTTTTAAGTAAAAATATTCTAAAATTATTTTTTTGGACTTCTTAAACTATAAGATTTTAATAAATTGATAATTTATGCAAATAATCACTTTATATATGAATAATGCACATCAATGCAACCAATTTATTTTAAGGTAAATTGGCCCTTAGTTGATATTATTATTCCTTTACAATTATTGTTCATTTGGTCTAAATTGTTATTCCTTTAGTCAAGTTTCCTATTCCATTTACAATCTTTGTATCTTAGTTGTTCCTTCATTCGAGTTTACTCTTATATTTACAGTTCCTATGTTTTAGCTGACCTTGTTGTTCTTTTAGTCGATATTGTTGTTTTCATAATAATTGTCATTCATTTGACAGATTATTGTTGTTTATTTTGTTGATATTATTGTTCCTTTGTCCCTTCATGATTATTGTTCCTTTAGTCAATATTGTTGTTTTTTTTTATCGATATTGTTGTTTTTTTGTTTCATCAGAATTGATGTTTCTTTGGTTGATATTGTTGTTCCTTTACAATTATTGCCCAAAGTATCTCTTGCCTCAACCTTTGATGATTTATGAATTTGTTTCTTTTCCTAACTTCCTTCACTATTGTTGTTCACTTGGTATATATTTTCGTTCCTTTACTCCAAAGTGCTATTCTCTTTAAGTTGATTTTTCTATTTTATTTATAATCCTTACAAATTTCAAACTAGATATAAGCATGGACACAAACAAAAAATTAGATCAAAGCATGACTTCTAAACCGGATCTAACTGAAAAACAAGAAGAGGAACAAGTTATCTACGACGAATGTAGATGGAGTAGAAGAAACAGACCAAGCCTAAATACCTAAAAGCAAAAATGGGTGCCAATGCTGTTTGTGCCATGTGCTTGAGTTTTTTATTGTGTTTTGTTTGGAAATAGGTTTGCAAATTATTTGCAATTGAATTTTATTACTCATTTTGTTAGTTCGTTTGATATGAAGTTTTAACTAAAAACGGGAGGAAGAACTTAATTGAAGAAACTTGTGCATAATTCTAAACATATAATAATAACTTCTATAAAAATGAAATCTACTATTAATATATAAAGCAGGATCATATCCATGGATAGACATGTCTTTTCCTTAATCATGCTTATGTGTAATTGACTAAGAGGCACCACATGGCATTTTTATTACATTTGTATTTAGAAAAGGTTCACACTTCCTATATTATGCCTGCTCTGGCTTTTAACTGGTATGACAACAGACAAATTTTGAATTTGGAAAATTAATTAATTGGAAATAAATCAATTCCAACTTCTGTTTCATTTTGTTTATGGAAAGAGTGTTCAATCACAATCTTATATACATAAATTACGGTTGACCATCTGTATATATAAATCAAGTACGCAATTCTTTCATTGTTCCTAGTAGAGGCACATAAGCTTCAGCCTGTGCCTTGATTATTTTTGAATCGGTCCACTTCCTGCACTGGTCGCTATGAATGCCTCCCGCCAATGTCACCATCGCCAATTTCATAGCTCTTCTTGCTTCGTTCTTCCTCAATCCTCTTTTTCTCTGATGATCATCTCACTGACCCCAATCAGATCACGCCATCATTCTTTCAGATTTGAGATAATTTCTATTTCATTTGAGATTTGATGTATTGGATTGAAGATGCCGGTGGTTGCTTCTGCCATCTGCTTCTGCCAAAAAAACTGAACGAACCAAAAAGTTTTTTCATCAGTTTTGAAGGTGAAGGGAAGATGATATCATAGCATGCACACAGGAAAGTTCAATGTTCAAACACGGAGAAAATGATGTTAAAGTTGAAAAAGAAATTTGACACAAATAAGAAGATCGTAGAAATCACATCAGGATTCTATGGTTTGAAACGCTTTTGTGGAAAAAAAATTTAATAATTTTACATTAGAGAGTTGTGGATCGAGAAAAAAGAAACCTAGATCTAAAAGATTTTGAAACCTCTCAAAAAAAAAAAAAACATAGGGAACGGCGGACGAAAACATCATCGGCTGGGAAGCCTAAGCATCTGGCACCATGGCATTGAAATATATAAGGAAAATCCCGGGCAGTGCATGGTTGAAGGAAATTGTCTTCTCAGTGATCAACCGAGATAACAGTACCATTATAAAGGTGGAGAGGAGCAACAAGCAAAAAATATGACAGAATTGCAGATCGTTATAAAGGAAACCTAGATCTGAAAGATTTTAAGACTTAAAGGAAAAAAAATGCCATAAATGGCAGCCATAACCTCATTGGCCCGATGGAGCCTAAGAAACCGGCCAATGGAACTATTGAACAAGGCGTCGCTGTTGAAGATTTGGAGAAATCTAGACAACGGCCTGTAAGGACGACTAGAAACATCATCGGCTGAGAGAGTCTTAGCATTTGGCACGTTGGTGCTTATGAATATCTGGAAAAATCTCCAGAATCCGGCCAAGAATGGCTGCGGAAAATCATGGCCTAGTTCGTTTAAAATTAATTGGCTTAATTCGATCTCAGTTTTAACGGTTCAGGTCGGGTTAGAATGCTGGTCAAGGGGTATCCAATTGAACCGTTCTTAAATTGTCTCCAGTGTTCGTAAATATTACATGTTTTGCCACCGCCGATTCTTGCACACGCCGCCCACATTGTGCACACACCTTGCCGCCACCCTATGTTTCGCAAACTTCGGCCACCTGCCCCATGCTCGAGTTCGTTAGCCTGCCGCCGGATCCATCAATTCTTAAGCACGGTTATCATCTGCTGGTGGTCCGCAGTGGGTTGCGTTGGGTTGGGGGAGATGATTGGCGATGAAGGAGACTCAAATGGGTCCAATACACCGAATGGCTACCCGATTCATTGTTCGTTCGATGATCGGCGCTGAAGGAGTCTCGGACCTGGTGGCAAGTTTAGCATCCGCCGGTGGTTTCGAGTGGCAGTCATCATCGGATCAAGAGCAATGTGGGTCAAGGCAGCTTCGGACGGGGATGCGGACGAGGGATTTCCACAGAATAGCTGCCGGATTGGATGTTTGGTTCGCCGATTGGCGCTGAAGTAGCTGCTGACTGGTGGCCCATGGACGAGATGGCATCGGGCGCCGCTACTGGCTGGTTTAGTCGTCTGCTGAGATTCAGACCAAGCGTTAGTGGCAGGGATTGTAAATAAAACCAAAAATAGGAGGTAATTGGGATGGTTATTGGACAGGTTTTCTTAACCCGCAAAAACCCGACCCAACCCGAAAAAAATGGGATCTCATTAATGAACATTAATTTTAAACGAACTGGGCCTCATATTTGCAATGGCTGCCGCTACGCCTACTAAAAGCTAGAAAGAATCATGACAAAGAAAAATTGAAATGGGAAATTAGGAAAGATTTTTTGGGTGTATATGAGCCATCAAGTAACTACTTTTTTGTCCTTAAATTCAACAACAATAACAGCCCTTTTAATTTCTTGCTTTTACAGATTAGTGCATGAGATTTGGAAACAAAATGATTGCGTACACTTAGACATTTCCTTTTGAAAAAGATAATTGCTATATGCTAGTATCTTTAAAATATAATTTTTTTATATGCATTAAATATAAAGTTCAAACATTTTGGTATATCATAAAATTTAACAAGCATTTTTAGATTGTAATAACAAATAGATATTATATATTTATTAATTATTAATCTAATTATACATATATTGTAAAGACTAAATATCAACGGTTATAAATCAAATAACAAAAAGCACAACAATTTTCATGTCTTCAATGTAGTGCCTTACTCTTTTTTATGCCTTTCTTCAACTGGGCGCTTTTTTATTTAACCCTTATAACTTCAATCCAAATATTTTTTTTTATCTATAGGGCCATTCTATCTAAATCTACATTTTAGTATTTTCATTTTAGATAGAATAAATAAGTATTATTTTCAATAATAAAAAAGATAATATTTCACTAATTTATATTTCACAACACGGCCTAATATGTTTTACATTAAACTAGGACTAGGCCTATGTATTTCGACCCATATTGGGCTGACTTCACTTTAGGTTGATCCATTATCTTGGTTATCATAAAAAAATTAGTGAACTTGATAATATAATATAATAGTGGATTTTTTAATATATTATATAAGTTTGTTCGATTTTTTTTTTGTTATTAGTTGTGCTCAATTATTTTATGTCACTATAACTTATGGACAAAGTCTTATCTACCAATGTAATATTAATATATTATTTTTTCTATTTTAATATAGTTTTTAAAATCAATCCATCTGTGGGACGGGTATAAAACTAGTTTATATGTATTCAAGTCCTTAAAGCCCAAGAAAATTCTTTAGTGGTAGAATCTTGATCAAACTAGGATAAAATATTGAAAAATGCATTATTTAAATTTTTAGTCAAAAATTTGTTCCTAATTCTGTTGTAGCCCAAACTATCCTTAAGTCTTCAATTGAAGCCAAAATTCTCAAACATTTTTTATTGAGCCTGATAGAATTCAAATTTGTCAATTAAGCCCCAAATTTTGAATGATTTTCAATTAAAGCCCAAAACTTCGTAGGAATCTCAATTAAAACCCACACTATTGTGAATTGATCAATTAACGCCCCAACTTCACATTAAAACATAGATTTCATCAGATTTACCCAAATTCCATAGTTAAGCATAATTTTAAGCCAAATTAACCGAATGGCTCAAATTTGATGCTAAAAATAAGAAACAACCTAATCAAGACTTAAAGACTAATGTTAGAGAATATTAGGAAGAGAAATTGAGTACTTGATAATACAAGACCCTCTTAAGACCTTTATAAAATAGATTAGAGAAGAATACGAGGAAGAAATCCCTAGAAATAAAGAGCAGTAAATCCCTATGAATAAAGAGAGAATATTATCTTTTCTAAAATATACATGACCTTTCGTAACACTTCCCCTCAAACTGGAGCATACATATCATAAGCTTCAAACTTGTCACATATAGACTTTACTTTAGACCCTCCTAAAGCTTTAATGAACAAGTCAGTAAGTTGATTTTTGATTTGACATATGGGGTCTTGATCAAGCCTTCTTAAAGCTTCTCACGAACAAAATGATAGTCAACTTTGATGTGTTTGGTTCTCTAATGGAAGATGGGATTCAATGCAATATGAATGACTGTTTGATCATCATACATTAATGACAAGATGCCTTAACCAAACTAGTTTACATGTAGTATATGTTGTTGCCCTATATTCGGATTCAACACTTGACCTTGCAACAATACTCTATTTCCTACTTTTCTATAACACCAAGTTTCCTCTCATGAATACATAGTAACCCGAAATAGACCACCGATTATAGGAGCCTGCCCAATTAGCATCTGTGTATCCTCAAATCCGAGTATAACTATGATTTTGGTATAAAAAGACCTCGTCTCGGAGCACCTTTGAGATATCTCAAAATTCTAACTATTTTATACTAATGACCAGTATGAGGAGAGTCCATATACTGACTTACTACACTCACAACAAATCAAAATATCTGGACAAGTAACAATTAGTTAATTCAATTGCCAACAAGTCTTTGATACTTGGTAGGATCCTCCAAGTATACCCCTTTATCGACATCAAGCTTGACATTGGGCTCCATATGACTGTCAACCAATTTGACTCCCAAAAAGCCAGTTTCCTCCAAAAGGTCAATAACATATTTTCTCTAAGATAGACATATTCCTATTTTGGGCCGCACTACCTTAATCCCCGAGAAATATCTTAATGGAACAAAGTCTTTTGTTTGAAACTTGGTTTGTAGAAAAGCCTTCAATGATTGAATACCATTTGCATCATCACCAATGATAACAATATCATCAACTTAGTCGATCAAAGGGATTTTACTAGCTTCAAAATGGCAATAAAAAATGGAGTGATCCACGCCACATTGCTATAAACCAAATTCCACATTGACCAAACTGAAACGATTAAACCATGCTCGTGGCAATTATTTCAAACCATACAATGACTTATTTAGGTGATATATATAATCAACCTCCCCCTAAACAACAAACTATGGTGGTTGCTCCATGTAGATAGCTTCCTCAAGATCTCTATGAAGAAAGACGTTATTAACATCTAGTTGATGTAAAGGTCATGCATATGTAGCAACCAACGCAATGAGTGTTGGGATTTGGGAGCCAAACAAGCATAGCAGAATTTAACCGAAACTCTCCAAGATCCAAGTGAAATGGGGTAAACCGGGTGTTCGAAAAGTTTCATACCTAATTTTCGGTTGAGATCTCTCACTCAACTGTAGAGTCGAATCACAAAACCTGAACAGTTGACGTGTTTAAGCTCTCTATGGTATCCACACGAGCCTCTCAGGATCACCACGCTTCCACCATGTTCTGGCAGATGCGTTTCTTTTGCGCTCGTAGTGCTAGCTTGCGTCCTCCAAGGAATTGCAAGAAAAGAATGCAGTTGTCCTTTTGGGAGGCTAGGGAAAAAAGCTGTGAATTTCTTACTAAAAGTTGTATTTATAGTGAGACTCAACTTCTAGGCCTAATGGGTTTCAAAGCCTTAATCTAATTAGGCTTTAATTTCGGGCTTAATAATGGCTCAACTCTTGGGCCCATTATTAATACAAAATTATTGTGAAACCATAACCCAAATTATTAGCCCATGCACTCTAATGATCCAAATAGCTCTATGTGTGCGACCCAATAGGCTCTTACAACGTTGGCAATGATCATAAATCACATTTATGATCATAAGCAATGAGCGGTGTCTAGCAACACATCGTTGCTACTCAAGTGACAAGATTGTCGGTTATTCAACTAAATATTTATGATCATTACCGATATATGTCATTGTCCTTTTGTCCAAGACATCAAGATTAAGCACGAGACATGGAGTGTGTCGCGCTCATATAGCCCAATCTTTGGTTTCTTGATTACCGAGTAGACCAACTTAAACTGATGACATTGATATCGTATATCAACTCATCCGAGCATGGCCATGCATTTTCTAAGTCTCACTCTATCAAGGGGCTCGAAGATATCACTCTCGTTACAAGGTTCATCTTCATTTTTTATAAAACCAAACTCTTTGATTGCTTCATCAAAACGAAGATTCCAACTTCGAGAAGCTTGCTTTAGTCCATAAATAGACCTTTGCAACTTGCACACTTTATTGGCATTCTCAGGAGTGACAAAACCCTCAGGTTGTATCATGTACACATCCTCAAGTAGCTTTCCATTTAGGAATGCAGTTTTGACATCCATTTTCCATATCTCATAATCATAGTATGCAGCAATAGCGAACAAAATTTGGATGGATTTAAGCATAGCAACTGGTGAAAAAGTTTCATCATAGTCAATACCATGAATTTGCTTGAAACCTTTTGCAACCAGTCGCCCTTTAAAGGTAATCACATTACCATCCATGTCAGTTTTCTTCTTGAAAACCCATTTACACCCTATGGGTTTTACCCCTTCAGGTGGGTCAACAAAAGTCCATACTTGGTTTTCATAAATGGATTTCATCTCGGATTTCATGGCCACTAGCCACTTCTCAGAGTCAGGCCCTGACATAGCTTATTGGTAGGTTGTAGGCTCATCCTGATCCATGAGCATCACATCACCAATGTGAGTCACAAGAAATCCATATCTCTCGGGCTCACGCCGAATCCTACCAGACCTACATGGGCTTTGTGCTACAGGAACAGACTCTTGAACCACAACATCTTGTGGTGTCAGTTCAGGTTCCATTTCAAGTTCGATGTCTCCTTGTTGTTCTTGAATTTCTTCAAGTTCTACTTTCCTCCCACTAGTTCCTTTAGAGATAAACTCTTTCTCTAGAAAGACACCAGTTCGAGCAACAAACACTTTTTGCTTAGAAGGATTGCAGAAATAGTAACCCTTTGTTTTTTTGGGATACCCAATAAAAAGGCATTTTTGAGATTTAGGCCCTAGTTTGTCAGAGGATTGACGTTTCACATAAGTGTCACAGCCCCAAATCTTCATAAAAGATAAATTGGGACGCCTCTCACTCCATATCTCATATAGTGTCTTTTGAACCAATTTAGGTGGAACTCGGTTTAATGTAAAAGCGGCTGTCTCTAGAGCATGTCCCCAAAAAGAGTTTGGAAGGTCAGCTTGACTACTCATAGAGTGAACCATGTCTAATAAAGTTCAATTTCTATTTTCAAATACACCATTCCATTGAGGTGTACCTGGTGGAGTGAGTTGTGATACTATACCACACTCCTTCAGATAGTCAAGGAATTCTCGATTCAAGTACTCTCCACCTCGATCTGATCGAAGCACTTTGATACTCTTCCTGAGTTGATTCTCTACTTCATTCTTGAATTTTTTGAACTTTTCAAAGGATTCTGGACTTGTGTCTCATGAGATACACATAGCCATACCTACTGAAGTCATCAGTAAAGGTAATGAAGTATTGGAAACCTCCTCTAGCTTGTGTAAACATAGGGCCACATACATCACTATGTATGAGTCCTAGTAAGTCATTAGCCCTTTCACTTTGCCCTGTGAATGGGGCTTTGGTCATCTTGCCCAACAAACATTACTCACATGTCTCATATGATTCAAAATCAAATGAGTCCAAGAGTCCATCCTTATGGAGCTTGGATATGCGGGTCTCGTTTATTTGGCCCAAGCGATAATGCCAGAGATAGGTCGGGTTTGAATCATTTAATCTGACCTTCTTGGTATTCACATTATAGATTGGATCTTCAAAGTCTAGAACATATAACCCATTGCTAAGTTGAGCACTGCCATAAAAGATTTCATTTAAATAAATGGAACAACATTTGTCCTTTATTATAAATGAAAAACCTTTCTTATCCAAACAAGAAACAGAAATCAAATTTCTACTAATAGTAGGCACAAAGTAGCAGTTGCCCAATTCTAAAACTAATCCGCTAGGTAAAGTGAGAACATAAGTCCCTATGGCTAAGGCATCAACCCTTGCTCCATTTCCAACACGTAGGTCCACTTCATCTCGGGCCAATCTTCTACTTCTACTTAGATCCTGCACATTTCCACAAATGTGATATCCATATCCAGTATCCAATTCCCAAGATGAGGAATTAGAAAAGTTAGCCTCTATAACAAAAATACCTGAAATGGAAGTTTTACTTCCCTTTTCCTTAGCAAGTTCTTCAAGATAGAGCATGCAGTTGCGCTTCCAGTGTCCAGGTTGCTTACAATGGAAGCACTCCCCTTTCTTTGCCACACCACCCTTTGGTTTCAATGTAGTTGAAGAAGAATTAGCATTGGACTTTCCATTAGCTTTATCTTTCTTCTTGTTGGCTTTTCCTTTTCCTTTGCCCTTTTGAACCATCAAAATGGGCTTAGCCTTCTTAAGGTTTTGCTCGATAATTCTCAACATGTTGAGCAATTTAAGGAGGGATTTGTCAAGGTTGTTCATGTTATAGTTCATGACGAACTGACTGTAGCTTTCAGGCAATGATTGCAAGACTACATCAATAGCCAACTCTTTTTAAAGAGTAAATCCCAAACTCTCAAGATTCTCAATGTACCAAATCATCTTGAGCACATGAGGACCTACGGGACTTCCCTCAGACATCTTGCATTGAAACAATGGCTTAGAGGTCTCAAACCTCTCATGCCTAACTTGCTTTTGGAAAAGCATTTTGAGATGTTCTATCATATCGAACGCCCCCATGTACTCTTGTTGCTTCTAAAGCTCAGATTCCATGGTAATAAGCATGAGGCATGCAACTTCCAAAGCATCATCAGAATGCCTCTTGTGAGCATCCTCTTTAGCTCTTGGAGCAGTGATAGTAGACTCATTCGGAATGGGCTGCTCTAGGACATAAGCCTTTCTCTCTTGCTTGAGGACTATCCTTAAGTTTTGGTACCATTTGAGAAAGTTGCTCCCATTCAATTTTTCCTTCTCAAGGATCAAGCGCAACGAAAGTGTCGATGTGTTTTGTGCCATGGTTATCTACAACAGTAAATATGCAATGTAAGAGCCATGTATTTTAATTCATTTAATAAGGACTTTTATTAAACGATACTCCTACTATTTTACTCAAAATAATAACCCTCGATATTATTTCGGAACACCTTAGCGTTAAGGTATTCTAGTGGGCCAAGATCCATATTTAATCACAACCTGAGTCAGCTTTGGCTTTTCTCTCAAGTTACAGTTATTTAGGTAGGCAACTCCTTGCCAATTGCATCTTATGCAACTCTTGGATAGTTGGGTGAATAACACTTGTCCAAGCTCATCTCATGAACTTAAGCCCAACTCTATGCCTCTAAGTCCCCAATCCTATTAGGATGACTTAGTTAAGTTGGACCCAAAGTTAACAATTTAGATATCACTATTATCCCATCGCGCCTTACCAAGATGAACATAGGTGCTTTGCTTTGGCAAACCCACCTAATGTTGATCAAAGTCTTGACGAGTGCCAACATTTGGAAGGCATCACATTTAATGACTTAATATTTGTTTGAGGGATTTTTCTTTTGATCTCACCAATTTGTTATCTCTAGTTGTCTTATACATACATCACATACAAATATAAAACATGCATCTCATGCTAACAAGAAAGTAAACGTGACATGGTTATAGCCCAAATTATGCGATATTCTTAAGCCAATGAGAATATCATAAAAGCCTAAGAAAAGAAAAGGGTCTTAACAAGCTCCTTGTCCTCCTTTCTTGATTGCCGTTTTGTTGTCACCTCCTTGGACATACCACCTTGGATAATCCCATAATGTACCATTACATCAATAATAGAAACCTCGAGTTACATTCGAGGGGAGTAAGGTGAGATGAGAATGTACAATGAGAGTAACAAGAGAAGGCACGACTCGCAGGCCGTATTTACAAGTACAACCAATCAAGGGCTATAACCATGCACCATGCTACAACCACCAATCAGCATAACATGTCAAATCTCATTCAACAGATGCATGCCAATTAACGTGAGTTGATTGACCATTTTTTATTTATGTGGCACTTCGCATACGGCGGTCTTCATATAGTTTTTTCATACCTATCAATTTCGCATACCGAACAGGTTGAATCCGAACCAAGCTAGGCTTTTTGCAACTATTGCAAGAGTCCTAATCCATATAGGTTTCTCATACCTATCAATTTTAGGTTAATCTCATTAACCAATTAGTATCGTTTCTTCATATATGTCATATGTTCATTATGAGTTCTGGTTTCATGCATCATGAATCAATCTAATTAATTATGGCCGAAAGCAACCGAACACATAACATCATACGATTCAACATTCAATCCCGATTTAGGGTTTCAGCAGTAGCTCTGATACCGCTGTTGGGATTCAGGAGCCAAACAAGCGTAGCAAAATTTAATCAAAACTCTCCAGGATTCAAGTAAAACAGGGTAAACCGGGTGTTCAAAAATTTTTATACCTAATTTTTTGTTGAGATCTCTCACCCAACTGTAGAGTCGAATCACAAAACCTGAACAGTTGACATGTTCAAGCTCTCTATGGTATCCACACGAGCCTCTTGGGATCACCACGCTTCCACCACGTCCTGGCAGATGCGTTTCTCTTGTGCTTGTAGTGCTAGCTTGCGTCCTCCAAGGAATTGCAAGAGAAGAGTGCGGCTGTTCTTTTGAGAGGCTAGGGCAAAAAGCTATGAATTTCTCACTAAAATTTGTATTTATAATGAGACTCAACTTCTAGGCCTAATGGGTTTCAAAGCCCTAATCCAATTAGGCTTTAATTTCGGGCTTAATAATGGCTCAACTCTTGGGCCCATTATTAATACAAAATTATTGTGAAACCATAACCCAAATTATTAGCCCATACACTCTAATGATCCAAATAGCTCTATGTGTTCGACCCAATAGGCTCTTACCACGTTGGCAATGATCATAAATCACATTTATGATCATAAGCAATGAGCGGTGTCTAGCAACACATCATTGCTACTCGAGTGACAAGATTGTCAGTGATTCGACTAAATCTTTATGATCATTACTGATATATGCCATTGTCCCTTTGTCCAAGACATCAAGACTAAGCACGAGATATGGAATGTGTCACTCTCGTATAGCATAATCTTTGGTTTCTTGATTACCGAGTAGACCAACTTAAACTGATGACATTGATATCGTATATCAACTCATCCGAGCATAGCCATGCATTTTCTAAGTTTCACTCTATCAAGGGACTTGAAGATATCACTCCCGTTACATCGGAGGGACAAATCTCATTTTGATCATACAAATCCCTCCGCATGATATGTGACATACCCAATGACCTTCTTCAAGTTCACTCAGTTACGAGCAACAAAGGAAAGTATCAAAGTATGTGACTTACATGTAGGGAACCTTGATGACCTTAGGTCAAAGGACTACATATACCATGCTCACTATGAGAATCACTTATGACACTCATATAACGATCCATGTAGTGTTCTCATGGTGGGTTGGTCCAGTACACAAGTTCTCCAACTTGTACCCATATGTAGACTACATATCTCATATTAGTCTCCACATATGCTAGTCGTTATGTATTATTGCAACTTGCTCCACAATAATAGTAGACCAGTGACGTTTAAGAATATCATTATTCTAGGGTTACATACGCAGAAACAAAACAACAAACATACTTACTGGATTAATGCCTTAATAAAATATCATGACTCAATGTGCAAAAATACAATCATCTCATGATTGGCTTTTGGGCGCAAC
Source organism: Aquilaria sinensis (assembly GCA_005392925.1). NCBI lineage: Eukaryota > Viridiplantae > Streptophyta > Magnoliopsida > Malvales > Thymelaeaceae > Aquilaria > Aquilaria sinensis. The sequence goes on from SMDT01002303.1 coordinate 82,932, forward strand.
ACTAACAATGAGCACATGAACAGATATCATTTTAGCTATTGGAAAAAAGCCTTCAAGTAGTCCATGCCATATACTTGAGTATATCCTTTTCTACCAGATGGGCTTTTAATCGATCAACTGTACCATCAGGAAGAACCTTTATAGCAAATACCTAGTGACAACCTACAACAATTTGACCACGTGGAAGAGGAACCAAGTCCCATATGTTATTAGCCTAGCAAAGTTGACATTTCTCATTCCATAGCTTGCTTTCATCTAGGATGATAAATGGCTTCTGAAATAGACTTAGGCAAGGGTATAGAGGACGTGATGGATACAAAGGAAAAATATGACGATGATAGAGAATTATAAGAAACAAAGTTGGAGATAGGGTGAGAAGTACAAGACATTTTCCCTTTGTGAAGCATGATTAAAAGATCTAAATCATCATCCTTTGGATTTGAAGATGAAGAGGGCTATGGTGATGAGCATAAATATCCTGGTGGTACTTTAACTTGAGGACTCTGAGTATAAACCTGTAGGTTAGGATGAGGCAAATGCTCTGAAGGTGGAGGATCAATATCAGGAATATGCTTTAAAGGTGTAAAACTAATGTTTGATGCATTGTTCTCAAGAGCTATTTGAGTTGGCACAAAGGGAAAAGGTAAACAATCATCAGTATCAGCAAAGATAGACTGAGTATCAAAAAAATAAGGTGTGTTTTCAAAGAATGTAACATCAGCAGAAACAAAGAATTGATTCAATGAAGGACAGAAGCATTTGTACCTTTTCTGCAGATAAAAGTATTTAAGGAAAACACATTTTAAGGCTCTGGGATCTAACTTTTCTGTGCTAGGTTGATGCTGATGAACGAAGCAAACACACTCAAATATTTGAGGTATAATAGAAAATTGAGCTTAAGAGGGAAAGAGAATAGAGTATGGGGTTTTATCCAACAAAATAGAGGAAGGCAACTAATTTATAAGGAAACATACAGTAAGGATAGCATCACCCCCAAAAATGTTTCATGTGAATTAAACGGGTATAAGCTTTTTTGGCAATATGTTGGATTTTTCTTTCTGCCACTACATTTTGTTGAGATGTCTTTAGATAGGAAGATTGATGTAAAATTCCCTGTTGCTACATGTAGCTAGACATCAAGTTAGAGAAGTACTATTTAGCATTGTCATTACAAAGAAAATTAATTTTTGAATTAAATTGATTTTGAATTTTAGCACAAAAGGAACAAAAGATAAAGAATAACTTAGAACGATATTTCATTAACAATAACCAAGTCATTTGAGAAAAATCATCAACAAAAATTATGAAATACTAAAAACCTAACTTGGACTTGACACGACTTAGACCCAAATATCTATATCAACTAACATAAATGGTTTTTCAACTTTGTTATTTACTTAAGGAAAGTAGGGAACACAATGATGCTTCCCTAATTGACACAACTCACAATCTAAAGTGAAGATTGAACCTAAATCTAGAACAAGTTCTTTGAGATTTCTCAAAGATGGATGACCCAAATGACTATGAATTAAATGAGGTGAGACCGATGCATGGCAAGTAACTGACGGCTGTAATCTATCAAATTAGTACATTCCATTTGATTCATGTCCTTCTCTAATCATTTTTTTGCTACTCAAATCCTAGATAATGACATGAACAGAAAAGAAACAAACTAAACAATTCAGTTGTTTGGTTAGGTTACTTATAGACATAAGGTTGAAGGGGAAATTTGGAACAAATAGAGTAAATGGTAAAGTAAAAGAGTGACATGGATGGATGGGTCCAACACCTTTAATGGTGATGGTGGATCTATCTGTGATGATGAGTTTATTATGAGACAAAGGTAAAGCATAGATATATTCAAAATTGGTTATTTTGACCTTAAATGTTGTTAGTGACACTAGAATCTAATACCCAGAGTTGATTTATAGGAAGGTTAGAGGAATAACAAGTTGTTGGGTTACCCTAATAAACAACAAAAGCTATAGAAGAAGTGGAAGCCTGTTGTGCAGACTAATACTAAAAGTATTTAGCGTACTCTTCCTAAAATATTGTGACAGACTGTTGTCGGGCTGCAGTAGAAGGTCACTTCTTATGTGATGTGATATTTGTTATCTGCAATGCCAAATACTTGTCCTAACAAGTCTCTTCGTCATGTCCATCTATATCACAATAGGTATAGTGCTAATGTGAACCTTTACTACATCCACCTCTACCACTAACCACCACAAGTACTACGTCCTCTACAACCACCTTATGAACTAGGCTATACTACAAGGGCATATCGGTCGGAATTTTTTCTTGTTGAGCTTTCTTTGATCATAGTGTGAAAAGCTTTACGAAAACTTTAGGTAATGAAGGAAGCTTCGTCCCTCCAAGAATCTGGCCATGAATGTCATAAGAACCAACTGTTCCCTCTGACATTGCATCCCCTTGACATTAGAAGTACTAAATAGCAAAGAATTTTTCTCCTTTAATGCATGTTTCACCTTTGCAAAATATTTAAGGAGACTACCTTCCTACTTGGACTGAAACACTTCAACTGAAACTTTATATATATGGAGAATATTACTAGAATATAAAATCTTCGCATACTCCTAAGCTTGCTTACAGGTTTAGACATGAGAAAATAGAGTAGAGACTTCAGGTTCCATGGAATTAAAAAGGATATGAAGTAATTATGCATCATCGGCTTTCTAACTTTTGGATGTCTGAGGATCCTTAATAAGATGAGACATCTCTCTTTGGCCTATGAAATACAATTCCACATTCCTAGCCCAGAATAAATAATTATTATTGTTCAGACGTTGTTTGGCAACCTATAAATTGCTGAATTGTGTGGGGGGACCTACTGGTGGGATAATGAGTGGTGGAAGACTCCCCTGAGGACTTTTATCATTAGGCCTGGATATGTTTCTGATTGCTGAAGATCGATGATATCATAAACTAATAGAAAACAGAGCTGATGATGTATTGCAGTAGATAACGGCTAAAACTGATTGGAGAATGAAGAAACTCAATTTTTGGTCATAATTAACATAAAAAAAAGACTAGAAACTTGTTCAAGACAAAAAACCAATCAGATCCATCAAACTGTCATCACCAGAGATTGCTACACGGTGGCAGGTGACACCTATGCGCCAGTGCATGGGTGGTTTTCCAATAATATCGCTAGTGTTGTTCTAGTCACAGGCACCTTCCGAGTGTCTTGTGTTGTTGGTTTTTGATTTGGTTGGGTGGTTGTTAGAGTTTTGAAAAGGGCAACAACTAAAAGGTGGTTGCGGAAAGTGGTTTGGGAGAATGAGATGATAGGGCTAAGGTTATGGCTCTGATACCATGTTAGAAAATATTAGGAGGAGAAACTGAGAACTTGATAATACAAGACCCTCTCCTTCTTAAGACCTTTATATAATAGACGTGAAAAGAATACAAAGAACGAAAATCCCTAAAAATAAAGAAGAGTAAATCCCTATGAATAAAGAGAGAATATTATGTTTCTGTAACAACTAAAAACAAACAAATTTTGGGATATGACACAATAATTTTAGATTAAAAAGACCAAAGTACCCCTAAACACTAATTAACAAATTTTTGCCTAATCTAGCCTAAGACACCTAATTGAAGGTCAAAATGAGTGTTAGCAAAGAGGTAAAGTAATTTTCAAATTAAACTTCTTTTACAGCGAACATTGCCATTAATTTTTTCAAAAGTTTGTTGTCATCAAAGCTTGTGTTGTGAGCAAATCTGCAACTGGTCGTTAAAATTATTTAACGCAAACATGAAAAAAAAGAGAAAAATGTAAGTTTTAATTTCAAGTTTTCTTTACCTAATACCTTGGCTCCAGAAGTTTCTGAATGTATCATTTTCATCATTATCTTCACTCCAACAACCCCTTATAGGGCCTGTACCCTTTACCACTCTCTGCCTTTTCTATCACCAATGCTATCTCCATTCTTTTACACATTCAGGCAATGTTCCTTAGAATAAATCTTGATCAAATAGGGTTCAATCGGGTTTGATTTATGGAAGTAAGATTGAATTTGGAGATCAGCTTTAAAATAAAGGATCGATAGTAGCGACAATAGAGGATTGCTTGATGACAATGAAAAAGGTGAAAACAAGATGGCTTAGCAATGAGACTATGTTGTTGAACACAAGGTTTTGACTTATTTGCTTGTTGTGAGAGGTTTTGGTACCTAAGAGTTAAAGAGAAAATTTTTAAGGGCTAATTTAATATTTACGTTATGAAATATTTTCTAAATAAATAGAATATTCCTATCAGTTAACTATCAGTGGTGAAATTGCTCACAATAAAAATGTTAATGGGAAATTTGCCAATGAAAAAACTTCAGTAGAAAAATTGCACTCCTCGTAAACTTTAGTGGCAAATTTAATTTGCCCCTTTTGTCAAATTTATTTCAACGTTGAACTCATACCATAAGCAAATTACACTTGAACCCAAGACAAAAGTTTGGATACGGACGTTTTAGAGCACAAGGAGCAAAACGGATTAACGAAGTGTTGGGCTCAAGAGGTTCGGAATTAAGAAAAGTACAAATTAGAGAAAAAAAAATTGAGAGACACAATCCTATCCAAATTAAGAAGCTAGGAATTTAAAGCAACAAATTTGCTTTAGGAGGATTTTTAGGATTGTTTTTCGTTTTTCAGTAGACTTCAACTTTTACTGCTTCAACTCTACTAACTTTCAAACTTCTACACTATATAAAACAATTTCTCAGAACATAGATGAGAAACCCGTAAGCAGCAAACATGGCGTTCCCGAAGCCTGCCCTTCTTCTCCTACCATTCGTTCTTCTTTCTTTGTTCCAAGCACCGGCTTTCGGAGCCAAAAGGGTGAGCTCTTTAGTTCCTTTCTTTCCCTGCTTCCATACATTGCTTTCTGTGATTAGTTCTTTTTGGTAGATGCGAGCAGCTTCGTAAACTCATTCTACTTTCATTATCTAGACTTATATAGTGTACTTGGGATCCCACTCACATGGCGTGGAGCCAACAGAAGCTGATCTCCACCAAGCCACAAGTGCTCATCATGAATTTCTTGGATCATTCTTGGGAAGGTTTGTTCTTTAGGAAAAGTTGTTTTTTTGTGTTTAATTATTTGTTTGAGCATTCTTTTTTGTCTCGATGATCGTTGTCATGGTTGCGACGTAGTCATGAGGAAGCTGGAGATGCCATGATCTACTCCTACCAAAGGCGCATCAATGGTTTCGCGGCTGTCCTAGATGAGGAAGTGGCCGCAGAAATTGCAAGTAAGCGAGTTCATTTAAAATTTATTACCTTGTAAACTTGTAATGATTCTGAGTAAAAAAAAAACGTGTTACTAATGTTACTACTACGTTGCTGTGTGAATATAGAGCACCCTGACGTTGTGTCGGTCTTCCCGGACAAAGCAAAGACGCTACACACAACTCATACGTGGGATTTTATGGGGTTGGGACACAATGGTGTACCCCATTACGGTTCACTTTGGAGATGGGCAAATTTCGGTAAAGATGTGATCATTGCGAACTTAGACACTGGTAAATTATAAGTTTTTTTGCTTTTTTTGCTTTTCATTTGAATTAAAGGTTATGGTTGAATCGTAGAATCTGAGAAATTTGGTTAATGAGGTTGTGATTCTATGAATATTGTAGGCGTTTGGCCTGAATCGAAAAGCTTTAGAGATGAAGGATACGGGCCTGTTCCTCCAAGATGGAAGGGTGGTTGTGAGAACAAAACTGAGGTCCCCTGCAACAAGTTAGTTTTTTGTTTTGGTTTTGGTTTCCTGTTTCCATTTTTTTTTCGTACAAAGAATCTCTACACCACAAGAGGGGAAATGGGTAGGAAGGGCTTAAACCCGAGAATAACGAGTGGGAAGCCCTATGTCTCTCACACTTGCCAAATCAACTGTTTTCTGTTTTTGTTTTCTTTTTACAGCAGATGTTTCATTCTAATTACAAGTAAGTCAGACGGTATTTTACAAATCAAACCGATGACGGCATAATTTCTGTTTTGTTCTGTACGCAGGAAGTTGATCGGAGCGAAATATTTCATCAAAGGTTATAGCAGCGCCAGTGGCGGACTCAAATTCAAACCATCTCCTCGTGACAATCTAGGCCACGGCACACATACCCTGTCCACACTGGGTGGGGACTTTGTCCCGGGGGTTAATGTCGTAGGCCAAGGCAACGGGACGGCCTCCGGTGGTGCACCCAAGGCACGGGTGGCGTCCTACAGGGTGTGTTGGCCACCGGTCGATTCGGGCGAATGCTACGACTCAGACATCCTAGCTGGTTTCGACATGGCAATCCATGACGGAGTTAATGTCCTCTCCGTCTCGGTTGGTGGAGATCCTATAGATTACTTCGAGGACAGCATAGCAATCGGGGCATGGCATGCCGTTGCACACGGCATCACCGTCGTTTGCTCGGCTGGAAACAGCGGGCCAACCCCGGCAACCGTCACAAATGTCGCCCCCTGGATCATTACCGTCGGCGCCAGCACTATGGACCGTGATTTCGAAACATTCGTTGAGCTAAACAATGGGCTGCGGTTGAAGGTTCTGTCTCCCTATACTTCATTTTAATGTCTTAAACGAGTAAACTTCTAATTTTCTGTCTCTCTAAATCACAGGGCACAAGCCTTTCCCCGCCATTACCAGCCCACAAAAGCTACCAACTTATAAGTTCATCAGAGGCTAGAGCAGTGAATGCCAGCGCCAAAGACGCGTAAAATTCGAATCTTTCTTCCCGAAGTAACATAAATTTCAGTAATCTAATTCTGTAACCTGCAAATCTTGTCCTGCAGACTGTTGTGCAAGCCAAATTCCTTGGATCCGAACAAGGCAAAGGGGAAGATCGTGGCCTGCCTAAGGGGAGAGACTGGCAGAGTCAACAAGGGCGAGCAAGTCTTCAAGGCCGGAGGTGCCGGGATGATACTCTGCAACGACGAAGCAAGCGGCTCTGAAATCATTTCCGATCTTCATGTCCTTCCGGCAGCTCATGTCGATTATTCCAACGGTCTTCAAATCTTCAAGTACATCAATTCTACCAAGTAAGCAACTTTTTACACTCGGATTGAAATTTTTTACAATAACTTGTGTTACAAGTTATGAATGTGCAAAACGTGATCCATTACACAGGAATCCTATGGCATATATTACTCCCCCAGCAACCATACTTGGCACCAAGCCTGCTCCGGTCATGGCTGCCTTCTCCTCCCAAGGACCAAATAATGTTACGGCTGGCATTCTTAAGGTTATTTTTCTTTCATTTTCTTGGATCATATTTACTTGGTTGCTTTACAAATATAGTGGTTTATTTTGATATTTTTGGGCACAATTTGAACTTGTAGCCGGATATCACTGCCCCGGGAGTGAACGTCATCGCTGGTTATACCGAAGGCGCAAGTCCAGCCGAAGACAACTTCGACAAGCGCAGGTTTCCGTACATCACTATGTCTGGCACATCCATGTCCTGCCCCCATATTGCTGGTGTCGCCGGTCTTCTCAGGAAAGTCCACCCTTTGTGGAGCCCCGCTGCAATTCGGTCCGCTATAATGACCACGGGTAAATATTGCCTCATTTAATATTAGCATTAGTGATTAATATTAGAGTTTTGAAAAAGTTATCTAAAGCTATGTAAGTAATGAGAGGGAATATTTATGCAGCTAGAATAATAGACAACGCGGAGGAGCTGATTCGAAATGCCTCCGGGATAGAGGCAACAGCATTTAGCTACGGGGCAGGTCATGTCAACCCGAACCGAGCCGTGAACCCGGGTCTTGTCTATGACTTGACCGTCGAGGACTATCTGAATTTCCTCTGCGCAAGTGGCTACAACAAGACCGATATGGGGGTTTTCACAGACCGTCCTCACAAGTGCTCTAAGAGCTCGGTATCCTCCGGTACAGGCGACTTCAACTATCCCTCCATAACCATCCCCAAGCTCTCCAGGACGGTCACAGTTAAACGCCGGGTGAAGAACGTGGGTCTGCCGAGGTCGATCTACGTGGCTCGTGTGTGGTCGCCGGTTGGAGTGTCTGTTTCCGTTGAGCCTAAGGTGTTGAAGTTCGAGCGCTACGGGGAGGAGAAAGGCTTCACCGTGACTTTGAAGCCATCGGCCGCCGCGGCGAAACAGGAGTACGTGTTTGGAGGGTTGACGTGGACGGACGGGAAGCACTATGTGAGAAGTCCCATTGTGGTTGCTCCGTGATCGGGCACCAGCTCTTAGTTTAGGCTTAGGCTTCAAATTTCAGAGTTTCTTTTTTCAAATTTTTGGATAAAGAAGTTTATTCTTTTATTTTTAGGAACAAATTTTAGAGTTGAAGAATCTTTTCCCCCAAAAAGAAATACTTTAACTCGTAAAGCTTGTCTCCTTTACTATTTATAGCATCTAATTCATAATTTTTTTTTTAATTTTGTAATAGAAATATAAAATTTTTATATGAAAATAGTACCTTAGGGTCTCTAATTTATAAATATAAATTTTTAAAACTTTTTACAATACAAGTTAATATGAATATATTTAATTTAAATTTTAGCCAAAAAAAAGTAAAGTGACCATCTTTTGTGAAATGGAGAGAGTATTAGTTTAAAGTCCATTATTTTGGAGAACAGTAGTATTGCTAGGAAGCTATAGCAAAAATTCTTTGATTGTTTTGCATCTAAATGTGCTTTGGAAGGGTTGGAACTCAAACGAATCTAGTCCTAAGCATAAAGTGTTTCAAAAGCAGAAGCAGGAAGGAGGGCAAGAGTGGAAAACCGTCATTTTTCAAAATTTAAGTAAAAAGTTGTAAAAGCGAGAACGGGTGCGGCAGTTGAGAGTGAAAGCGGGTGTGTGAAAGCGACAGCGGCGACCCAAAATAGCAGGATTTTGCAACTCTTTGGAACCTTTGGCTCGTTTGAAATATTAAAATTGTCTTCAACAAGAAATTGTTTGATCACTTTGAAGTGTTTTCACCAGTTAATTTGTTATCTTTTTGTTGGTTGTCTAGGAGGTCTAGTAGAGCATGCTGTTCTTTACAACTTGATGCCTGAATCCTAATTTAGTAGCCTAGCAAGTAAATGTATGTATGACATAGGTCTAGCTTTGCTTTGTAATCTCTTCTTATATTTGTTTTTTTTTTCCCGGTTTTCAACTTCTTGCTGGTTAATAACACATCTCTTCATTGCTGATGAAAACAAGAAAAGGGCAACCAATATGGTGGTCAAAATTTCTAGAGGGAAAAAACCTAGCTTTACTTGCACAATTATGGTTGAGATTTCAAGTGGAACCTGAAGCTGTGTTAAGAAAGGTAATGTTGGGAAAGCTTTTCCCAATCACCAATATTGTTTTTAGCCAAAGGCTCTAATTCTACTTATTGGGAAAAAAAATTCCTCAAACAAGATCAAACAAACACATACAAATTTAATGTGGTTCAGCTCTTATATAGCCTACTTCCACGAATGAGAGAAATCCATTCGAACAAAATATAGAGATTATAGTAGAAGTATGCCTTTAGTGCTCACACTGGCCTATGGATCTCTTACACACAACTGACAACTCCAATATCTTGCGCTCATACAATTACAAGATTTGAGAATCACAAAAAGCTTTTTGTCCTAGCCCTTTCTAACCTCCAGACCTCTCCTTCCTCCTGAAACCCTCACATTTTGCCTATTCATCATATTGGCTTTTCTATCGTACTCAAACCCTAAGCCTTTTTATAGGCCACACACAAACCCTAACACACATCAAAATAGGAAAACTAAAACCAAATCCTAAACAAAATCAAAATCCCTAAGTTTCTTGAATTTGAACTAACAAAGCCAACAGTCTCCACCTTCGCTCAAATTCTTCACTAGGAACATGGACATCACGAACACATGATCACGATCACGATCATAATCAAAAGCACGAACGCCACGAACATCGTAAAATGCTAGTACAGCAATGAACGTAAACGAGTACGAACAACACCGACATAACTCCAAACAACATCATCCCGAACATCAATACACACGAACACAAGCTTTACCATGCCATGAACCACCACAAGCTCCATTATTTTAGGACCAAACTGCAAGCTTTGATATCACTTGATGGGAAAAATTCCCCAATCACCTATATCCTCTTTAGTCATAAGCTCTTATACCACTTATTGGAAAAAAAATTCCCTAATTACCCATCATGCAAAACAAATTAACAAACAAGATAAGACAAGCACATATAAATTTAACATGGTTCAGCTTTTAACTAGCCTACATCCATGGAAGAGAGAAATCCACTCAAATAAAATATAAAGGTTACAATAGAAGTAAGCCCTTAGTGCTTACGTTGGGCTATGGATCCCTCACACATTACTGACAATATCATATTTTGCGCTCATACAACTATAATATATGAGAATCATAAAAGGCTTCTCATCTTAGCCCTCTCCAGTCTCCAGACCTTTTCTGTTTCCAAAAACCTTCACATCTTACCTATTCACCATATTGGCTTTTCTCTCATACTCAAACCCTAACACAACAAGTTATAGGTCACACACAAACCTAAACCACATCAAAATAGGAAAACTAAATCCCAAATAAATAACTAAAACCAAATCCTAAAAAAAATCAGAATCTCTAAGCTTCTTGAATTTGAGCCAACAAACCCAATAGGTAATTATTTCACTATATGGACTTATGAGTGGATTTTATAAACTTCACTCTTTGTTAAGTTTTATTACCTTAAGCTAGAAGTCAGCAAATAAACTAGTGTGGAAATTACATGCTGATGGAAACTTCAGTCAAATCCTTGGCTGAAGCATATGATTCAAATGGAACAATTGGTCCTTCCCAGCAGAAAAATGGGTTCAAATGTAGCAATTGCTGCTATATGAAGACAAATTTATTTTCATGGAAGGTTGTCCAAAACAGAATAGCTATAAGAGTCAACCTTGAAGATAGAGGAATACAACAAAGCATTATTCTATGCACCTTGTAGCAACTTGGAACATAAGGACACCATCTCTTTCTCAAATGCTACATATCTAGCCAGATTTGGTCCTCCATTTGGTGGGATTGTAAGTTTGTGTGAAGAGGTAGCATTCAACAACTTTTAAATAATTCACCATTTGTTTAAAAAAAAAAAAGGATTGCAAGAAATCTTGGTCTGCAATTATCATGGTGTTTCTTTCATTAATATGGTATGAAAGGACTAATATTCTATTTAACAGTAAGGCTCTTAATGTTCTAGGAGTTTTTTCATCAATACATGCACTTTCCCACTTCTAGTAGTTAAAAAGAAAATGCAGGCCATTTCCATCCTTTCATGGATGGTGCTCTAATCCTATACTCTTTAGTCATAAAGGTGTAGAAAAAATTGGTAGTTATTATCGAGCTCCAAACTTTGATGAATGAGACACTTTATCCACTTGACTAAGTAACTTGAACATTTTCTAGAAATTATGTAACAAAAATTGTATTTGATTGCACAATTTAAAATTGCTAGCCTCTAATTATACAAACTAATAACTTTGGGACTTAAATTGCAATTAAACATAGTCATATAATTTTTTTATTTCAATCATCTTTACCTAAAACTTTTCTTCTTACTATCCAAGTTCTCATCGTCAATGCAACCTTACATGCACGTTCTCATCTCCGTAATTGCAGTAACCCCGATTTGAGCCGAACTTCTCATCCACCATTGATCACTTAGACCTTTGAACTATCAACGAAGCCTAATTTAAATTTCAAAACTCTTGGTTCAACTTGAATGCCATAATGTCCATCTTAACCTGCCACCAATAAGACAGACAGCGTTGTGCGCTCCCACAAGAATGACCATAACTCTTTGTAGAAAACACCAAATTGCAATATGCAAAATTACTATCAAACTAGACTTCTCAAGATATAATATATATTTTATTCAAAAATTTTCATTTGCCCAATCAACATAGTTTATTCCTCAAGTTTTAGATTCACGCAACGCCTGTCATTTCATGTTTTGCGAGAATTAGCATAACTCCTTGTTCTAGCCTCTAAATCAAATTTCATTTCTTCTATGTTAAAGTAGACTCATCGACCTATTCAATGATATATTAAAATTCTATGTTCCAGTTACATTTTTGTGTAGAACCAACCAAAATATCTTGATTTACTGCTAAAATTTCTCAAACCAAAATGGTGTACAAAATTTTTTAATATTTCTTATTTTCCTCCTAACCTAATCCCTTTTAATCATCAAGATGCACCCTTATCATAGTTTTTTTTTAACCTTTATAAGCATTACATGATTATTAATTATTAAGAAATAACTCATAAATAATTACATTTAAGAACAAGATTAGATGAATTATATAAATCTCATTTATGAAGTTATGAGATTAATAATAATAAAGAATGTTGCATTTATGTTTCTCTCCAGTAAAAATGGCTAAGCAACAAGCAAAATGTCTTAAAACCTCCAAAGGTTTGATCTTTCATATTTTTTTATGGTGTCTTGATTAATCTATGTCCTTGAGTTTTTTTTTTATGTAAGAAGGTGTAGAAATCGCTAATGCATATAAATTCCCCTTCCTAAGTATTAGACTAACAAGACTTTGTTCACCTAAGTATAGACTATCATCCTAAGCCTAGTTGTTTAAAGTGATAAGCATAAGGACGTTATATGTGTGTAACCATCTACATTTTAAATCAGTGAAGCAAGCTAGTAGTAAAGATGGTAAGTCATCTAGTCTATAAATCTCTTTCAAGCCAGCTGTCAAAAGCAGCACTCTTTATTTGAGCTAGAATTATTATAGCCCCACTTAAATTATACTTGAGTTAGAATTATTATAGCCCCACTTAAATTATACTCCTTCCATCGCAAAACTATCACAACATATTCTACTTTGGGTGGTCTTAAATTTTGTAACATTTTCATATTTAGTAAATTATTTCACTATGCTTCCATTCGAACTATCATTTCAATATTCACTTTTTCTATCTTTCTTGATTTATATATAGTAAGTCAATGTTAAAAATAAAAATAATACAAACTTTTTCCATTATCTCAATCTCCTTGCCAAACCAAATGGGTCAATAAATATGAGAAAAAGGGAGAACAAGAAAGCCTGTTAAAGGGTCCCAAGAATCACTTCTACATCTAAAATGTTCACACCCACAAAGAATAATATAAACACCATAGGCATAACAAAAGTAGTAAACAATAAAAAAAATAGATATCAGGGTTTAGCTTAAAGCAACTCATAAAAATGATAACATGAGTTCACAAATCTTTCTAAAGGTAAATGGGTTTACTCTTTACAATACATAGTAGGTAACATGATAAAATCATAGAATGTAAGGATAAACCTAAGCCATATTGGATCAATCGAGGAGCCTAAAAACATTGTGTGATGCTTTATAAAGCCAAACTTGAGCTTGGATGTTCAAATACAAGTTTAATCGATACAATGCAGCTTGTAACAATTATGATATGAGATAATAATTAGTATAGATACTTGTTGTCTAAATAAACCTTGTGATATTTGAAGTACATGATGGGATGCTTGAGGCCCTTAAAAATGGCTACACCTAAAGCCAAAGACAAGGTTAGTGGACCTCAAAGTTGTGTTCTGGGGAGAACTTGCCAATGCTTAACTCAGTAGAGGCTAAAAAATAGTGTATAACTTAGTGAAAATAGTAGCTAGGTAGGTTTAAAGTACCTCATCCATTTGAAGAAGAACCTTTATAGGTCCCCGCTCATGATAATCATGAGAAGAAATTCCCTCCATTATGTGGTTGTCCCTATGATTGTGGGGATTTCTTCCTTAACATGAGCCAAGCCTTACTAATGCTCAACCCGTTAGTCCTTGGACAATGACCGATTCTCTAATGGACTCCTCCATGTCAAGCCATTGAGTTAGTCTCCAATGAGCGTCCTAAGTAACGGATCAAACCCTAATTGGGTATCAAAGGGCCCTTTACTCAATGATGGAAAAAGTAAGGTGCCCCATCATTATAGGTCCACTGCCCACCTAGGTGTAGTCACTGCATGAAAGCCCCATACAGGGTAGCAGTCCTTCATCCTTAGAGACTCTTCACTTTTAAGAACTGCATGTTGTGTCCCAGGGCTGACCCTTTAGTTTCCTATTCATAATTCTCCTAAGATTTCGTGCCACCATCATCGTCTCACCAAGCTTTACTCTTTATCTTGGACTCATCTAACATCATTCGTTATTAGCAGAGTAAGGTATTTATTTAGGCCCTCAGTTCTTTATTATTGTTGGAATTTTTTTTTGAATTCTACCTCATCTACATTCAGTACATCACCAACCATTTGGTTGGCAATGAGGTTACCTTCCTTTCTGATTATATGATGATCGTTGTCCTTGTATATGTATGATATCAAGGGGAAAACGTCCGTTATGGTTGAGGGATGTGAACCCATAGGGAGAGATGCATAACCTAGGGAACATCTTGACTCCTAGAGTTTTGTCTAGCCTTTGGATTTACAATTTTGTTCCCCTAACTTGAGGGAATATGGAAGGGATAGATAGCCTAGTGACAAATAGTTGACCATTTATGCTGATCAGGTCTAGCCAAGGCTCGACGTTGCCATTCATCCCCTTATCTTATGGATTTAAAAACACTTATGTATCCCCTCATCCTAGATGGCCCCTGACACCTTTCTTCACATCAATGCCTTCTTTTTAGCATGCCATCTAGCAGGTATCAGATATTACCTTGAGTCATCTTTTTTTTTTTCTACTCCCTGACCCTTATAAAGTCCTTTTTTTGTTTTTTCTTCCACCACTTGTCACCCACAAACAAATGCATAAACTGCGGTAACAAATTAAGCCTTAGCTACTTTGTTAAGAGCAATTATTAAGAAAAAATTTAAAAGCTTAGGAAGATTGCTTGCTACATGCTAAGTTTAATTATAATAAACTTATGCATTCTACCACTAGATTCTTTCTATTTGAAGTAGTTTATGGTTTTAATCCACTAACTCCTATGAATTTAATGTCTTTAGCTGCTAGTGAGTGTGTTAATTTAGATGGTGCATAAAAGGCTAAGCATGTGAAAAAGTTGCATGAAAAGGTTAAATTGCATATTGAGAAAAAAAAAAAACTAAGTAATATGCACAATCATCCAACAAAGGGCATAAAAATGTAGCCTTTAAGCCAGGAGATTAGGTTTAGATACACATGTGGAAAGAATGATTATCAACTCAAAGGAAGGCAAAATTGCACCACAGAGGGGATCGTCCATTTCAAATGTTAGAAAGAATTAGTAATAATGCCTACAAATTAGATTTGCCAAGTGAGTATAATGTGAGTGCTACTTTTAATGTTGCTGATTTATCTTTGATTGATTATGTAAATTCAAGGACGAATCCTCTTGAAGAAGGGGGAGATTATAGGAATCCAGTAAACACAAAGGATCCATTGAAGGTTTCAACTAGACCTATTACAAAGAGCAGGGCTAAGGAGCTCCAAGAAGAACTCCAAGAGTCATGGAGCTTTCCAGGGCATGGGAGGCTAGAGGAAGAACTAAGTCTTGAGGTGAACTATAAGAAGGACCTTCGACATCCTAGATTAACAAGTTAAAGGTTCAAGAGGCAACTAGACTCAAATGATGTTACCCACTCTGGGGTAGTCCAGTTATGGTGCCAAAAACTGTGTATTTAAATTCCAAAGTTTGGTGTGTCCTGTAGGTCATCAGAACAACACCCCTAGTATACATACTCATCTTGAGCACTATGTAAATACATGCATATTGGTCTAACCATAACACATATATTTACATTAATGCACACTATGGCAGCTAAGAAGGAAAACACTAGCACAAGTCTTAGTTTTGGCTTCCACACATTAGGCAATCTTGTTAAGTTCTAGTAACCAGCTACTGCACCTATAACTTCCACTAATAAACTGTATCATTCTAGCCACATAAACCCTTGTTTTATTTTCTCCATTATCAATTATAGAGTTAGAGAAAACCAAGGAATTTTGTTTTACATCAATAGCCCACCTATGGACCAAGTTATGGATTTTTTAAGTTGGTTACAAAATTCTGACCATTGAACAGTAACTTAGCCAAATTTGCAATCTCATATCTTTGGTTACAGGGCTCCAAATTCAGAAATTCCAAAGCCCAGGTAACCCTGTAGATGTCATCTAGGTGTGGTAAAAATTTCATGCCAAGATTCATTCTACACAGGGAGATATTAAACTTTAGGTCCAGAGTCAAAGTTTTGGCAACTTTTGGACCATTTTGCCCATACAATTTTTCCAAACCATGCAAACACTTCATTCACAAGGGGAAAGCCCTCCAAGGCTATCCCATATATGTCCATTACGCATAGGAATTACATTCCCTTTCTTTTAACAACTTTATGTGGCCAAAATAGAATTTACAAGTAAGCAGCCCATCATTCACACTTAGGCAGCTTTGCACCACATCACTTACGTAGCCAAAACATTACTCAAATTTTCACATACTTGTCTCATTTTACATACACTACATGTACATGCATACATGCACTACAATATGGTCTTAACTGAGCTAAATACGCACCATAGGTTATAGGAGATCCTGAGACACAATGGACTCCAAAAACAGGATGCTGGACAGCTGCTGCAAAACACAATAAGTACCACCATTAAAAATACCAAATGTGCTCCTAAAATCACCAAACTTTCCAGATAATAACTAGACATATGGAAGTTCATGTACCTGAAATTTCAGATTAAAAATCAAACCAAAAAGGTTAGTTTGAAGGTGATCTTTCAGCTGGACCTGAAATGACAGAATTGAGAGGAGTAAGTTTCATTGAGAAACTTAGTAAGGGTAGCACTTGGATTCAATAGGCAATGTAACCATCATTAAAACCTTCATACAAAGACACTAAAACACAAAAACCACAATGCATATATTCAAGATATAGCAACCAAATGCAAAAGCAAAACACAAACAACAAACACATGAAATTTGGCAGCAACATATACCATTGGTTAGTCCATAAAACATGCAATAAACTTAAATAAATCACTATGGCAGCCCTCCTCAAGCTAATGCTTGGTCTTAGGAGGATTTTAACAGTAGTTAGTACTAACTTTGGGCTCTAGAAACCCTCATTTTACTGCCATCATTGTGCACTTCACACTAGGTCACAAAACCTTCAATAAGTGCACTCTCCTCACTAAGCTTGGTTCATCAAGCTCATGGCTCTCTTCCAAGCTTAGCCCTAGCTCTATGGATGTTTGAAAATTATAGAAAACAACTCATGAGAGCAAGACCCTTACCAAAGTGAGTAGGCCGAATTTGAAGCTTAATCCTTGAAGTACTCAAGCAATAGGTTTAGTTTGCTTCCAATTGCTTTCTTTTGCCTTCAATTTCAATCAATTGCAAGTTTGAAGGTGTGGTGGCTATGGAGGAAGTGTGGCTGTGTTCTTGGGCTGGAGGAGGACGAAAATGAGAGAGGAATAAATGATTTGGCCACTTAAATGGCCATAAATGAGCTTAAGGGCACAAAACACACTTAAACATGCTTAACCTTGCTCTATGTCATTTTCTTTCTCACTAATTATGGTTTCTTTGTCTTAAACTCATTGGTACACATGTGCCCAACATTTTTGACTGATTATCAAGTCTTGGCTGCCTCCCCCATGGTGGGATAACCCCACAATTCCACCTTTAGACTTAAGTCAAAAGCTTGAACACCTTAACGTTTACACTAGGACATTTAGGTCCTTATTGCCTTTAGTGTTTCCTTTGTCCAAACTTGTCTTCCATGAGCAATTTGGTCCTCCAATAGCACTTTCATACCATTCATATCCTTCCCATAACTCTCCAAGTCACTTTCTTGAGTGTTTTGCAATTGAGTACCCGAATTTCCAAAACCTTACAAAAAAGTCCATAGGTTGCTTGACAAATAAGCAATCCTTAAGGATTTTATTGGGGGCCAAGTTACCAACTTGGAACACTTTTAAGGAGGTGTTGATCATGCCTTTTACCTCCCACGCTTCAATCACTATGGTGAGAATTACACAATATAATGGTTTTTAGCCATTATGACACACTTGTAATTCTCCCATTTTATGAGGTGGTAACAAATGAAGCTAGGTATCCCAAAAAAACCTTTTGGCACACCTAAGACATATGGAGGGAGTGCTAGGGCACACAAAGGGGTTCAGGCATTTTTTCTTTTAGTTTTGAACTAGCTATGTTCATTTTCTCTAGCATGATTATGTTTTTTTGCATGTTTAGGACATATTTTGATGCATGTTTTGCACAAATATGCAAAGGACACACATTATGGGTAAATTTGTGTAATTTAGGAACTAATTCTAGTCAAACTAGGAGTTTTACCTAGTTTATACTTCTATTTCATTTTGGTTAGGTATTTCACACTCTTTAAGCCCTAGAGTACATTATAAAAGGATGAAAGAATGAATGTTGTATACATAATTCAAAAAACAGATTGCTCTGTGCATATATCTTCTCTTTAATTCAACTTAAGCTTTTTGGCACTTAATGCATTATGTCTTATTTTTCTTCTCATTATCTTCTATCATATCTATTTCTTTTTATTCCTTCTTCTTTCTTCTATACTAGTCTTCTTTTTTCTCCATTGTTTGGTTGCATATCTTTGTGTTCCAGGAAGGTAATTTGGAGTTTGGAAGTATTTTCGGCATAAGCTCACATCATCCTCATGTATATTAAGCTAGCCCATGCCATACTACTTCACCTGCCGAGACGACGATAGTGATTCCTAGAGTCTAGAAGGTGAGGGTGAGGATTCTTATGACTACTTTGAGATACCCTTGGACATTCAGGAAGAGTAGAAGCAGAAGAGAGGGACTAAGCTGGAGCTACTTGAGGCATTAAGAGTTAGAAGCAAGAGCAACAGTTAAAGAGAGCTAGTAAGCTGACGGCGAAGGTCTTTGCAATCATTGAGTGTAGGGAAGATGCAGCTGTGCACACTAATGCCATTAGAGCTACTGATGGTTCTAAGGAGATGACCACTAGTTAGATGACAACCACTATAACCATTAATCCTACAGGACTACCATGGACAATTAATACACCAGTTAGTGATGTCTAATTACCATCAATAGGACAATGTTTTTAGTATTTACACAAGTAGCATTTATAGATATTATTTCTATTATTGCTTTATATTTAGCTAATACAATTTGGGGTATCAGTTATCCTTAATTTTGGTTTGCTTCAAATTTTATTTTTGTCATTTGGTTATGGATTATATTTCTATTTTCATGTTATAATGATTTTATTTGTTTTTTTAATAACTTTTTATCTATTGAACCCAAGGCTACAATTTTTCTAGTACTCCTAGAACTATAGCTTGTGCAACAAGCAACCAAAATTTTCAAAGTGGTATCAATTTCTTTTAGCCCACACAATATTTTTTTTATTAATACCTTGATCGCTTATACATTAAGTACAATGTACATCTTAAGTGTTTGGGGGTGGGTAGCTTAAGCTCTTAATTTGTTACATTTTTTAAAAATTTTTTCAAATTTTTATGCTAAATCATTTTCTAAGTCATATTGTTAAGCATGGATTAATTGGATGAAGTTGATTGTTACTTTCTGGTTCTTGAGTGTTTAAGTTGAGTTTAAGTAAGTGATCCTTTATACCATTCACTTATGTGGAATTAATCTTTTTAATTGTTTTTGCAATTCATGATCAAGCTAGTAGATTATGGTCTATGGAAGCTATTTTTGCATCGAAATTTTTGTCCGTAGTACACTATTTCAAAACATGATAAATTGTGAGTTTACATGCTTGGTATGTGGTATGTTTGGTTGATGGATATAAGTAATTGATTACTAAATGAAAATTTTTGTTTTATATGAGATGAATGTCTAATCTGCCGTTTCTCAGTTTTGAAGTAGATAGGGCTTTTCTTATCTCCGTCTTGCAACATGAGATTAAAGTGCTCTTTGAGTGATTTGGAGTTTCCATTTATAATTCAATTTTGTCTTCTACCATGAATTTTGGCAGAATAAATTACATGTACATGCTGTTTAGGGACTGGGTACATTTTGTTCTTACTGACGAGGGCCCATCTGCGAAGATCCAATGGCTCGGATGAAGATGATGGCAGCGTTGATGTCAAAGATGATGTTGACGGCAATGAACATGATGTGTAGGTGCATAGAGAGAAGGGAAGCAAGGCTAGCTAACTCAGTGGTGACTAAAGAGGGAATAAAGTATGGTGGCTGTGAAGATGATGGTTGGACCATTAGATGAAAAAGTTTCAAGGTTTCTTTGGCCAAAAAAAATGTTTTTAGTGGTTAAAATATATTTTTCCTCTATAATCCTATGCTGACATGCTAACATGGCATTTTACGTCCAACATAATGATTTTCGTACAAAAAAAAGGCTAAAATGGAATGTTCTAATAAGGCCAGAGAGTTTTTATGAACAAACCAGAAGTCAGGGTCCAAAATCAAACAATACTTAAATATTGAAGTCCAAGCATATAATTAAACTAGAAAAAAAAAAAGATCAACCTAAGTGGATCAACAAAGTGAAGCAGAGTTTTGGAATGGATGCATGATTAGGGATCGCAATTTGGTAGGCCGGATCAGATTTGGCTCAAACCATTCATGTTCGAGTCTAATTAGGTTAGTGTGAATTTGGGTTCAGGTTAGATTATTTGGCCTAGTTGATTTCGAGTTCAGATTGGTTGGGTGGGGTCAGGTTAGGTCAATTTGGATTCAAGTTCAATGCAGGTCAAGTTTCAAGCTAGATTTGGGTTAACCTTTGGGTCCACTCAGGTTCTTCGTGCATAAGTTGAAATAACAAAATTGATTTAACTTTTGTTAAAATTTATATTAAAAAATTCAATTTTTTTGGTGTGATTTAATTTAAATTAATTTTTATTTTTGTAGTATGTTTAAGTAAAAAAATTTATAAAAATTTTCTTCAATATAGTTTACTACATATTTAGGTTATTTAACATTATTTGTAATACTTTATAATACTTGATTTTTTTTCTAGACCCATACCCTTCAACTATCACTGCACAGGCCATTGAAACCTTCACCTAGCTATTGTCGAGATACATACTATGACAATTTTTCTATGCACTTATTTCAATAAATTTATCAATGACATTGCATATGAAATGCAACTACAATTCACTGTTAGTTACTAAATTGTAAAATCTTAAAAATTTTGGGTGAAAATGTAAAGATTTAAAAAATGTAGGAACCCACGTTGTAATTATTATGAGTGATTGAAATTAATTTTTTTTTGAAAATTTATGTACCTTATTCCACTATACTAAAAAATTTTGAATTAAATTTTACAATTTTGACAATTGCCTACCAAGATCATTAAACTTACTAAACATAGAAGTTATTTGTTTCGGAAGAACCCAAATATGGGACATATTAAACATGGAAGCCCTTCCCCAAACATGAAACTTACTAAGTATAAAAGTCTTTAAAAAAAATTAAAGGTTACTAAAAATGGAAATCCCTTCTTAAAATATGAGACTTACTAAATATGAAAATCTAAAACAAAAGGTGTAAAAATGGTATCCCTTTCTCAAATTAAGACTTATTAAATATGGAAGTCCAAAAAAATAAAAGTTACTAACTATGGAAGTTACCCTCCCAAATATGAGACTTACTGAATATAAAAGTCTTAAAAAATTTAGTTATTAAATATAGAAGCCCCTATATATGAGACTTACTAAATTTGGAAGGTAATGAAAGAGTAAAGTTAAAGTTTAGGGTAATGGTAAAGATCAGGTATCGTCAGGTTTATTTATCGAGTCAGCTCAAGTTAGGTTAAGTTAGTCCCAGGTTTGGCTGATTTGGGTTTAGGTTTTCTCAGGTTTCATTTCAATTGGGTTCAAGTTGAGTTCAGGTTGGGTAAAATCGTGCTCGGGCCATTGATTTTTTTAGTCAAATCAGATTAGGTCGGCTTGGGTTTAGGTGGGTTGAACTAGGTTATCAAGTTAGGTCAGATTTTGCCATCCCTATGCATGATATATGTGTTAATAGGTGAGATGAACTAGAGAAAACACTGAGGCCTGAAAAAGATTTAAAAACTAATTGTAGTTTTTTAACAAAAGAAACTGACAAAAAAAAGAGAAACATCCTATTCTCAGCTCAATTATGTGGGATTACTGTTAGTTTTTCTGAATCTTTTTTTTTTTTGTGTTGTGTTTTTAATTAGTTTATGTGCATTTTTTTATTGGATATATCTTTTTTATGTATTGATGTGTGTTGTTTTGAAGTTCCTACGTGTACTTTGATACTCAAATTACTTAAGGGTTTCAAGAATGGGGGAGATCCTTGATTGCTAGCCAGATATGGTTACTTGCATACAAAGAAACAAAAGAGCACTAGAAAAGCACCCCAGGTGTGTCCTAGGGGAGACCCCTTCGATGCTCAAGTTAGAAGAGTCGTAGTGTAAAGTGAGAGAGATACTCCCAGTATATATAACTAGTATGTGGACTTTGTGGGCATGCTCCATAGTTTCTAAATCTGATAGGCTTCATTGGGCCTTTATTCATAAATCAGGTATGGGACCTAACAACCTAATAATAATTAGGTTCTCTACATATGTAGAGAATACTCCTCCCTGGGGATTCATCTGGATAGCTGAATTAACCATTTACTATAGGGAGAAGCTTATGTTGCATTCAATCAAGTTGCTTATAAAGAGCATTATGGCTTCAGAAGACTTTTGTATTCCCTATTTTCTAGACCAAAACAAGGCCAATTAATGGAGTGGCCCTATTAGCAAAAATAACCTTCTATGATGGGATCGATGTTCTAAAAAAAAATCAGCCTCAAAGGAAAGAAAGATTGCAATCTTTTCTAGTGCTTCAAATTTGAAGATCAGGCATCTACAAACTTCTGGGCTTAGACCTCAAAAGGTTTAGAAGAGTTGACGATACTTGACACTATGTCAAGTATTCCCCCGATAGGTCGAGGCCTATGCAGGCTAGTGCTGGGCCTTTTCTATGGTCCCTATGTATCATTGATCTACTCACTCAAAGGGGCTCATGTAGGGGATACAACCTTAGATCTAGTAGTGTAATCGGGGTATCAATTTTCATAAAGTAGAGAACTCGAGAAGTAGTTGTATCATTTATCATTAGATGTGACCCTGTATCTATCCAAGGCATCAAAAAACAATCTGGACATTCTTTTGTTCAAGGTCTTGGAGAAAGTGAGACATCCTTCCATCAAGCCTGGGTAAAGAATGCATGTTTCTTGTCTTGTGTGTAGCATTATTTTCTTCTATTTAGCCTTATTAGGGCTGCTCTTCCAATTTAGATTCATTAGGCCTTACCATCCTCTTATGGGCGTAATGCTCTTTTCAGACGATCTTCCTTTTGTAAGAATATTCAATTCTCATTTAACAAAAGGACTTTAGATTTGTTTGATTGTCAAAAGATTTTTGAGCTCCTATTAAGAATCTTCAAGGTGTTCCTTGACCTTCTTGTTAGGCTTTCTACCTGATCCATGGGGGCCTATAGCTTACAATGCTTTGTAATTGTCAGGACCTCCAATGTGCTTATAAGAGCTCATGTCTCTTATAGTCTTTAGCATTGCCCAGTAGATGGAGGCTCATCATGCACAAAGTCTTTAGTGTTAGCTTTTCTGACAATAACTAAGGGTAATCTTTTGGAAGCTTTTTCTAGATGCTTCTTTGCGCTTGTAGCTTTCAAGGGTTTCTTCCTATGAAATCATCTTTTGCAGGACAAATAGTCTCCTTGAGCTTGTATTTTAATTTGACTTCTTTATGGTATATAGCCATTAGTTGGCAACTCACATCCCTTTGTGCATCAAGATTTAGTCCTTGTGTTTTGCATCAATTCTTGCTCTTTGCAGGGTCCTTTGTCCATTGTTCTTTCTTTGGAGTCGTTCAACCTCTCCTTGCACTGTTGTTTTGGCCTTATTTGATGACTTCATTTGGTTTTATTATTTCCACCTTAGTGAAGATTGATTTTCATCGCTAACTACTTTGTGGGTCTTTTAGGATGAAAGGCCTCACTTTGGGAGATTTGGCCTTAAAATGATGTCTGCGCACTTATCGACCTACCCTTGTTTACTTGTTGATGTTGTTTATAATGCTGTGAAGATATCATGTAAGGAAATCTTATGTATTAGAGATCTATTTTTCTTGTCAGAATCTTCCTCCGTTTTGTGAAAACGTCATCCTTTTGTGGTTACCTTGCACTCGGAAGGCCTCAGGATTGATCTCCATCCAGTTATCCTTGTGTCCTAAGCCTTTGTTACACTTAGTCGTATCTCAAAGTTTTTTTTAGGGCTTTAGTGTTCGTTTTACTCTATTTGCTTTGCCTCCACTTCATGAGCCATAGTTAGGCTCCTAGGATAACTTGTCCTTTTTTACAATCTTTCGTCTACGAAACTCTATCTTTCTAGCTTATTGGCTCATTTTCCATTCATTGGTAAAAAATTTATGCATGTAAGCTTTTTTGTATTGTAGAATTTTCTAATCTTTGGGCTCATAGCTTAAACATTTTAGGATCCATCATCTTCAGACCTTATATTTCTAACTTAAACTTGTGGGGCCCTTAGGATATTTTGGGGTTTGTCACACCCTTTCTAGAGGTTTAAGTTAGACTTTAATAGTCATATTGGCCTCATTTTCTTTTGCATCATTTGGGTATTTTTGGACTTGTAGTCTTTGTTGGATCGGCCTTATTTTGTCATCAAAAGTCCTCATTCCGAGCCTTTCGGTTGTTATTAGACCTAGTCATGACATGGCCGCTTAAAATTTCTAACTTAAACCTTTAGCTTTTTGGGCTTATTGCCTCGTAGGGATTGTTGCCCCTTTCCTTAAGGGTTTAAGTTAGGTGTCGCGTAAGTCTTGGCCTCTATTGTGGGTTCGCAGTCATTGGGCCTACCTTCCCTTTTGATTTTTTCAATTTGGGGCTCATAGCTCTTCCCTTTTTATCGTATGGCCTCATTTAGGGCCTTTGACTTATTAGGGCATTTAGTTTTTGTAAGGTTAGTACCCATTCTTAACATGTGGCATCGTTCAGGGCCTTTTGCTGTTAGGCTTTTAGCCTTATAGGGTTAGCCTCCCTTCTTGTTATATGGCCTTGTGAAGGGCCTCTGGCTGTTAGGTTTTTAGCCTTCGTAAGGTCAGCTTCCCTTCTGATTGTGTGGCCTCATGAAAGGCCCCTTGCTATTAGGCTATTAGGCTTGATAGGGTCAGCCTTCCTTCTAATCATGTAGCCTCATGAAGGGCCACCTATTGTTAGGCTTTTAGCCTTTATAAGGTTAGCCTCCTCTCTTGATTTTGTTTTTCTATTTAGGGCTCATAATCCAACTTTTGTTGTTAGGCTTTTGAAGGAAACTTACAGAAAGTTCAACTAATCAACTTGTGGGGAAGAATTTTGATGCAACAGCGAGAATACAGCCTATAAAAAATGAGATGATGAAATAGTTAACTGATCTCCCGGCATCAACTGTGGATGGTGTGTTTGAAGGTGATGATAGTCCTTTGGCTTCACAAGCTTCACATTGATCCCCTATCTCATCTTCATATCATTTGCTTCATTCATTTTATGTAACTGAGGTGTCTAGTGTGTTTGACTTAATACTGTCAAAGTGGTGCTAATATTGTTGTTTGATTTGTTATGACTATAGGATAAGTTGGTCTTAGAGCTCTTTCAAATGCTGATATTAAAGCATGTTGGTATTTGATTGAGAATTTATGTTAGGTTGCAAGACATTAGTGATAGCCGAAGTACTATCTCCTCTCCCAGTGCGTACTTCCTGTCGAAAGTATGATCAGGAAGCCTGGCATCACCCGAAAGAGGCACCATCACCGACCTCGGTAGGAACGAAGCCAAGCACCCCAAACTTGGAACTTCGGCAAGAATGCCAGGGATGCAAAGATGGTGCCGGCTCCCTCGGGGGACAGAACGGATCGCCTTCGGATGAGCTATCGCAAACAGAAGGGAATCTCCCCGAAGGTGGAACCTCCAAACAAGGGAACCCCCCAAAAGCACGAGCATAACTCCCGAAGAAGGGCGGCCATGTCAAAGAATGACCTCACCCAGAGGACCTCGGGAGTACGGCATGAGCATTTAAGGAGCCTCTGACATGCCGCCCACTGACGCTACATGTCACCTCAAATGGCGATTTGACACGCCGACGCCGTCCAGGTCTTGTCACGACCTGTCTCGGTTCAAGACTCAAGGAGCCTGTCACCGGCTACTCGCCCCCTACGCCCAGAAACTCAGAGAACATCCGACCGAACACGTGTCGTCATCTGAACGGGCTGGGCTTCTCTATAAATACCAGGGAACAGACCCTGGCAAACGGTTCGACTCTTCCTCCTCGAGAAAATACAGGCAAGCCCACTAAAAACTCTAATGCTTCCCCCTTACCTTCTCAGGAAACTGACTTGGGCGTCAGAGGCTCCTCCCCGGAAAAGCGCCCCGGGGACCTCCTAACCCTCTTCTCTGAGCTTTTCAGGCACACTCCCCTGGGAAACCTCAACTCCAGACGCTCTCCTTCACAGGAAGTCCTCCCGGAAGTCACCATGCCTTCCAGCGAAGATGTCTCAGGGCATCATTTGGCGCCGTCTGTGGGAACCCATCCTTGGGTCGCCGTCGTTGAGACTCGGCATTCTAAGGACAAGGGACTCCCGAGGTCCCCATCCGCGCCTGAAGTCCGACCAGCCACTGAGCAAGCCCTTCCAGGGACTTCCACGCCTGAGGAAGAGCATCATTTGGTCATAACCATGAGCTTTCTGCGCGACTTTCAACGTTCTGTTGTGGCTGAAATGACATAACAGATAGACCGAAGGTGGCCGCAACAAGCTCAAGCCCAAAGGCCTCCTTCGCCAGCACGCCTTCGGGAAAAAAGTCCCAAACCAACCCATCATAGTTCGGGATGCGGAGACCCATGAGAGGAGTCTTCAACGGAAAACATGCCCCTTGGGGCACGGCTCGCAGGACAAGCAGGGTCAAGACGACTCAAAATCACACACAGGAGGAGCCAGTCACCTGAGGCGAGGTCCCCATCCCCTCAGCGCCGAACTCACTCTCCAAAGAGGCACCGACAATCTCCCCTCCCAGAAGAAGAACCTAGGGCCACGATCCTTATGGAGAAGATATTGGTGAGGTTGGACAGAGTGGAGAAACAGGTGGCCCGCAAACCCGTCTGGGCTAGGCTATCTGGAACCTTTTGTGGGGATGAGTCCCCATTTACCCAAGATGTAGTTGAGGCAGCCATGCCAGGTGACTTCAAAGTACATCGGCTGGAAACTTATGATGGCCGTACTGATCCACAGGCCCATCTGACCAAGTACAGACGCAGCATGATGATGCATGGTGCTGACGACGCCACCTTGTGCAAATGTTTCGAGGTCACTCTCACTAGGCCAGCAACAGCCTGGTACAATTCATTGGCCCTAGGAACCATCACGGAGTTCCAAGAGTTATCCACAGCCTTCACGCAGCAGTTTATCGGAAGTCGGCCAACGGCGAAGATGCTGATTCAGATGTTCGACATAGCGCAAAGAATTGGAGAGACCATTCGCGACTATGTCGAGAGATTTAATAGAGAGGCCTTAAGTGTCCCAAACTTTCGGCCCGAAGTACGCATCCTCGCGATGACACGGGGCCTTCGGAGGGACTCACAGCTGTTTTACAAATTCTCCAAGGACCCCCCGGACACGCTGGGCGAATTTTATCGAAGGGCCGAACAGCACATGACGGCCGAAGAACTGAGAATGGGCGGAGCGAAGTCCGATCACACCCGGGCCGAAGGGTCCAGCCAGCAAACCCGGTATCCCACCGAACAGGCCGGCCGACCTTGGAGAACGCGAGGAAGGAAGCTCCCCATTTTCACACCCCTGAACACCACAAGGACCAACATCCTCATGACAATGGAAAGGCAGGGAACTCAGGTTCAGCGGCCACGGGCCATGACCGCCGACAACAGAAAGAATATGAAGAAGTTCTGCCAGTTTCATCGCGACCACGGCCACGACACCGAAGACTGCTTCCAATTGAATAAGTATATAGAGTCGCTGATAAAACAGGGCCAACTTCGGCGTTATTTGCGCATGACAGGCGGAGAAACCGAAGTCCGAAAAGGCGCCCCCCACCTCCAGCGGGAATCTTACAAACAATTACGACGGGACTGCCATCCTCGGAAAGAAAGAGGAAGGCCAGAGAAATAGCAATCATGGAGTATCAAAGTCCAACAAAAAAGCTGGCCCGAAAGGATGGTTCCGCCGTCATTTTTGCCCATGACGACCCATTATTGATCATGGCGAGAATAGGAAACTGGGACGTCAAGAGAGTGCTGCTTGACGACGGATCAAATGCCGACATCCTGTTTTCACACTTGCTGCCGAGGTTGGGTGTATCTAGCAGCGACCTCAAGCCCGTCACCTCGCCTACCTTCGGGGTAGGTCCGTCCGAACTGCCCGTCCTTGGATGGATCGATCTCCCTTTGATGCTGAAAGGGACTTCGGTGATTGGCACAGCAGAGTTGTACGCCTCCACAATGGCAAGGTTCATCGTTATGGATGTCCCTTCATCGTACAATGCCATCCTTGGAAGACAGACACAGGGAAACCTGCACATTCACCCTGATGTCAAGTATTTAACCGTCACTTTCGCCGCCAAGGATGGAGATGCGGAAATCTTCATAGATCAAGGCGAAGTAAGGAAGGTGTTCGTCAAAACACGAAAGGCTCCAACAAACAACTTCGCACAAGCTATGGAAGCAAAAGCACCAAAAAAGGGCGAGGCAGAGAATCCCGCGAAGGCGGAAATGGAAGAAGTAGAACTTGTCCCAGGACAAAATACCCGAATAAGGAAAAACTTGGCTGAAGGTGACAAGGAAAAACTTTTATCTTTCCTACTAACAAATAAAGATCTGTTTGCCTACTCGCCGAAAGACATGCCAGGGGTAAACCCTAACATAATTCAACATAGCTTCAAAGTAAGTCCAGAAGCAAAGCCTGTCCGGCAAAAGAAGCGAGGCATCTCAGTTCATAAAAGTAACTTTGTCAAAACCGAAGTCCAACAACTGTTAGAAGCCGATGTCATCAGGGAGGTCAAGTACCCTGAATGGTTAAGCAATGTGGTAGTTGGCACAAAAGAAGGAAGCAGCAAACTCCGGATGTGCATCGACTTCAGAAACTTGAACGATGCTTGCCCGAAAGATTCATACCCTTTCCCACCGATAGACCAATTGGTAGACTCAACTGCCGAGTATGGGCTCTTCACTTTCTTAGATGCTTTCAGTGGGTATCATCAAATAAGGATGGACCCTGAAGATGAAGAAAAAACCGCCTTCATCACCGACGGAGGAACATACTGCTACATCAGGATGCCCTTCGGGCTAAAAAACGCAGGAGCCACCTACCAGAGGTTGATGAGCAAGGTCTTCAACGACGAAATAGGGAGAAACATGGAAGTATATGTAGACAACATGATAGTCAAAAGCAAACTGCCTGGCGACCACGTCGCAGATCTAAAGGAAACTTTCCACCAGCTCAGAGCTTTCGGGATCGGCCTTAATCCGGAAAAGTGCATCTTCGGAGTAACCTCGGGAAAGTTCCTTGGGTTCATGGTATCAGAAAGAGGCATTGACGCCAACCCAGAAAAAATTAAGGCTCTACTCGAGTTCCGAACTCCTGCCACAATAAAAGATGTGCAGAGGCTCATCGGAAGGATAACCTCCCTCAGCAGGTTTATTTCCATATATGGGGACCGGTGTCGACCATTCTTCAAAGTCCTCACTAAGGCAGCAAAGAAGGAGGACAACCTTGGGAGTAATGACCATCCCTGGGGTGAAGACTGCCGAAAGGCCCGGGAGGAACTCAAAATCTACTTAGCCGGTCTGCCCACTTTGCGGCAACCTCGCGAGGGAGGGCCCCTCGTGTTATACCTCGCCGTCACAGAAAAAGCCGTAAGCTCGGTCCTTGTGAAAGAAGAGGGGGCGAAGCAATGGCCAGTCTACTACGTAAGCAAGTCCCTGCATGGCGTTGAAGTCAGGTACCCTCTGTTGCAAAAAGCTATATATGCCTTGGTGCTAGCAGGAAGAAGGCTGCGACCATATTTTCAGGCTCACCCTATCATCGTCCGAAGCAGTCTACCTCTGCGCGATGTCATGAGAAAAGTTGATCACTCGGGAAGGCTTTCCAAATGGTGCATAGAGCTTGGCGAACACGACATCACTTATGAACCTCGAAAAGCCATAAAAGCTTAAGCTCTGGCAGACTTCATTGCCAAAGTACCCACCACTGAAGATAGCCATCCAGATCCAAGCGAAGGTGAGCAAGAGTGGACTATGTACGTTGACGGAGCCTCGGGGTCCGAACACCAGGGAGTTGGGGTAATTATCAGAGGTCCCGAAGGCCTTGAAGTAATGAAGGCTATTAAGTTCAGCTTTAACGTCACCAATAATGTGGCTGAGTATGAAGCCCTTATAGCAGGATTGCACCTAGCCAGAAGAATTGGCGTGCGAAATCTAAAAGCCCACAGCGATTCCCAGCTAGTAGTTCGGAAACGGCAGGAGACTATGGGGCGAAGGACCCAATCTTGGCAAAATATCACGAACTGGTGACAAAGCTCATTTGAGAGTTCGACACCATACGGATCGAAAACGTACCTCGACGGGATAATGCCGAAGCAGACTGCTTGTCGAAGTCAAAAACATACACCGAGGTACTAAGCCGCCCGAGTATTGAAGTACTGAGCATAGTAACTTTGGAAAAAGGATGGAGAGACCCGATAAAAAGGTATCTTGTGAACAACGCGCTCCCCGAAGACCCCATCGAGGCTGCAAAAGTGCGAAGACGCTCCGGGCGATTCTTCTTAATAGGCGAAGAACTGTATCGACAGGGATACGCAAATCCTTGACAGAGGTGTGTTGGCGAAGAGGATACTGAAATGATCCTTGAAGAAGTCCACGAAGGCACTTGTGGTTCACACATTGGAACCGACGCCCTGGCGGCAGTAATACTATGCCAAGGATACTTTTGGCCTACCCTGAGAAAGGACGCTAGGCAGTTTGTCCAAAAATGTAGTAACTGCCAAAAACACGCAAATATCCAGAGGACACCCTCGGAAATGGTGACTTCGGTTGACTATCCCTGGCCCTTCGCAGTCTGGGGCATAGACCTCATAGGACCACTCCCAACAGCGCCTGGAGGTATGAAATTCTGCGTAGTAGTAGTAGACTATTTCTTCAAATGGGTCGAGGCAGAACCATTGGCTACTATCTCAGCAAAAGAAGTGCAGAAGTTCGTATGGAAGAACATCGTATGCAGATTTGGCATACCAAGGGTACTAGTAGCTGATAATGGATCCCAGTTTATAGACAAAGGGTTCTAGGAATTTATCAGTGACCTCGGAACAAAAATGCAATTCGCCCCAGTAGCTCACCCATAAAGCAATGGGCAGGTAGAAGTATCTAACAGGACCATAAAAGATGGTCTGAAAAAGAGGCTGGGGGAAGCAAAAGGGAAATGGCCAGGAGAGCTCCAAAGTGTACTGTGGAGCTACCGAACAATACCCCGAAGAGCAACAATGGAAACGCCTTTTTCACTCGTTTTCGGTAAAGAGGCCATCTTACCAATCGAGGTAGTGGAACCATCAATCCGAGTACTAGTTTTTTATGAAAGTAGAAATGACCTCGGCCTAAGAACCAAGCTCAACCTCGTGGGTGAACATAGAGAAATAGCGGAGCTGAGAAGAAAAGCTTTTCAGTAGAGAGTGGCCACGGCTATAAACTTGCGTGCCAGGCCAAAAGGAATAAAAAAAGGAGACCTCGTTCTCCGAAGGCTGAATTTGCACCTTGTAGGCCATCCCACGAGGTATTTCGCGCGAACTGGGAAGGTCCCTATCTGATCCTTGCCGAAGTGCGAAAAGGGGTGTACAAGCTCAGTGATTCCGAAGGTATAGAATTAAAAAATACGTGGCATTCAGACGCCTTGAGAAAATTCTATACTTAGGATCTCGGTGAAGAAGATTGTGCTGTACAAATTAGAAAAATTCTCTAAGTACGAAAGTTTCTTAGCCAAAAAGTCTTAAGCATAAGAGGTGCAAATTCCGCAAAAGTGGCCGACCAGATAAGGTTTTCCGAAGTCTCTTGAGCGAGCGTGTTCGGGACAATGGAGAAAACCTGGCAAAAGACTTAGCCAAAATTCTTAGGCATAATTTGTACAAGTCAAGATTTCGCGAAGAAGGTCGCCATGCTAAGTGCAGATAAGGTTTTCCGAAGTCTCTTGAGCAAATGAGTTCGGGACAAACGGAAACGAAAAATCTCGCAAAGATACTTAGCCAAATTTTCTAAAAAAGTCTTTTATTAAGATAAATTTGCTTACAAAAAAGGAAGATTGCTAGAACAAGAAGTACAAAAGAGAAGGAAAATAAGGCAAAGGGCCCTAGAACAAACTAAGGATTCTCGGCGTCCCGGGAGCCACCAGCTCCTGCGTCCTTCTCCACAACCTTCGGCGCCGGAAGCGAAGGGGGCAAGTTCAGATGCTCAATCTTGGACCAAGACCACTGAGGCCGCTCGGGAATGTTCAGAGCCTCCAAAAAAGAAAGGTCCAAGTCTGGGAACCTTTGAAGAACTTGATACCGAGCGAGGCAAAACCCGTCCTGAAAACCAACTTTGGTCATCTGGTCGGATTTGTCCTTCTCGACACCGAGGTCTTCAAGGTCCTCCTTCAGATCCGCGATCTTCTTCTTCAGTGCCTTCATCTTCTTATTCTCCGGCTCCTTCTTCAAAGACTCGACCTCGGCTTGAAGCGTGGTTTTCTCTTCAAGCACCTTCGCCAGGAGAGCCTCAGATTCTGACTTCTCCTTTTGAACTGCCTCGTTTGCAAAATCAGCTCCGCCACCTGGGGGCCGAGGTCAGAAATCTTCTGGGAGGAGTCCTTCAACAGTTCTTCCTTTTCCTTCAAGAACTCCTCCCGAACGGCAGCAACCTCCTTTTCTGCAGCTTGAGCCAGCTGCGCGTTCTGTGTGACTAGTTCCGAGCATCTGGCCTTATATTGGTCTATGGTGCCTACGGCCGAGGCTCGGAACAGCGCCTGCCTCGCCACCCGAACTCTGAGGAAACCGGCGTACCCCAGCAGCTGCAGAGAAACAAAGACAAAGTTAGTAAGGCAAAGAAGAAGAGGCAGACATTTAGAGGAAATCAAAAGGAAAAACACAAAGGCGAGAGGCGTACCTGGGCAGCGTGCTCAGAGACCTTCGCGGCAAGGGAGTCATCGTCAGGGTGAGCCTCCACGATGGCCTTAAAGGAGGCCTCAGTAAGCACCCCCTTTGAGATCTCCTTAGCCATTTGCTGGCAGTCTCCGGAGTACAAATTCATGTCCTCCGTAAATGTCCAGAAAGGCTCATTTGGGACCTTCCCCTTCGGGATATGGGCATCCCGAAGGCCCGCTTTCGGGCGTGCTCGGCCACCCAACCTGGAGATGATATCTCCCCTGCATGGCAAAAACAAAAAATTGGTCAAGGCAAGAAAATCTCAAAAAAGAAAGCACCACAATTTGTTAGGAAAATAAACCTGCTGGCACCTCGGCGACGTCGTCGTCGGAAGCCCGAGCCTCCTCGATAGAAATCCCCTTGCCCTTTCTTTTACGTCGCTTTTCGGCAGAATGGGCCTCTACCAAAGCATCCAGAAGAGTCACCGAAGGAGTGGGACTCTGAGCAGTGAGGTCAGCAACGACCTCGGCCGGCGGAACAACAGCAGTCTTGGGCTCTTCGCCCACCTCCTTGGGAATCTCTGGGAGAGGAAAGGGCGCATCCTTCTTCGCCCGTTTGGCCGCAGATGGCCCAGCCCCAGACGTTTTCCGTCTTCGGGAGACTGCCTTCTTTGTCTGCTCACCTTTCTCGGATTGCCCTAGGAAAAGTGATTTGTAGAAGGCAGTAGTGTCGTCGCCCATCTCTGAAAAGAAGAGAAGACATCAGTGTGAGTCCAGGGTGAAAATATAGAAAAGGGATTTAGAGATAACTTACTTTCATAAAAACTTTCGTAAGACTCTTCCTTCCGAAGAAGCTTCACCAACCAAGAGTCTTTCCCGGCAATGGCAGGAGCCGGCATCCCGAGGTCCGTCTTGTGCTCCTTTACCACCTTTAGCTCCCGAAGGACCTCTTCGGTCATCAACTTCCAGTTAATGGGAAAGGGGTAAAGAGGGCGCGAAGGGACCTCGGAATCCCAGTCGGAGACAGCTCGGATCCGTCTGTCGAAGTCCGTGAAGATAGGTGCCAACTCGGGAGTCAGCAATATCCTCGGGTCAACGACGTCCATCTCCAGCTTTCCCCGAGCCCATTTGGTCGGAACATGCGACCAGGCCTCCTCCTTCTTCAGAAAAAAGAACTTTTGTTGCCACCCTCGCCAGCTGTCCTTGTTGGCAAAGGTGAACTTATATTTTTTGCTCCCTGATCCCCGAGGTAGCATAAAGTAGAAGCCACCCTTCGGGACCACGAAGAGCTTATAGTACTGCAGAAAAAGAATGAAGTGGGGTTCTATTTTGAAAACGCCACACATACAAAGAAAGGCGTTGAAGTAGCAGTACGAGTTTGGTGGAAGTTGGTTTACGGCAATGCCATGGAAATCGCAAAACTCACAAACCATCTTCGGTGGAGGGTACCGAAGTCCAGCCTTCAGCTGGGCTCGGAAAACTGTAACCTTGTCACTACGGTTTGAAAAACTGAATTGGTCAGAACGTGGCAACCTCGTAGTGGCATAGGAGGGAAGGAAGAACTTCTTCTTCCATTTCTCTAGTTTTGCAGGAGTGGTGCAACAAGGGTGAGAAAGAAGAGGCTACCAGCTCTCGAGGATAGGCATGATTGGCTGAAAAATGAGTTTGGAAAAAGGCAAAAAACGAGTTCGGAAAAGCTTGAAAAAGCAAAAATCAGAGGACTCTGGAGATAAAAAACCCACCGAATGATTTGCCAAAATCTGGATTTGAAAACTCCGTCGTGAAAGGTGGTCGAAAAAAACCCCGTTAAACAGCACCGCTGCAAAAAACAAGGAAAAAGGCAGGAGCACTTGAAAGACAGAGGAGAGCAAAAGGAGAAGCAAAAGGGGTTATGAAGGAACAAAAGTATATATAGGCCAAGGGGGGATAAGCGAATCGGCGTCATAAATGCTGCGCGAAGGCAAGGAGTCGCCATAACTGCTTACTAAGCATAAAAAGGCACGCCCGCTGTAACCGATGCAACCCCAGCCAATAAAAAGCTGCCACGTGTCAGCCATCACAGCAAAAGGGGGACACGCCTTCTGACAGACGGCGCGCCGCTCCAGACTGACACGTCTGGTTACGAGACGCGACGTTTCACAGACCTACAAAAGTAAAGAAGTAGGTTACCCCGGAAACACCAAAAGACGGGCTATGTTTGAACAACCCGTGGCAAGAGTGCTATACCCAAGGCCCCGAAGTACTCCCTTTGAAAGCTGCCAAACCGAAGTTCCCACTTCGGCTTTCTGGAGGGGGGCTTGTGATAGCCGAAGGACTATCTCCTCTCCCAGTGCATACTTCCTGCCGAAAGTATGATCAGGAAGCCTGGCGTCACCCAAAAGAGGCACCATCACCGACCTCGGAAGGAACGAAGCCAAGCACCCCAAACATGGAACTTCGGCAAGAATGCCAGGGATCGCTAAGATGGTGCCGGCTCCCTCGGGGGACCGAACGAATCACCTTCGGATGAGCTATCACAAACAGAAGGGAATCTCCCCGAAGGTGGAACCTCCGAACAAGGGAACCCCCCAAAAGCACGAGCATAACTCCCGAAGAAGGGCGGCCATGTCAAAGAACGACCTCGCCCAGAGGACCTCGGGAGTACGGCATGAGCATTTAAGGAGCCTCTGACATGCCAGCCACAGACGCTACATGTCACCTCAAACGGCGATTTGACACGCCGACGCCGTCCAGGTCTTGTCACGACCTGTCTCGGTTCAAGACTCAAGGAGCCTGTCACCGGCTACTTGCCCCCTACGCCCAGAAACTCAGAGAACATCCGACCGAACACGTGTCGTCATCTGAACGAGCTAGGCTTCTCTATAAATACCAAGGAACAGACCCTGGCAAACGGTTCGACTCCTCCTGCTCGAGAAAATACAGGCAAGCCCACTAAAAACTCTAGTGCTTCCCCCTTACCTTCTTAGGAAACTGACTTGGGCGTCGGAGGCTCCTCCCCGGAAAAGTCCCCGGGGACCTCCTAACCCTCTTCTCTGAGCTTTTCAGGCACACTCCCCTGGGAAACCTCAACTCCAGATGTTCTCCCTCACAGGAAGTCCTCCCGGAAGTCACCATGCCTTCCAGCGAAGATGTCTCAGGGCATCAATTAGCCCCCCATTATAAAGGAAAAGTATTGAAGTTTGCCTGCTGGGGACCACTAATAAGATTATGCAAAAACCTAGGGATAACTTGCCACATTGAACCTATGTCAATATTTCTTTATCCTAAATCCAAATTAGGGCCAAGTTGTAGTTGACCTACTACTTCTTATTGAATGCTTGAACCCTAGAAAAATAAGACATATAATCATGTTGCAAGTTTCTCAAATTACTCTATTGCATTCTGATATAGTACCTGGCAAGTTCATTAACTGTAGTTGAGGATTCATCTGATCATCATGTGAGCATGCTTGATTACTCTAAGAATTTGGTTGCTTGAGGGGAAAGTGTGTTATATAAGTGGTCAACCTCAAGGGGGTATGTATAAATTCTCCTTACCATTGTTGTGCGGATGTTGAGATAGCATGGCCTAGCTGCCTAAACTTTTCATGTCCCATTTTCCCATACAGGAGTCTTTTTAAGCCCTTTGAGTATGGAGCTCTATAGTTATGCTATGACGAGATCTAGACCTTTGCATCTTTGAAATTTAACATCTCTTCACAAAGGCCATGTTAGTATGCTCAATATATTTTGCTAAATAGTGAGCTCACAATTCAGCTTAGTAGATAAGTCATAGCATTATTATGCTTTCACAAATATATATAATGAAAATCTACTTTCACAATGGCTATAGGCGTAATAGACATGATTACATCACAATACATGTAGCTTATTGCTTTGGATTCATGTAGGAAATAGGCCAAACTTAGGGCCCATAACCAGTAAGGAGCTTTTGCTGGGTCAAACATGAAAGCCTAACTATACCTATAAGGGAACCTCACCTTGGATTGACACAACATCCCGTATTTACAAGATAAGCTATGGGATTCCTATCCCAAAATGAATCCCTCAAAACTCACCCTAGCTATGGTGAACACCTAAGGTCCCATTTGGAAAACCAAGACCCTCCAGGGAGTGAGTGGAGAGTCATCATTCTGCTATCTTCGTAGGGCTTGCAGGCGAAGGAGCATGTTAGATGGTTGACCTAGAGAATCCTGTGGGGCTCCAGAAGGACCCCCACAAGGGTAAGGGCCAAGATCCCTGGACGATGACTAGTTCCAGCCCTTACAACTTGACCTGTTTAAGCAATTAAGGGCAACATTAAAACAGGAAATTTGGAGGGCGCCTTACGAAGGACTCTAAAGGAGGCTAGAGGAGGCCACCAAGAGCTATCTGGTGCCCAAGGAACCCCATCAGGCACTTCCTCAAGACCTACCTCCAAGGGTGTGGATCCTTGAGCCATCATCATCGCTAGACCATTCTGATTGTACGGGGAATAGTGATGCCTTGGCATCAATGTGTAATACATGTGCCTCCAGCCTTTTATGAATGAAATAATCAATGCTCCTACTCCTGAGGGGTTTCATATGCCTAAAATTGACTTGTATGATGGCCTTATTAACTTGGTCAAGCATCTGTAAAGACATGTAACCTCTATGAGGCTAAAGCAGGCATCTAATTCAATTATGTGTAAAGCCTTCAACTTTACGTTAATGAGAGCCGATGTCTCCTTGTTGTGGGACCAATCGAAGGGCATTGTTCTTCCTCCTTTAAAAACCTTTCCCAAGTATTCTTGTGACACTTTTTGGGTAGCAGATCGACCCCAAAATAGTGGGCCATCATTTAAAGGTTTAATGCCGAAGCCATACAAGTATAGGGGGTATCTCCAGAACTGCACCTGGTTGCCATCATCCAAGGGCTAGCAAGAGACTCGAGCCTGGCCTTGGATCTCCATGAGAATTTCATAAGGGATATAGAGGAATTCCTCGACTGAGTCATGTGATACATGCATGCCAAAGAACTCAATCGGCTAACATTAATGAGCAACCAAAGGCCAAAGAAAGCGGGCCCAAGAAAAGGAGTAGGAGCGATCCGTGACCAAAAGTCATTCTCCCTCCTCTGAGGGAAACAAGTTTAAACATCTTGTACACCCTAGAAAAGAAAAACCAAGTTCCTTGATGGCCCTCTTTGATGCTTCCTTGGAGCAAAAAAGAACCTCAAGAAATATTGCAGATATCATAAAGGCAAGAGCAACGACACTGAGGAGTGTTGGCAACTGAAAAAGCTTTTTGAGGAAATGATTTAGGCTGGGAAGCTGAAATAATATCTATTCAGACAGCTGGCCCCTTGCCAAAGGCAGGAGGAAATGCCCCATAGAAGGGATGATGATGAGGATCATGATCAAGGTTGAAGGCTTGAAAGGCCATGATCCTCCCTAAATGAGCATAGGAATCCTAAACCCTCAGCCGGGGTAGTCCACATGATTACCAAAATAGAGCCCTTTGAGGCTCAAAGAAGACAAGGGCAGGAAATTACATAACTAGAGGTTACTGACCCTGGTAGGCTCCTAATGAGGCCTGATGCATCCTTGATAGTTATACCCCACTTAAACCCACTTGTATTTAGGACTCCGCATCAATAATTTTGATGTGGAGAGAGTTTATTTGGAAACCGTAGCCAACATCATTGTTATCATTGCTGACTTGCTAGAAAAAATAAAGATAAAGAGATTTACTTTATCCTCTGTGTCTGGACCAACATTCAGGATAAGCATGGAAGAGGTCCCTATAATTGGGACAGTCAATATACCTCTCATGCTGATGGGAACATACCACAAATGGGAGGTCGCCTGGGACTCCCATGCTGCTGAATTTCTAGTCCTAGATGTCCCATTACCTTACAATACCTTACTTGGCAGGCCAGTCTAGGTACAATTTCATGTCTAGTCTGATGTTAAATGTCTAATGATACTCTCCGACCCTTTTTGACGATGCCACTATCTTTTTTTACTAGGATTTGGTACTATAAGGCTACATGAGCACCCTATGGAGGTCGAAAGAAGATGAGCTCATACCGATGAAGGAGAAAATGAGAATGAAGATGCCTTACGAGAATGAGGCTAGCGCAACTTTGCCGAAGGACACTAAGTTGGTAGAGGTGGCCCCTGGAAAAATGATAAAGATTGGCAAGGATCTTCCATCTGAGGTAAGATAGTCATTCATCTAGTTCTTAAGAATGAATATAGATGTATTTGTGTGGTCTCCTAGTGAGATGCCCAAGATAGACTTGGAAATCATTACTCATAAATTACAAGTAGATCCCTCTACCCAACCAATGCAGCAGAAAAAGTGCAACATGGAGCCTAAAAGGCAAGACTTCATCAGAGAAGAAGTTGAAAAGCTGTTGCAGGCTAGCATCATTTGGGAAGTGCGATATCCCGAATGGTTGCCAACGTAGTGTTGGTAAAAAAGCAAAATAAGCGCTGGTGCATGTGTGTCAATTACATAAACCTTAATGATGCTTGTCCTAAAGATCCATATCCTCTTCCGTCTATAGACCAATTGGTCGATACCATATCAGAATTCAAAATACTATCATTCATGGACACTTTTAGTGGCTACCACCAAATTTTGGTGCACCCTAGGGGTGAAGAGAAAATGACTTTCACAATAGGTGAAGCAGTTTATTGCTACCGATGAATGCCATTTGGCTTGAAGAATGCTAGGGCCACCTATCAAAGGCTGATGAACCTGATCTTTACAGATCAGTTGGGAAGGAATATGGAAGTTTATGTAGACAATATGATCATCAAAAGTTGGGCAATAAAGCAGCACATCAATGACTTATGGGAAATTATTCAAAAAATGCAATAATGCAACATGAAACCCCAAGAAATGCGCCTTTGGTGTCGGTGCTAGTAAATTTCTTAGATACATGGTCTCTAAGAGAGGGATCAATGTAAACTTAGAGAAAATTAAAGCCATCCTCACATTGCCTGATCCTTAGAACAAAGAAAATGTCTAGAAACTAGCTAGAAGGCTAACCACCCTTGGACAATTTGTCTCATGCTTTTATGAATTTTGCAAGCCTTTCTTTCAAATACTCAATAAAAAGGCCATATTTGAATGGACGGATGAATGTCACAATGCCTTCCAGTAGATACTGGATGAAGCATTTCAAGGAGATACTAAAGGGGGTTGGCCACGAGAATTCCTAAAATTCATCAAGAAGAGGGTCCTTATCAAGATCCATCGCCAACAAATTCTCGTCGAAGGTAGGAATCCCTACTTTCCCATCCTTTGGCTAAGACTTGTAATCCAAACCTAGATCCTTGTAGGTAGAGGGGAAAGAAAAATCCAGGTTTTACTTAGCTCGCTCAACCTAAAAGCAATAAGAGAAAAAGCCTTCTTTGAACTCCAAGAAGCTGGTCCTTCCATGCCCCTTCTCCACTTTATAAAGGAGCAAGCAGAGTTCTTTCACTAGAACATTAGCCTTGGTTTGAAGCTTCTAGTACTCTAGATGGCCATCACACCTCACAAAGCCAACTCACTCAATTCACTCCACGAAGGGCATTGTAGCAACGACCCAGCTGGAACTAGCTTTGCCGTGAATGGTCCTTTCTCTAATGGTGCATGTTGATCCATTGGTAAAGTTTGCTTGACAGTGTTGATCTTTGACTTAGCTGCCTTCACCAAGGCCGCCTAGTAATCAGTCTTCTTGCAAGCCTCTACCGCTTTCGCTCCAGATCATTTAGGAACATTCTTACCTTTCCCACCTCCTTCTCTAGCTCCTTGATGTGACCCTCCCCAACCTCCTTGGACACGGCCCCTTATTCGCCTGCTGAAAAAGCCTATGGGAACTTGTCCCACACTAGCCACAATTGGCTAATTGAATACATGGACACTAGTAAAAACCTTTATGCTTCTAGTTAATTAATCCTACTATGCAATCATGCATGAGTATGTGTTTTGGCTTAATCAACAAAATAAAGAAATAACACTTTAAAATATCACCATGGCATTTCATTAAAATCGAACATCAAAACCATCAAAGCATACAAAACATTTATGTAGTTAACTACACATGATCAACCATGCGTGAACATCCAAGCAAAAGTAAACTATGCTTACACCCAAGAGCGACTCTAGAGTATACTACTCATGCATGAACATCAAAGGCAAACTAGTGTATGAAAAATATACGCTGAACCAAACTACTGAGATGCACAACTAAGCTCTTACCTTATAGCATACTCCCAATGGAAAACTCCGTAATCCTTCCCTCGTGCTTTACTAGCCTCTGTCGGCCAAATAAACAATTGTAATTAGTACAAAAGCCTATCCAACACATGAACCACAAAACTAGAATCACAAGATTCAAATAAACCATATACCTGCCCACGAGCTTAGCTCAACAACCCTTAATGGCTACTAGCCGAACGACACCCAAAAACTGCCCAACAAAAGCTAAGTGAGAATCAAAGATCCTTAGTAAGGGATCTTTTAACCTATAAGAAATATACTAAGGACACACATATATACTGTATATACAAAGTCTATTGTGCATGCCTGCAGTCTAAGGGCTAACATATGTGCATATATTTTAGTCCCTTGGGAGCCCACCTCTTCCTAGTAGTCGCACGAACGTCACCCCTTGCCTAGTGAGTTTTGGCCCCTAAATTGGTCTTAGCAAACCTCGGCTTACTAATGTCCTAGTAAGTGAAGCTCACTAAATAACCTGTCCTTTATTGTTGTGTAGGTGAACATGGTGCATGCACCTCGCTTGAGTTCCAATGAACTCACTAGGTGTACTAAGTCTCTACATATCACCTCAAGTCCTTAGACTTGCCTAGGTTATTTGTGTACTAGTCTTCCACCCCAAAACCTTACCAAGAATGCATAAGGTTTTCACTTGCACCTCAACCAACCTTGCTTAAGCTACAAGTGTACTAAACTGCCACTCAAGGCACAAACCTATCCATGAATACTTGGTTCACCTTAATGGTGTGGTAATGAAAATGGTTGGACTCATTCACTAGGTTCTTTGGAACCCACATATGTGTGCTAAGGTTCCTACATCGAGACCTTAAACCCAAAGGCTCAGCTAGGCTCTCGATGGTACTAAACCTTACACCTGACTAATGGCTCTTTAATGTGGCCAAATGTCTCGTCACTTTGAACAAAAATGAAGCTAAATCTGGGCCAATTCAAGCTTTAGAAAAACATGTGATGCTCTAACACATGTTTGATGTATGACATTGTAGCCTCCAGAGTAACTTTGGCTTAAGTAATACCTATGGTAGGATGAAACAACGGTCAGAGGGTCCACAAAATATTAAAGGGGAAAGGACCTTTGACTCCTAGGTTAATGAGTGAATGAGAGATTTGTGAAAGCAATGGAGAAGAGTATGCCTATGTTGTATTACCTGGGAGCTTCCCGAGTATTTATATATGGAGTTTGGGGAGACATGGTCGGTCAGATTTCAGGGGCCTTTGGTCCATTCCTCAGGAGAGGTGTGTCCAGCTGGCCCCCGACAGTTATGCTTAGCTAGAGGTTAAGGGCATGTGAAGGGTTCCTGTCAATGGTCTCCAAAGGCTGTATGTTTATCATTTTCCCTCGAGGCTCCTTAAGGGCTCATGAACCCCTTCGTAAATCATGTTTATACCCAAGGTAATAAGGAGCTTTCTGAAGTTTATCAGCTTGATATCTAAGGGTCGTGAGATTGTTTTTCTGATGTTGGTTATATCATCACCCGATGATGGTAAATGCCTTAGCCAAGGTTGGTTAATTTTCCATTTAAGGATGGTGTTAGGTCCCTTTCCAAGGTCAGTTGTATTGCCATCCAAAGGTGGTGCCATGTCCCTTCCCGAGGTCATCTGGGCTACCATCTATA
Organism: Aquilaria sinensis; assembly: GCA_005392925.1. Lineage (NCBI taxonomy): Eukaryota > Viridiplantae > Streptophyta > Magnoliopsida > Malvales > Thymelaeaceae > Aquilaria > Aquilaria sinensis. The sequence continues at coordinate 125,965 of SMDT01002303.1, forward strand.
GGTGGTATCTAGATCCTTCCCGTTGAAGGTCTTATGGGTGATAGCCCTTCGGTTATCACATGCCCCCCTAAGACAAAGCCAGAGGTATTCTTTTGGCTCGATAGGGAAGAAAACACCTTCTGTTTGATAAGAGAGACATACCTCAACATGGCAAGGCAGTTTTTTCCCTATCACATTTTTGCCTTAGGGTTTTTTCCTGCCTAGTAGGGTGCTCAATTACCTCCAAAACTATTCTAATTTCAAGGGTAGGCATAGCTGCTTCCTCGATTTATGCATTACAGATTTGATAACTCAAAAGGTGTGCCCTCATTTTACGCACTTGATGACACATGTCACCATTTTAGTGGTTGTTTTGCACATCAGTTACATCAATTATGTCCCTTCACCAATAGCTAGTCATTTTGGCATCTCTTCATTTGTCTCCCTCAAGCTATATTTTTTCTTGTTTGATTCAGAAGTTCCTCACTTCTCATTATGTTGTTTGCTTTCGTTCTTCTATTTGCAAGTTTTCCTTCTTTCTTTATGGTGATTTTTGGCAACTGAGTGATTTCCAGTAGTTTGTTGCAGTGGTTTTCCAGCTTGTTCAAGTCGTAAACAAGTTGGTGATTTGCCGAAGTCACTATTCCCTTTCCTTTTTCCCTTTTTCTTATACCAAAATTAAAGCTTTATGATCTTGGGATTAAAGTTTGGAGTACTGAAGTTAGTTTTGTCGAAGAAAGTTAAAGCTATCTTGATTCTCATCTAAGTTGTGCCACTTAATAAAAAGTGAAAAAGTGGCAAGCGAAAATTTTCCTCCCTTCATATGTTAAAACTAGAGTTCTCAAACATGGCAAACTGAGTTACCATCCTCAAGAAAAAAGAAGTAATAAATTTTAGAACCCAGTTAAAAATCAGTCTTCGATGTCCCCCATCAAAGATGGTGTGTGATTTCTATAGTTCCCATGGCATTGCCATCAGTCAACTAACCCCGAACTCATGCTCTTGTTTCATTGCTTTCTTGTCTATGTGCCGGGTTTTCAAGATGGCTCCTCACTTATTTTTTTTATGCAATATTACAAACTTCACCCCATTTTGAAGAGGTTGTTTTACTTCTTGCTTCCTTAGGGGATTGTAAACAAGAAGTATACTTTCACCTTTGCCACCAAGGATAGTTAGTGAGGTTGGCAGAAGAAGTACTTCTTTGTGAAGGTGGCAGAGAGCTAGAAAGATTTATCAACAAAATAGGCTTCAGGGACTTTGGTGATCAACGTGATGGATCCGTCGAATCTCCTGACCAAAGAGCTAGAGTCCAAATTCGAGTAATTTGATAACTGCATCAGGGAGGTTACCAATTGGCACGATCAAGCACCTTCGCATCCACTTTACCCCTTTCCCATTAGATGGAATTGATGACAAAAGAGGTCCTTCAGGAATTTGGCACCATCAAGGAGAATAATACCAACCTTGGGATGCCTAAACTGGGTGTTGATGGGAAGAAGTCTCTGATAGTCATCCTCCTTTAGAGGAAACCTTCTTATGAAGACCTTTTGAAGGGTAAGTTGATTTTTGTCTATTATTTATTAGATCAACTTATACTTACATAGATGTTTTTTACTTTTTCAGAGATAGCTGACAAGTCAATCGACTTATACAAGAGCCTTTTCCTCGGCCATGCCGAGAAGGGTGAGTAAGGGAAAAAGAAGGCCCCAAAGAGGAAGAAGAGGCAACCACAACCTTCGGGGGAGCCTCGCCAAAAGAAGGTCAAGAAGGACTCTATTCCTCCCCCTCTTGAAGTCCTGAAGGAAGTCGAGGACATCATCCTCGAGGTGTCATTCTATTGACTCTGGTTATTCTTTGTTCTGTTGTGGAGACTCGCAGGACTTCTTTGGCTGTTCTTTCAGCTGAGGAAGTCGATGAAACGAGGAAGCAAAAACATAAGGATGTTCCGACTGACATCCTTGAGGTGAGCGATTCTAACACCGAAGACCCTAAGGTCCTTTTACCAGGTTTGTCTTTTGACATTTAATCTATGAGTTTTGGTTTTTTTGGAGTTCTAGACTTTATAGATGAATGGTTAAAGGATAACCTAGTAATGGAACTTCAACATGATCTGGTAAATGAGTTGCCTTATTCCTAATTGAGTAGCTGATCATGCATGGAAGCGAGAGATTTGGGACGCGAAGACCCCTTTGGGAAGGTGCCGAGGGAGCCTTTTTGGAAGTTTACCGAGGATATGGACTTATTCTGGGAGGACTACTAGAAGTTGGTCCTTCAAATGGTGAGGGACATCATGACCAAAGATACTTTCTAGTGTCTAACAAAGCAATGTCCAAATGAGCAGATTTTGGCTGCTTGGATTACTAAGCATGCTGCTCAGGTATCATTTCTCTTCTGGTACTTAGAAAAATTTGCGTAGAAAAATTTGCTATTACTTAAGCTTTTGCCTCATCCTTAATCTCTTCTTTTTCTTTGTAGATACTCACCTATGGAGGATACTTCCGAGCATGGTCCGCTAAGCAAACCACGATCTATACTCAAATGGAGGAGAACTTGACAAACGCCAAGGAAGCTTTGGCAACCACCTATTTCAAATATGGCGAGCTTAGCAAAATTGCCAAAGAAGGGATAGTGGGAATTTGCCAAGAGCTTGCTGAAAGTAAACAAAAACTCCTTAAGGATTATTCCACCAAGGTGTCAGACTTACGAAGCTGGCGAAGCAAACCTCTAAGATCAAGGCTCTTCGAAAGCATCGTGAGTCCCTGTTGGCTGATATGCCCTGGGCTTTTTTTAAAAAAAATGCAACTTGTAGCCGAAGTTAAGCAGTTGAAGAAGTGGAGGAAGAGGAAAAAGAATGAGATAGAAGCTTTGGTGAAGCAGAAGTCGGAGGCAGACGACATGACAAAGTGCTCTTTCCAAGAAGGTTTCTGCTTGGCTCGCCATCAAGTACTCTCCCATTATCCTGACATGGATGTGTCTTTCCTCTTAAGGTCTTTATTTCGAATGGTCTTAAAGGGAGTTCCTTGGCTTGCCTCAACAAAGCTCGGAGACTAATGATTAAGATGACTCTGAGGAGTCTCAAGGCGAAGATGGGGAGGAGTAGCATAAAGTTTTTTGTTTTCAGCCAACTACATGTATTCTTCTCCCTTTTGTTTCTAATGGAATGCCTTTTATTCCATCTCTGTGCTCAAGATTTTGTCTAAGTCAAAGATGTTTTCTTCTCTAGTTATGGCAAATACTTTCAGTTGTGCATGTTTGGAAATTTCAGTAAGATGCTTAATAGATAGCTCATTCACCATCTTCGGCAAAATGCTTAAATGATAGCATACTCACCACTTTCAGCAAAAACCTTAAAACATCATTCGCCTTCTTCGGAAAAATCTGAGCAATACTTGATGGATAAAAATTTGTCTAAGTGTTTTGAGAATGATAGTTCTTTTTAGCATTTGTACAACTTCCTCAAAAAAAAATTTCTATGTGTAGTACTTATTCAAGGAATTCGAATGCAAGTGTTTTTCAGTTCTTTACCCTCAGCATTTTTTATCTTGAAAACTCATGGTCAAACTTCCTTGGTGACCAAATAGGGTCCTTCCCAGTTTGCTCGAAATACATAGTGAGCTGGTCTTTAGGGTTCCAATTCAGCTCTTCGAAGGATGAGATCTCCTCCTTTGATCCCCTTAAGCTTAACTTTTAAGTGTGAGGTTACTGTCACTTATTGTTAAAAAGGCCTTCTTTGGAGCTTAGTCACTTCTCTATGTTCTGCAAGCATATCAATCTTGGTTCTCAAGCTGAGGTTGTTTTCTTTTTCATTGAACACCTGTATTCTTAGTGAGGGCTTTACTACGTCAATAGGGATCAAGGCCTTAGTTCTAAATACAAGAGAAAAAGGAGTTTCCTTGGTAGCCCTTCTTGTAGTTGTTCGGTAACTCCATAGTATACTTAGTAATTCACCAGGCCACTTACCTTTGGCTTCACCGAGCCTCTTTGTCAAGTCATCCTTCAAAGTTCTATTAGATACCTCTACTTGTCCATTGCTTTGGGGATGGGCAATTAGGGCAAAGTACAATTTTACACCGAGATTGGTGGTGAATTCTTGGAATCCTTTTATCGATAAATTAGGTACCATTATCTACTATTATCATCCTCGGGCAATCAAATCTGCATATGATATTTTTCCAAACAAACTTTTGTGATGTCCTTAGCTGAGATCGTTGCTAAGGGTTCTACTTCTGTCCGTTTAATGATATAGTCTACAGCTACTACACAATATTTGACTCCCCTTAATGCTGTTGGGAGAGGATCAACGAGATCAATTCCCTACACGACGAAGTGGCATGGGTAGTTAGCTGAGGTTGCCACTTCAGAAGGTGCACTCTATACAAGATCACATTGCTGGCACTTTAGGCATTTTTTGACAAACTACCAAGCATCCTTTCTTATGGTGGGCCAAAAGTAACCTTGCTGAAGTAGTACTCTGACAAGGGCATCAATCCCAATATGACATCCATATATCCCTTCATGGACCTCTCTTAACAAATCCTTGGTGTCCCTTTCATCAAAACATCTTTGTAAAGGATTGGAGTATCCTTGCCTATATAGTTCCTCTCCAATCAAGAAGTATCTTCCCAACCTCCTCCGTACGTTTGACACTTCTTGAGGGTCGTCAAGTAAAGAGTTATTTGCTAAGTACTCAATATCGGCTTTTTCCATCCTCCTTCCAAGGTCTTTACTACCATAATAGCTATGATCGGGGAATTGAGCACCTCGATGGACTACTTTGACTTGTCCAATTCATCTACTTCCATGTTTTCTTTTTGTGGTTTCTTCTCAATCTATATCTTGTCAAATTTCTAAATCAATTCTTTGACGTGGTCATGGTACTTCACCAATTTTAGATCTTTGGCCTCATATTCCCCGATCAGTTGCTAAATAACTAATTGTGGATCACTGTAAGCCTTTAAGGTCTTTATGCTGACTCTTTTTTCCAATCATAAGCCTGCTATGAGAGCTTCATATTCAGCAACATTGTTGGTGACTTGAAATCAAAATTTCATGGCCTTTATGGCCTCAATTCCCTTAGATCCCCGTAGTAATATACCAACAACCTAATGTTCTGATCCTGAAGCATCATCTATGAAAAGTACCCATTCAAGATCCTCATTCCCGAGGTTCTCTAGGATACTCTAGTTTTCTAATAGTTCAAAAATAAAGTCTACCAAGGCTTGGGCCTTTATTTCTTTTCTTTGGCTTGTATGTGATGTCGTATTCTTCAAGCTCGATACAACACTGTGACAATCACCCCGAATGATCCACCCTCTTCATGATATCCCACAGGAGAAAATTACTTCGAACTATGATCAAGTGTCCTTGGAAGTATGGCCGAAGTATTCTGCTTGCCGTGACAAGGTGTATATTACTTTTTGTGATATCGGATATCTTGTCTTAACTCCGTGCAAGGACTTGCTGACATAGTACCCTAGCCATTGCTTTCCCCTTTCTTCTTTGACAAGAACCAAACTTACGGCTTTCTCCCTGATGGTGAGGTAATGTATGAGAGATTATCCTTCCTTCAATTACTAAAGTGTCAGCAAGTGGGACAAGTAGTTTTTTAATTCATCCCAAGCTTTTTGACACTATTCATTCTAATGGTGTTCTTCAGAGCCTGACCCATTGCTACTTTTGGATGCCTTGGTCAGTACTTTGAAGAAGGATCGACACTGATCTCTGTATCTAGATATGAACCAGCTCAGCACCATTATTCTTCTAGTGAGTCTGTGTATGTCTTTGATGGCTGAGGGTGTTCGGGATCCAAGCAGGGTCTTCAATTTTTCTGCATTGGCATTTATGCCTCTTTTGGATACCATAAAACCAAGGAACTTGCCAGTTGTTACTCCGAATACACATTTTTTGGGGTTAAGGTGAATTTCGAATGTTCGGAGCAGCTGGAAGGTTTCCTACAAGTTTGAGACATGATTGCCTAATAGTTTACTTTTAAATATCATGTCATCGACATACACTTCCATATTCCTCCCGATCTGGGAATCGAACACCTTATTCATCAGTCTCTGATACATGTCTCATGTGATATTGAGCCCAAACGACATTATTAAATAATAGTACATTCCTATGTCAGTTTTGAATGCCATTTTTTCCTCATCTTCTGTGCTTATCCAAATTTTTTTATAACCACTAAATGCATCTATGAAGCTCAATGGTCTGTATTTGACAGTTGAATCCACCAATCGGTCAATTGCGGGTAAGGGATATGATTCTTTGGGACAAGCATCATTGACACTCCCGAAGCCGATACATATTCAGAGTTTGTCACTCTATTCCTTAATGGCAACAACGATGGTGTTAATCCAGTTGGGATAATTAACTTCCCTAATTATACCAGCTTCCAAGAGACACTGGATTTCCTTTGTAACGAAGTCATTTTTTTGTGCTGATATGTTGTGCTTTTTCTGCTGAATGGGCTTAGCTTCGGGACTTGTTTTTAGACTATGTTGGATTATGTTCGGATTTGTTCTAGGCATATCCTTCAGGGAGTAAGAAAATAGATCCTTGTTCATTAATAAAAGATAAACAAGTCTTTCTTTTTTGTATTCGGCCAGCTGTTTCCCTATTCGGGTGCTTTAGCCATGGACTAACTACAGACCCTCAGTGTCATGCCTGTGACTTGTATAGGCCCTAGGTTATAATAAGATGTAAAGATAAAGTACTTTATGTAAATATGTGAGTAATGAAAGTCACAAATATGAAAATAAGGAATTCACAGTGTAAGCACCCAATGAGAGTGCCCTAAAGACACTCTGTCTGAACTTCAGATGGAATCTGATGAAAGGTGGAAAAACAATGTGCCAAACAAGGCCATGCTTAAGCACTAAGTGCATTGTGAGGATGAAACCCAAGATTTTGAGCAAACTTGGTTAAAAAACCAGGAAAACAGGTGACTTAAACTAAGGCACAAAAAGGAGGCCTTAAGCATATCCTAATGTGCTCCTATGTAGGCTCAGAGGGCTCTGATGCCAAAAGCACCAAAGGACATTATATGGATACAATGTCTAAGGTGGTGGTACCATTGATGGAAGCTACACAAACATAAAAATCTGATAGATTTATGAAAGATGGGCAAGACACACTAGAGTGCACTAGAACACTCTTAAGTGCACCATTGTGTGCAATTGTGTGCTTATCATGGCTTTAAAGCCTATGGGCTTGAAAGGCACTGTATGGAAATGATACCTATCATTCAACTTGGAATTTGGGCTACAATGTGGATCAATGAAAGATGGAAAACACCAAGAAACCATGAAGACACCTCAAGAGACACTAAAGTGCTCTTAAATGCACTCTAAAGTGCACTTGTGTTCAAGGAAAAGTTTGAGGACTTAATTGGCCAAATAATTTGGAAAAGTGGGAGATCAATAGATGCCACTTAAGAAGCTAAGTAGGTCAAAGTAAAGTCCAAAGAGACTTGGGCTACTTTGAAAAAGATTTGACCAAGAAACCAACAAAAGACCTATGGCAGCTGTACCATTTGGCCACCTTTGGACTTGTAATCTTCAATGACCATTTGATAAAGCTGCTTAGATATTTCTTAGTGGCTTGCCAGACTCATTAAACCTAGATAAGCACCTTCCATACATTGAAACAATGACCAAAACAAAAGAGAAGAAACAAAGTAGTTAAAGAGTACCTTGGCATCTTGGTTAACCATTTTGGCCACCGTTTGATTTTTGGTTTCTAAGACCAATTTATGGCAAGTTCTTGGTTGTTTCTTGTTAGCATTATGAGCTTGGTAGTTCAAACTCAGGACCTTCAAGGAACTAAAATAAAACAAAAAAACAAAAAGGGAGCAAAACCAATTAAATGACTTGGTCATCAAGTCATTCAACCACCGTTTGTTCCTAGTCCTTAAGGACAAGTTTCCTAGATATTTCCAAGTTTCTTCCTACCTCATTTACTACCTAAAACCATGAGATATGACTATCAAAGATCATCAAAATAAAAGAAAATAAAGAAGGGCAAACTGAAACAAACAACTCAACACAAGCCAAAACAACTAGTTGACACCAAAGCTATGTTGGCGTATCAAAATTGGTGTCCTTCATGAGCTATTTTATTCTTTCTTTCTTCTTGAATTCTTACTATCATCTACCTGGCCATACCTTTGCCTAAGTATCCTTGAATTATTGGAAAGGAGAAAGGTGGAGAAGGATGAATAGAAGGTGAAGCCGAGACAAGATCAAGCAAGAGTAGCTCATGGTGTTACCTATGTTGATGCTTATGGTTTTGAGCATGTGATCAAGCTTCCTTAATACCACTTTATGAGGCTTTTTCTCCTATATTTTGAAGGGGAAAAAGCTACCCTAGGTGATGGCTTAACCCAAACGAACCTAGAGGCTATGTTAATGGGCTATGTGTGCATAAAGCATTACGGTAAGCTAGCTAGTTTGCTTTTGGAAAGCATAAGGTTTTTGTTCAAGCTGGGCCAAGCTTGACAATCACCTGGATCTCTATGATAAATGAATTTAATCAAAATGATCATAAGAAGAAACTACCAAGAAATCATTCTTGCTATGTTATGAAAACCCAATGTTGTGGTGTGTATATGTGTGTGTGTGCTTCTCTATTTCCATGCGTGTGCTAACCTCTTTATCACTTATATATGTAATATATATTATGTTGCATTTGTTGTTTTTTTTTTGTTTCTTAGGTTTTTGGATGCAGGTTATTAAAGAAGCTTGGAGGTTTTCAGTATATGAAGGTTTTAAACACTAAATAAGGCACTAGGTGCTGTTTGGGTTCTTCATTAAGTACCTAAGTACTCATCCCTCTTTTTTTGATTTCAAGTAAAGAAGTGGAAGACTAAAGGGCTCAAGAACCTCTAGAGAAGGTCTATGTACAAAAAGGTATGCTCTGTAAATTATGTCTTATGAAAAATGAAGTATGAAAAGTTCGCTAATATTAACTGATGATTCTGTGTTATGTTTGTGAGAAATCTATGACCCAAGTGCCAAGTTAAACTAGAAGTGAAAGTCTCAATGGCTTTGGAGACTGTTTAAACAAAAAAAAGTGTACCATGCATGAAAACTTTTGAAACATCAAACTTTTGATGTTTTGGGCCATGTAGTCCTTTTTGAAATTTTGGCATGTACATATTTGTAAATATAGAAAGCAAGAGGACTAGACTAGAATAAAATACAACTTGCGCCTGTATGTATTTTGGGCCTAGGTGGGCCATAGGGCACTAAGTAAAAGAAACATGCATGGTTTGAAATCTATGATGTATGCATGTATGCATGGTTGTGTATGTGAATATGGTAGACTCTAATGAACCCTTAAAGACACTAAGACACATTTTCATATGCATACTTAACCCCTAGGTAAACACACTTACATATTTAAAGGGCCTCTCACATGTCCCCCGTAGACGTTACAGGCCGCCCCAAACGACGGTCTGACACGCCGATGCCATCTAGGTCCCGTCACAACCTGTCTCGGTTCAAGGCTCAAGAAACCTGCCACCAGCTACTTGTCCCCTACGCCCAAAAATTCAGGAAAGATCTGACCGAACACGTGTCATGATCTGAACGGGCTGAATACTCCTATAAATACCAGGAAATAAACCTGGGCAAGGGATCGATCTTTGAGCAGACTCCTCTCCTTGAGAAAACACAAACAGGCAAGGCCTTTCTACTTTTCAGTGCTCCTCCCTTATTTTCTTTCAGGACACTGACTTGGGCGTCAGAGGCTCCTCCCCGGAAACACACCCCGGGGACCTCCTGACCCCCTCTTCTGAGCTTTTCAGGCACACTCCCCTGGGAAACCTCAACTCCAGACGCTCTTCTTCGCAGGAAGTCCTCCCAGAAGTCATTATGTCTTCCAGCAAAGATGTCCCTCTACATCATTTGGCACCGTCTGTGGGAACCCATCCTCGGGTCGCCATCGTTGAGACTCGGCGTTCTAAGGACAAGGGACTCCCGAGGTCCCCGTCCGCGCCTGAAGTCCAATCGGCCACCGAGCAAGCCCTCCTAGGGACTTCCACACCTGAGGAAGAGCATCCTCTGGTCATAACCATGAGCTTTCTGCGCGACTTTCAACGTTTTGTTGTGGCTGAAATGGCACAACAGATAGACTGAAGGTGGCCGCAACAAGCTCAAGCCCAAAGGCCTCATTCGCCAACACACCCTCGGGAGAAAAGTCCCAAACTAACCCATCGTAGTTCAGGGAGCGGAGACCCGCGAGAGGAGTCTTCAACAGAAAACATGCCCCTCGGGGCACGGCTCGCGGGACAAACAGGGTCAAGATGACCCAAAATCACACACACTAGGAGCCAGTCACCTGAGGCGAGCTCCCCATCCCCTCAGCGCCGAACTCACTCTCCGAAGAGACACCGACAATCTCCCCTCCTAGAAGAAGAACCTAGCGCCACGATCCTTATGGAGAAGATACTGGCGAGGTTGGACAGAGTGGAGAAACAAGTGGCCCGCAAACCCGTCTGGGCCAGGCTGTCTGGAACCTTTTGTGGGGATGAGTCCCCATTCACCCAGGATGTAGTTGAGGCAGCCATGCCAGGTGACTTCAGAGTACCTCGGCTGGAAACTTATGATGGCTATACTGATCCACAGGCCCATCTGACCAAGTACAGATGCAGCATGATGATGCACGGTGCCGACGAAGCTACCTTGTGCAAATGTTTCGAAGTCACTCTTACTGGGCCAGCAACGGCCTGGTATAATTCATTGCCTCTGGGAACCATCACGGAGTTCCACGAGTTATCCATAGCCTTCACGCAGCAGTTTATCGGAAGTCAGCCAACGGTGAAAATGCCGGTTCAGATGTTCGACATAGCGCAAAGAAGTGGAGAGACTATCCGCAACTATGTCGAGAGATTTAACAGAGAGGCCTTGAGTGTCCCAGACTTTCGGCCGGAAATACGCATCCTCGCGATGACACGGGGCCTTTGGAGAGACTCACAGCTTTTTTACGAGTTCTCCAAGGACCCCCCGGACACGTTGGGCGAATTTTACCGAAGGGCCGAACAGCACATGATGGCCGAAGAACTAAGAATGGGCGGACCGAAGTCCGATCACACCCGGGCCAAAGGGTCCAGCCAGCAAACCCGGTATCCCACCGAACAGGCAGGTCGACCTCGGAGAACGTGAGGAAGGAAACTTCCAGCTTTCATGCCCCTGAACACCACACGGACAAACATCCTCATGACGATGGAAAGGCAGGGGACGCAGATTCGGCGGCCAAGGCCCATGACCGTTGATAACAAGAAAAACATAAAGAAGTTCTGCCAGTTTCACCGCGACCATGGCCATGACACCGAAGATTGCTTCCAACTAAAGAAGTACATAGAGTCGCTAATAAAACTGGGCCAACTTCGATGATATCTGTGGATGCCTTCCCCGAAGGGAAGGAAAGATGAGGAAGAAAAGGCCGAAGATGAGGACTATGACTCTGACAGGCGAAGAAACCGAAGTCCGAAGAGGCGCCCTCCACCTCCGGCAGGAGTAATACAAACAATCACAACGGGGCTCCCATCCTCGGAAAGAAAGAGGAAGGCCAGAGAAATAGCAGTCATGGAATATCAGAATTCGACAAAGAAACTGGCCCGCAGTGATGGATCCACTGTCATCTTTCCCCATGATGATCCGCTGCTGATCATGGCGAGGATAGGGAACTGGGACGTCAAGAGAGTGATGCTCGACGACGGATTGAACGCTGACATCCTATTCTCGCACTTACTGCCGAACTTGGGCATATCTAGCAGCAACCTCAAACCCGTCACCTCGCCTACTTTCGGGGTAGGATCGTCCGAACTGCCTATCCTCGGATGGATCGATCTCCTCTTGATGATGAAAGGTACTTCGGTAGAAGGGACTGCTGAACTTTACGCCTCAACAATGGCAAAGTTTATTGTCATGGATGTCCCTTCATCGTACAACGCCATCCTTGGGAGACAGACACAGGGAAATCTGCACATTCACCCTGATGTGAAGTACTTGACTGCCACTTTCGCCACCAAGGATGGCGATGCAGAGATCTTCATTGATCAAGGCGAAGTAAGAAAGGTGTTCGTAAAGGCACGAAAAGCTCCGGTGAACAACTTTGCACAAACGATGGAGGCAAAGGCACCAGAGAAGGGCAAGGAAGAAGATCCCGTGAAAGCGGAAATGGAAACAGTAGAACTTGTCCCAGGTCAATCTACCCGAATAGGGAAGAGCTTGGCTGAAGGTGACAAGAAAAAACTTGTATCTTTTCTACTGGAAAATAAAGATCTATTTGCCTACTCGCCGAAAGACATGCCAGGGGTAAACCCTGGCATAATTCAACATAGCCTTAAAGTAAGTCCGGAAGCAAAGCCTGTCCGGAAAAAAAAGCGAGGCATCTCAGTCCATAAAAGTAACTTTGTCAAAACCGAAGTCCAGTGACTGTTAGAAGCCGATGTCATCAAGGAGGTCAAGTACCCCGAATGGTTAAGCAATGTGGTAGTTGCCATAAAAGAATGAAGCAGCAAACTCCGGATGTGCATCGACTTCATAAACTTGAACGATGCCTGCCCGAAAGATTCATACCCTCTCCCACCGATAGACCAATTGGTAGACTCAACTGCCGAATACGGGCTCCTAAGTTTCTTAGACGCCTTCAGTCGGTATCATCAAATAAGGATGGACCTCGAAGATGAGGAAAAAACCGCCTTCATCACCGAGGGAGGAACAAACTGCTACGTCAGAATGCCCTTCAGGCTTAAAAACGTAGGAGCCACCTACCAGAGGTTGGTGAGCAAGGTCTTTAACGACCAAATAGGGAGAAACATGGAAGTGTATGTCGACGATATGATAGTCAAAAGCAAGCTGCCTGACAACCACGTCATAGATCTAAAGGAAACTTTCCACCAGCTCAGAGCCTTCAGGATCCGCCTCAATCCCGAAAAGTGCGTCTTCAGAGTGACCTCGGGAAAATTCCTCAGGTACAAGGTATCAGAAAGAGGCATTGATGCTAACCCGGAAAAAATCAAGGCTCTGCTCGAATTCCGAACTCCTGCCACAATAAAGGATGTGCAGAGACTCACCGGAAGGATAACCTCTCTTAGCAGGTTTATTTCCAGGTATGGAGACAGGTGTCGACCGTTCTTCAAGGTCCTCACTAAGGCAACAAAGGAGGAAAACAACCTCGGAAATAATGACCATCCTTGGAATGAAGACTGCCAAAAGGCCTGGGAAGAACTCAAAATCTACTTAGCCAGCCTGCCCACTCTGCGACAACCTCGCGTGGGAGAGCCCCTTGTGCTATACCTCGCCATCACAGAAAAGGCTATGAGCTCGGTCCTTGTGAAAGAAGAGGGGCCGAAGCAATGGCCGGTCTATTACGTAAGCAAATCCCTGCATGGTGCCGAAATCAGGTATCCTTTGTTGCAAAAAGCTATATACGCCTTGGTGCTGGCAGGGAGAAGGCTACGACCATACTTTCAGGCTCACCCTATCATCGTCCGAAGTAGTCTACCACTACGGGATGTCATGAGAAAGGTTGATCATTCTGGAAGGCTCTCCAAGTGGTGCATAGAGCTTGGTTAACACGACATCACTTATGAACCTCAGAAAGCCATAAAAGCTCGAGCACTGGCAGATTTCATAGCCGAAGTACCTACCACCGAGGATAGCCATCCGAATCCAGTCGAAGGTGAGCCCGAATGGACCTTGCATGTTGACGGAGCCTCGGGGTCCAAACACTAGGGAGCTGGCATAATCATTAGGGGTCCTGAAGGCCTAGAAGTGATGAAGGCTATCAAGTTCGGCTTTAACGTCACTAACAATGTGGCGGAGTATGAAGCCCTCATAGTAGGATTGCGCCTGGCCAGAAAAATTGGCATAAGAAACTTGAAAGCCCACAGCGATTCCCAGCTGGTAGTGCGACAAACGGCAAGATACTACGGGGCAAAGGACCCAACCTTGGCAAAATACCATGAATTGGTGGCAAAACTCATCCGGGAGTTCGACACCGTACGAATTGAAAATGTGCCTCGACGAGATAATGCCGAGGCAGATTGCCTGGCAAAGTCAAAAGCATGCACCGAGGTGCTAAGCCACCCAAGCATCACAGTGCTGGGCATATCAACTTCAGGAAAAGGCTGGAAAGACCCAATAAAAAGATATCTCACCGACAATACGCTCCCCGAAGACCCTAGTGAAGCTACCAAAATCTGAAGACGCTCCGGCCGATTCTTCCTGATTGGCGAAGAATTATATCGGCAGGGATATACAAACCCACTGCAGAGGTGTGTTGGCGAAGAGGATACTGAAATGATCCTCGAAGAAGTACACGAAGGCGCTTGTGGTTCGCACATCGAAACCGATGCCCTTGCAGCAGTAATACTTCGCCAAGGATACTTTTGGCCTACCCTGAGAAAGGACGCTAGGCAGTTCGTCCGGAAATGCGGTAATTGCCAAAGACATGCAAATATCCAGAGGACACCCTCGGAATTGGTGACTTCGGCTGATTATCCTTGGCCCTTCGCAGTCTGGGGCATAGACCTCATTGGGCCGCTCCCAACAGCCCCTGGAGGCGTAAAATTCTGCGTGGTAGCAGTAGACTATTTCTCCAAATGGGTCGAGGCAGAACCCCTGGCGACTATCTCGGCAAAAGAAGTGCAGAAGTTCGTATGGAAAAACATTGTATGCAGATTCGGCATACCAAGGGTACTTGTAGCTGATAATGGGTCCCAATTCACAGATAAAAGATTCCAGGAATTCATCAGTGACCTCGGAACAAAAATGCACTTCGCTCTAGTAGCTCACCCCCAAAACAATGGGCAGGTAGAAGTATCTAACAGGACCATAAAAGATGGTCTAAAAAAGAGGCTGGGGGAAGCGAAAGGGAAATGGCCAGGAGAGCTCCAAAGTGTACTGTGGAGCTACCGAACAACACCCCGAAGAGCAACAGGGGAAACGCCTTTTTCACTCATTTTCGGTACAGAGGCCATCATCCCAATCAAGGTAGTACAACCATCAATCCGAGTGCAAGTTTTTGATGAGAGTGGAAATGACCTCGGCCTGAGAACCAAGCTTGACCTTGTCAGCGAACATAGAGAAATAGCTGAGCTGAGAAGAAAAGCTTTTCAGCAAAGAGTAGCCGCGGCTATAAACTTACGAGCCAGACCAAAGGAAATCCAGAAAGGAGACCTCGTTCTCCGAAAGGCTGACTTTGCACCCCGAAGGCCCTCCCACGGAGTACTTCGCGCAAATCGGGAAGGACCTTACCTGGTTCTTGCCGAAGTACGAAAAGGCATCTACAGACTCGGCGATGCCGAAGGCGTAGAATTAAAAAATACCTGGCATTCCGATGCCTTGAAAAAATTCTATGCTCAAGGTTTCGCGGAAGAATTGTGTTGTACAAATTTGGAAAATGTGCCAAGTACAGAAGTTTCTTAGAAAAATTCTCAAGTATAAAAAGTGTACAAGCCAGAATTCCGCAAAGGCGTTCGCCATAATAAATGGCAGATACGATTTCCCGAAGTCCCTTGAGCGATCACGTTCAGGAAAAATGGGAAACGAAAAATCTCGCGAAGGTGCTCGCCGAAATAAGCACAGATACGATTTCCCGAAGTCCCTTGAGCGATCACATTCGGGAAAAACGGGAAACGAAAAATCTCGCGAAGGTGCTCGCCGAAATAAGCGCAGATATGATTTTCCGAAGTCCCTTGAGCGATCACGTTCGGGAAAAATGGAAAATGAAAAATCTCGCGAAGGTGCTCGCCGAAATAAGCGCAGATATGATTTTCTGAACTCCCTTGAGCGATCATGTTCGGGAAAACGAAACATCTCACAAAAAGACTTAGCCAAAAAAATCTTCATTAAGGTGAATCGGCTTACAGAGAAGAATAAGTACAAAAAGAAGAAGAAAAAGGCAAGGAGTCCTAAAACAAACTAAGGAATCTCGGCGTCCCGAGAGCCACCAGCCCCTACGTCCTTGTCCACCACCTTTGGCGCCGGGATAAAAGGAGGCAAGTTTAGGTGCTCAATCTTGGACTAGGACCACCGAGGCCCCTCGGGAATGTTTAGAGCCTCCAAGAAAGAGAGGTCCAGATATGGGAACCTCTGAAGAACTTGGTGCCGAGTAAGGCAAAACCCGTCCTGGAAAGCGACCTTGGCCATCTGGTCAAACTTGTCCTTCTCGACCTCAAGTTCCTCAAGATCATTCTGCAGATCCGTGACCTCCTTCTTCAGTGCCTTCATCTTCTTCTTCCTCGGCTCCTTCTTCAAAGAGTCGACCTCGGCTTGGAGCTCTATCTTCTCAGCAAGCGCCTTCGCCAGAAGAGCCTCAGCCTCTGACTTCTCCTTTTGATGCGCCTCGTTCGCTGAGAGCAGCTCCGCCACCTGGGAGCCAAGGTCGGAAATCTTCTGGGAGGAATCCTTCAAAAGTTCTTCTTTTTCTTTCAGAAATTCCTCCCGAAGGGCAGCCACCTCCTTCTCTGCAGCATCAGCTAGCTGCATGTTCTTGGTAGCCAATTTCAAGCACATGGCCTTAGTTTCTTCAATAACCTCTAAGACCGAGGCTTGGAATGCCGTCTGCCTGGCTACCCGAACTCTGAGGTAGCCGGCGTACCCCAGCAGCTGCAAAGGGATAGAGGCGAGGTCAGTAAGACAAAGAGAAAGCCAAACACTTAGAAAAAATTGAAGGGAAAAAAGATAGGCGTGAAGCATACCTGGGCAGCGTGCTCGGAAACCTTCGCGGCGAAGGAGTCATCGGCCAGATGAGCTTCCGCAATGGCCCTAAAGGAGGCCTCAGTAAGCATCCCCTTCGAGATCTCTTTGGCCATTTGCTGGCAGTCTCCGGAGTACAAATTCATGTCCTCCGTAAACGACCAGAAAGGCTCCTTCGGGATCTTCCCTTGCAGGACTTTAGCATCACGGAGGGCTCACTTCCGGGCATGTTCGGCCGCCCAACTCGGAGCAAGTGACTCCCCTGCACGGCAAAAACAAGAAGTTGGTCAAGACAAGTACATCCCAAAATTCAAAAAGTAAAGACATCACACTTTGCCTGAGAAAGTGAACCTGGCAGCACCTATACGACGTCATCGCCAGAGTCCGGGGCCTCCTCGGTGGAGATACCCTTGCTTTTGCATTTACGCCGCTCCTCGGCAGAAGGAACCTCTACCACGGCATCCAGAAGGGCCTGCGACAAGGTAGGGCTCCGAGGAGGGAAGTCGGTCGGGGGGACGTCGGCATCGACCTCAGGCGGCGGAATGGCAGCAACCTCGGGCTCCTCACTTACCTCCTTAAGAATTTCCGAATGAGGAGGGGGAATAGTCTTCTTCGCCCGTTTGGCCGAAGGCCCAGCCCCAGTCGCTTTCCGCCTTCGGGAAGCAGCCTTCTTTGTCTGGTCACCCTTCTCAACTTGGCCAGTGAAAAGGGATTTGTAGAAGGCAGCAGTGCCGTCGCCCATCTCTGGAAAAGAAAAAAGATATCAGCGTGAGTCCAAGATGAAAACCATAACAAAGGGAGTCGAAGATAACTTACTCTCGAAGAAAGTTTCGTAAATAATTTCCTCCTGAAGGAGTTGCACCATCCAGGAATCCTTCCCAGCGATGGCAGGAGCCGGCATGTTGAGGTCCGTTTCGTGCTCCTTCACTACCCCTAACTCCCGAAGAACTTCTTCGGTCATTAGCTTCCAATTGATAGGGAAGGGGTAGAGGGAGCGCGAAGAGACCTCAGGACCCCAGTCGAAGACAGCCCGGACACGTCCGTCGAAGTCCGCGAAGACAGAAGACAACTCCGGAGTTAGCATTATCTTCGGATCTACGACGTCCATCTCCAGCTTTCCCTGAGCCCACTTGGTCGGAACATGCAACCAGACCTCCTCCATCTTCAGAAAGAAAAATTTTTGTTGCCACCCTCGCCAGCTATCCTTGGTGGCAAAGGTGAACATATATTTTTTGCTCCCGGATCCCCGAGGTAGCATGAAATAAAAGCCACCCTTCGGGACCATGAAAAGCTTGTAGTACTGCATAAAAATAACAAAGTGAGGTTCTATCCCGAAGATGCCACATATGCAGATGAAGGCGTTAAAATAGCAGTACGAGTTCGGCGGAAGTTGATTTACGGCAATGCCATGGAATTGGCAGAAGTCGCAAATCATCTTCGGAGGAGGGTACCGAAGTCCGGCCTTCAGTTGGGCTCAGAAAACGGTAACGTCATTACTACGGTTCGAAAAGCAAAATTGGTCAGAACGTGGCAACCTCGTAATGGCAAACGAAGGAAGAAAGAAATTTTTCTTCCATCTTTCTAGTTTTTTGGGGGTGGTGCAGCAAGGGTGAGACAAAAGGGGTTGCCAGCTCTCGGGAACAGGCATGTTGCTGAAAAACGAGTTCGGAAAAAGGAAAGAAAACAAATTCTGGAAAAACTCTATAAATCAGAGGATTCTAGAAATCAAACAAATTCTGGAAAAACTCTATAAATCAGAGGATTCTAGAAATCAAAAACCCACCAAATGACTTGCCAAAATCTAGGTTTGAAGTCGCCGTCGTGAAAGATTGCTGGAAAAAACTCTGTCAAACAGCACCGCTGCGGAAAGCAGGAGAAAAAACAGTTGCAAGTAGGGAAAAGAGCAGAAGCAAAACCAAAAAAGGAACTTATGATGGAATGGGCTATATATAGGCCGAAGGTGGGTAGACGAACCGGCGTCATAAGTACCCCTTGAAGGCGAACAGTCGCCATAACTGTTCTCTGCGCCCGAAAAGATGTGCCCTCTGTAACCGACGCGACTCTCCTCTAATGACAGTGTGCCACGTGTCAGCCGCCGCGCCAAAATAGGGGACACGCCTTCTGACACCCCTAAAAAACTGGGATGCGCCGCTCTAGACTGACACGCCTGGTCATGAGACGCGACGTTGCACAGACCTGCAAAAGGAAAAAAGGAAAGAAGTAGGTTGCCTCGAAGACACCAAAAGACAGGCTATGGCCGAACAGCCTATATCTTCGAGCAAAAGGTGTACCTTCGGCACAGGTTTTACTCCCTAAAAACTCCCAAAGAGCATCCTTGGAAAGACTACAAACTGAAGTCTCCACTTCGGCTTTCCAAAGGGGGGGCATGTGATAGCCGAAGGGCTATCGCCTCCGTCTGACCCAAACTCGGAGCGTCAGGGAACGCGAGGATACTATTAGCCCCCCGAGGTACTAAACAGATCGCCTTCGGGGATGGAGAATCAGCTATTGCAAGCCGAAGAGGATCTCCCCGAAGGCGGAACCCTGAATTAGGGAACTCCCCGAACTTCGGGCATATTTCCCGAAGGGGCATCGTCCGCGCCAGAGGACGACCTCGTCCAGGGACTTCGAGAGTACGGCATGAGCATTTAAGGGGCCTCTGACATGTCGCCCACAGACATTATAGGCCGCCCCAAATGGCGGTCTGACACACCGACACCATCCAGGTCCCGTCACAACCTGTCTCGGTTCAAGGCTCAAGAAACCTGCCACCAGCTACTTGTCCCCTATGCCCAGAAATTCAGGAAAGATCTAACTGAACACGTGTCATGATCTGAATCGGCTGAATACTCCTATAAATACTAGGAAATAAACCTGGGCAAGGGATCGATCTTTGAGCAGACTCCTCTCCTTGAGAAAACACAAACAGGCAAGGCCTTTCTACTTTTCAATGCTCCTCCCTTATTTTCTTTCAGGACACTGACTTGGGCGTCGGAGGCTCCTCCCTGGAAATACACCCCGGGGACCTCCTGACCCCCTCTTCTAAGTTTTTCAGGCACACTCCCCTGGGAAACCTCAACTCCAGACGCTCTTCTTCTCAGGAAGTCCTCCCATAAGTCATTATGTCTTCCAGCGAAGATGTCTCTGGGCATCAGTTCCCACCTGGGTAAGTATCAAGTTTGGGGTTAAGAATCCTGGGAGTCAGAGTCTAAGTCACCATATGAAATCAACTGAGTAACTAAAAACAATCAGTTGGTAATAACCTCTTAAAAAAGTTTATGGTGAAGATGAGTTGGGCCCTGACACTAGGTTTCTACTTTTTTAGTATTGGCCTTCTTCTCCCCTAGTCTTGCTTTGGCAAGCGTACAGCCCTTTTCCATGTCCTGAACAAGGACTTTGATAGGAGCCTGTCTAGCTTTGACAAACACTTTCCTCACTTTGGTTGAATCAATGAATATTTCTACATCCCCTTCTTTCATTTTGAATGTGATTGTTAAGTACTTTACGTCAGTCCGGAGGTGAAGGTTCCCCTAAGTTTGTCTGTCGAAGATGGTGTTGTAGGATGAAGGAACATATATGATGATGAGCCTTATCATAGTGGAAACAAAGAGCTCATCCCAAAAGCTGATTAAGGTGCCTTTTAGCATTAACGACAGGTCGATCCATCCCAAGACTAGGAGTTCTCTAAGGCGCACTCCAATATGGGTGAAGTCATAAGCTTCAACCCACTTTCAAGAATACCTAAGTTCAGTAGCAGATGGGCGAACAAAACATCAGTGTTTAACCCATCATCGCAAAGTACTCTTTTAACACACCAATTTCCAATTCTGGCTGTGATTAGGAGAGGGTCAATGTGTGGAAACTTTAATACCAAGTCATCCCCTTGAGTGAGCTTGCTTATGGAGCTATTCAATTCCATGATTGCCATTTCCCTCACCTTTCTCTTTCTCTCAGCTGAGGGTATTCTAGTGGTGATTTTCTGGATGACTTCGGCCGAATGAGGAGGATGTTTCTTAGACTTTCATTTGATTGTCACCTATCAGAGTCATACTCCTCATCTTTGCTCATTCTCTCTTCATCTCTTTTTTTTCGGGGCTTAGGCAAGGGAATTTGCAAGTATTGCCGAAGCTGCCCTTACTTAATCAAGGATTCGATGTACTTCCTTAATTGGAAGCAATCTTCAATATCATGCTCGTGGTCTAGATGGAATTGACAGTACTTCATCATGTTTTTCTTGTTGTCTAAAGTCATGGGCTTTGTACATTGTATCAAGGTTCCTTGCTTTTCCAAGGCCATCAGGATGTTAGTAATTGCAGCATTCAAATGAGTGAATGCCAGTGGCCTCTTACCTCATGAATTTTGAGGCTTTACCCCACCTTTGGTTTGATACCGAGGTTGGGTATTCATACCTTTGAGATTCTGATAGTCCGACTTTGATCCTCCCATCCTTAGCTCTTTGGCTATAATATGCTGTTTGGCTCTTTTGTAGAACTCCCCAAGTGTATCCAGGGGATCTTTGGAAAACTCATAGAAGAACTGGGAGTCCCCTTTTAGTCCTTGAATCATGGCCAGAATTTGAATTTCTAGGCAGAAGTACAGGACACTAAGGACTTCAGGATTAAATCTTTCGACATAGTCATGAATGGTTTCCCCATTTTTTCAAGCTATGTCTAACATCTGGATGAGCATCTTCACCATAGCCCTACTTCTAATGAACTATTGAGTAAATTTCATGGATATCTCTTGGAATCCCAAAATCATCCTAAGTCTTAAGGTGTTGTACTATGTTGTGGCTGGTCCTGACAGAGTCACTGCAAAACATTTGCAAAGGGGGGCATCATTGACCCCGTGCAACACTATGCTCCTTTTATACTTCGTTAGATGGGCCTAGGGGGTACTTTGCCCATCATAAGTTTCTAGGTGTGGTACTCGGAAATCTCTAGGCATGGGAGCTTCTACCACTACATGAACAAATGAAGAGTCATCTCCGGTAAAGGTTTCAGACAATCTCGACCAAACAGGCTTTCAGAAGACTTGTTACTCAACCTTATCCAACATTTCCAAGATCTTCTCCATTAAAACGGCAGTACTGCCTTCTCCCCATTGCTGTGAATGACAGGGTAAGGGGGAATGGTGCCTCCTTTTGGGTGAAAAACTTCATTGGCGAGGAGATAGGGTCTCATTCTGAGGAGAGGGACACCGCCATTAGGAAATCCTTTGTTCTCATGATCTTGCTCTCATCGAGTTGTGTTCATGATATGACAAGTTCAACATTGAAGACTCACCATGAAGGCTTCTGCTAGTCAAACTCTAGCGAGGTGACCCACAACCTCTCTCTAGATGGGCCTCAGATGATGGTGTTCTCACATGTGAACGAGCTTGTGACCATCGCTGGTCAAGTTGTTGTGTCATTTCGACCACAATGTAACACTGAAAGTCACATAGAAAGCTCATTGTGACCGTCAGAGGACGTTCATCCTCAGGCAAAGAAAACTCCAAATATGGTGGATCTGCCATTCTAAAGGGCTTAGGCACAAAATGAGACTTTGGAACTCCCTTGTCCTTAGAACACCGAATCTCCATGATGGCAACCTGGGATGGGATTCCTACAGATAGCACCAAGTCATGCTCAAACACATCTTTGATGTAAGACATTATGGCCTCTAGAGTATCTTTGGCTTAAGCAATACCTGTAGTAAGATGAAACAAGGGTCAGAGGTTCCCTAGAGTATTACTGGGGAAAGGACCTCTGACTCCCAAGTTAGTAAGTGAATCAAAGATTTGTGAGAGCAATAGATGAGAGTATGCCTACATTGTATTACCTGGGAGCCTCCTGAGTATTTATATAGGGAGTTTAGGGAGAAAGCCATTTTTTCGAGCCCAGGAGATTGAGACACTTGGTCGGTTAGATTTCAGGGGCCTTCGGTCCATACCTCAAGAGAGGTGTGTCCAGCTAGCCCCCGATGATTATACTTAACCAAAGGTGAGGTCCGTGTGGAGGGTTCCTATCAATGGCCCTTAGAAGTTGCGTATTTTTCATTTTCCCTCAAGGATGGTTAATTCGCCATCCAAGGATGGTGTTAGGTCCCTTTTTGAGGCCAGTTGTGTTGACATCCAAGGGTGGTACAAGGTCCTTCCCAAGGTCGGCTAGGCTACCATCCAAGGGTGGTGTCTAAATCCTTTCCATCAAAGGTCTTATGGGCAATTTCCCTTTGGCTATCGACATGGAAATGATAGCCCTTCCTCTTAGCTTCATGTGGAATCTTGAATCACCTTAATCGTACACCTGAGTCAAAAGTTATAGGCAAAATACTATAAGGGTATCAAAGCTAGTGGGTCCAAGAATTTGCCTATGGAGATGCATCGCCATAATAAAAAAACACCCAAGTTTCTTGCACGAGGGCTTAGCAACACGTCCTCAACTCTTCGTGCCTAGAAAAATCCTAGATCCCATAAACAATTTTTTGGCTTCCAATGCCTTCCAATGGCCCTAAGGATGCCTCCAATTGCATCAAACCTACATGCATATATGCACTAGTCCACAATGAACCATTTAGACCAATCCTATGGTATCCATAAACACCACACAAATCATCAAAACCTCACTAGTCCACTATGTTCATCACCATCCACCCATTAACATGATTCACAAAACTGTCATGACTATGACTTGTATAGGCCATGGGCTATGGCTAGAATGTACATAAAATGTACTTAATTTGTATAGATGATTGATACAAGTCATGGATGTGAATACAAAATGCATATAAGGTCTTGTGCCCAATAGGATGCCCAAGGGGTGTCTTAAGTGCACATAAGAGAAACTTGAAGGAAAGTGTCATCTTTGTGAACTAAAAATGGCCAAAACTAAATGCCAATGTAGGTTTTGGAATAAGGATTCAAAATAAGAAAAGTATGGCCAAGAAACCTAAGGGCACTAAGGGGCACCAAGGGGGAGGCATAGGGTGGCTCTTGGGCACACCCTTGTGTGTACCCATGTGAATGTAAAGGCTTTAAAGCCAAATGCCTTATCAGAAATTGTATGGGATTGATGATTAATGTTAAAATGAAGATGAGGATTGCAATCCGAGTAAAAAATAGGTGAAGGGCACATAGGAAAAGTGATGAGCACCATTAGGTGCACTAAAGAGTTCTAGGGTGCACCTGAAGGGTTTATAAGTGCATTTGAAAGTTTGATGCCCTAAATGGCTGAATTAAAGGATGAAATAGGTGCTTAAATTGTCCCACAAACTAATTTGAATAGGTTGACCAAATCTCCTAAAATATATAGATGGTTTACAGGAGGTTAAGGCCAAGACTTAGTCAAAAGCTTAGTCACCAAGCCAACCGGGCTTACCGCTTGGCCATTTAGTCCAGCTAATGGTAGCTTCCTAGGCATTTACATTAGCTTTCAACCTTAGAAAAACTCGGCAAGAGAACCTATAAAATGAATAGAGAAGTTTAGGGAACAAAAGAAGCCAAAATGAGCATGGCAGCAGCAAGGTAGGCCTACGGTGGTGCATTGGGTACGTTAAGGAGTTCTTTCCATTAGCTGCCAAATTTGAGCTAGGTAAGGATTTAATTTAAGTTCCTTCACCTAGAATTTCATGACAAGGAGGCTGTCCTAGGTGATGGCTAAGGCCGAAGGATCCTAGGAGCTAAGCAAAGGAGCTAAGGTGCTAAAACACTATGGTAATCTAGCTAGTTTACATATGGCAAGCATTAGGGTTCTTGATCAAGTATGGCTAAACTTGTTCATCTACCTAGAACTCTATGTTAAATTGACTATAATCAAAGTGATCACATGCTAAATTAAATAACAAAAATGCTTGGGAAGTCCTAAATGCAAACCATGTATATGGTGTGTGTGTTTTACATGCTTCTTTGTTGGATGTGTGTGCTAACCCTATATTATGTATGTAGTTATCTTGTGTTATATTGTTCTATGCTTCTTTTATGTCTTCTTTGTCTTTTTTTTGCAAGTGCTTGAAGGAGAAATTACATAATTATGTATATGACAATGTTTTGAACATTGTAGGCACTAGGTGCCATATTGAACTCTTATTGAGCACTTGTGTACTCATGCCCTGTTTCTGCCCATTTTAGGAAAGGAAATTGAGAAATAGAGGCTAAGGAACCTCTTTAGAGTTATATGTACAATGAGGTATGGCTCGGTTGTGATGGTTTATGAAAGAAAGGCTTGAAAGTTAATGTTATGAACTAATGTTTTATGTGTTGTAGCCTTTAATGGCTACTATGGGGTTAGTTAGTTTTGGATCTATCATAGTGTTTGTAAAGACTAAGAGGATTATAAGACAACTACTACCTAGGTGTCAAATAAAAATGGAAGTTTGAGTGTCAATGGGCATTGAGACTATTTAGCCTATGTGATGTAACATGAATGTTACTTAATTAGTCCAACTTTTGGTGTGTATATGTTTTGGCCATGTAACCCCTAAGATGCCCATTTTGAACCTGTAAATGGATGTACATAGTGCTAGCCTAGGACTTACAGTTGGCATATGCCTTACTAGTACATAGTGGACTTGTAAGTAGGGCGTCCTAAGGCACTAAGTGAAATGGGCAAAAGCAGTGCATGCATGGTAGTTATATTTTGTACTACAATGACATGAAGTATAATCTAGAATGCATGTTTAATGAAACTTGGTAGGCACCCTAGGAGGACCTAGGGTAAGCCCTCCTAGGCACACCAGTGTGCACATAGACACAAGTGCACACATGCCAACTAGTGCATACCTGGTATGCCCCCAAGGCACCCTAGCACCCAACCTGTGCATATACCTTGATTACACCCCTGGTGCCAAAAGGTATGCTCTTCAAGCACAAGCACACACGCCCACCTACCTACACACTTGGTAGACATAAGGGTAAGCCAACCTAAATGCATTCACAAGTTTAACACATTAAACTTAAAACTTAATGGAACTTCACATAATGGTCTAATTGGTAACCTTCACCTAAGTCTTACCTTATTAATAACTAAAATTAGAATCAAGTATCCTAGTTGTCATGCTCTAATTCACCCTATAAAACTTAATAATTTAATTAACCTCCTATGGGATATAAGGTGGGGGTGAGTTGTGGTATGACAAAAACTACCTGAATTCTACCATAAGCACGCTATGAATGGCATCAAATATGCATGAATCATAAATCCCTTACCTCAATTAACCATGAACTAGCAACAATCAAGCACCACAAGCTCAAACCACAAACTTCAAACAGGTTATCTAGGTTCCAAGAAAAATACAATCTATATACCACTAAATTAACACCAATCCAACAAAACCCAAGCTTTCATTAACTCAAGAAACATGAAAAATTCAAGGAACAAAGAGTACCTCACACATACAAGCTTGCTATGAATGACATCAAATATGTATGAATCATAAATCCCTTACCTTAATTAACCATGAACCAGCAAGAATCAAGTACCACAAGCTCAAACCATAAACTTCAAACATGTTCCACTAGGTTACCTAGGTTCTAAGGAAAATAAAATGTATATGGCACTAAATTAACACCAATCCAACAAAACCCAAATTTCCATTAACTCAAGAAACATGAAAAATCCAAGGAACAAAGAGTACCTCATGCACAAAAGCTTTCTTAGACTGAAAAATGCCCCAACAAGCTTCAAAACTTAGGAGAAAAAAAAAAAGAGCAAAGCATGCCTCCTCCTACGTGGGCACCAAGAAAGCTCACCAATTTTGCCAAGAATCGAAGAAATTGAAGTGGGTTGAGCAAGAGATGAAGAGTGGAAGAGAGGGTTGCAAATTTAAGTTGGAAGAATGAGGGAATTGTGCCAAAAATCCTTTCCCCAACAAGTTTAATAGCCATAAAGCCTCTCCCCGTCAAAATTTTCTAAAACTTGCAAATATACCCCTTCCCTAAATAGTAACCAGGTAAGTAATACAATTAGTCAAAAATGCTAGCATGGGCCTTGAGTTTTAAAAACTATCATTTTTACTCCCAAGACATATTCTAACCTCCAAGGTGCAAAATAACAATTTTGCCCTCAACTAAACGTAGTGCCATAAATAACTTAGAACCAACTAACCCTTGAATAACTTACTTGATCTTGCTAATTCACCTTTAATTAAGGTATTTCAGCTAGGGATTTATGAACTTACCTCACTCACTGAGTATTCCACTAGGACTATAACATCCTTAGCCTCATTCATCAACTTGAGCTCATTCACCAAGGCACTCCAAGCAATATGTTTGCTCTCTAACTCCTTCTTCAAGGAGTCCCTACCACAGTGCAAAGCCTTAAGCTGGGACTATATGGATTTCTCAAGGGCCACCCACCATTCCCCTATGCCATGGGTAATAATGTCCTCCTACCAAAACAGAACTATTAAGAATCAACCAAGAAAGCACTTCAAACACTAATGACTTAGCCAACAATATACGTGGAGAAGGCTATAGCCTATACTCATTAAATGGGCACTCTCCACCAGAGGAAGGTAAGGGAAGAAGTACCAATCCCTGGGGGTCTTTAACCCCTTAATAATATAGTGGGTGATATCTATCCGATCGTCAAGAATTGACTCACTAATACCTACTAACCATTAAGGATCAAAGACCTGGTTAGGCGCGACCTTCTTCAATGCCAAGCTTTGCCTTT
Organism: Aquilaria sinensis; assembly: GCA_005392925.1. Taxonomy (NCBI): domain Eukaryota; kingdom Viridiplantae; phylum Streptophyta; class Magnoliopsida; order Malvales; family Thymelaeaceae; genus Aquilaria; species Aquilaria sinensis. Next base: position 153,307 of record SMDT01002303.1, read on the forward strand.
GGACATGATCTTGTACAAGGATTAGGTTGCGATGTTGGAACTGCTTGTCCACTGCCGGTTCTGGCAACCCCCCACAAGCAAAAGGCACTTTTTCAGGGACCAACCCTGTTGGAATCAAAGGGAGATGGGGAATAGAAAAGTAGGCACCTCCTCTAACTACCTTAGGGTCGCCTTCTGCTTCTACGACACCCCACCTAGTACCTTTTGTTTTTGGAACACCTCCCTAGCCACCTTTTGCTTTTGGGACACCACTACCATTTGTGGGTCCATAGTAGGGAGGGGCCCAAGTGTCCTTGCACACTTCTCCAAAGTGGTTAAATGAAAAGATTCACAATTAGCACAAAACAATGTCAAGTCTATAGAACCTGTGTGGATGAAGGAAAAGTTGTCTATTGATGCCCTACCACTACCACTATCCTAGGAGCTATCAGCTCCCGTTTGGTCCATAAGGCGCGACCTCTTTCGGGTTAGCTAAACCTCTGGGAAGACTTGGATAACTCAACTACCTCAATGGCTAGCCTGGAAGAAGCGGCCCCCATAACGTGCACTATGTTGGTAAAAAGAATATTGATTTTTCAAGCATCTGTCAATACATCAGTGATGCCCTTATACCTCTTCAAGAACTTCTTAAATGAGCTACTCATCTCTACAAAAAGTGCAAAATCAAGTTAAGCACCGAGGCCTCAAACAAAAAGTAAAGAAAACATATAGTAACTGCGCATAACATAACTCTTAGGGTTTATGGGGCCTCACTGGGCCCTAGAAATGATCTTATATGCTTCTACTAGACCCCTTCCTGACCCTCCTCCCAATTCAAGGGGTTTTTCACGTCCGAGTAAGTTCGATGAGCCCTACTTATCCCTACCCACCTGAGGGTGGTTTTGTCAATCTACATGTAATGGATGAGGAACAACTCAATAAAATTGCTGTTCCCCACCACCGACACCAGCCAAGTTATCAACCTAAAGTATGAATGATGGCCCTCTGAGCCATCATATATTGGCAATGATTGAGCTAGGGCTTGCTTAGGGGTATCGACAAACTGGCATGGGAACCCCCATGCTTGTTACTTCAACAAGAAGAAGAGGCAGTCCTTCTAACCTGTCCATAAATCTCTGCATGATATGAAGGCGAAGGACATGTTCCCCCCTCGACTGATGGGTGTAAAATTGAAGAAACTTGCATCCTTCTTCAAATCCAACATGTAGAACTAGAGAAAAACCTCTAATAGGGGGGTCACCTTTGCCATTTTACAGTAAATGATGAACCTGTCGATATGCACAAATAAATTTAGTGTTAACTGCGACGACGGTATCTGGTACTGCTTGTATATTTGCTCAACCAATGGGTGGATGGGGAAACGCAGCCTTACCTAAAACTGATCGGTGTAAATCATGAGGATGTCAGTCCTTCTATCACCATTCTCGAGTCCCCCATCTCTTACGGCTCTACTATGGGAGACCTAGGCCACAACATCACCGGACCAGTAATATCACCGCAAATTTGTCACTAGGGCTCCCACATTATGCTATGTCACAACACCCTCCAATGCCTCGACGTTGGGAAAGAACAGTGCCCTTGATGAATCAGTATCACTAGAGGCAACCTTAAATGATGATTCCACAGACGTCATCTGGAAATACCATAGTATAACAAGTTAGGGCTACTGCCAACATAGCAGGGCAGTAGAGAAGTAACCAAAAAGCCCAAACCAACAATCGCAACCAGAAGTACCAAAAGAAAACACCACTATTGTGAGTAATAGAAAGTAGGGGATTCATTACCTGATTGTAAAGTAGAAAATAAACCTTGGTGGAAAGAGGAAAACCTCAACAGGAAGTCTGACAGTGAGCAATAATGAGCAGGAAAGCATATGAAAACTCAGGAATAATGGCAAGGTAAAACAGTCAAATGATGAGTGGTTGACAACACCCACAAAGCCCAAAACAACAATCCCAACTAGAAGTTCCAAAAGAAAACATCACTATTATGAGCAATAGAAAGCAGGGGATTCATTACTTGATTATATAAGGCAAAAAATAAACCATGGTAAAAAGAGGAAAACTTCAACAGGAAGTCCGACAATGAGCAGCAACAAGCAAGAAAGCACACAGAAAGTCAGGAATCACAACAAGGTAAAACAGTCAAATGGTGAAAGGATGAGGGGAAAAAACCTAATGATATATATAGAGAAACCCCCAACTCTTAGGTTTCCTTTCTAGAACTGCTATTATAATCATCGAAAATTTTTCACCCACTAGCAAAAAGAGATAGAGCCACTAATAGCCATCAAAATGATCATACACGGTCACCTCATTGAGGCACATTTAGTAGGTGTCACTTCATCTCTTCCCCAACCATTACACCTGCCATGTGTAATAGTGACACAGGACCAAGGGAAGCAAGGGGCCAACTGGCAATGTTTTCCTAACTTCCCCAATAAGTAAACGAGAGAAGCATCAAACATTCCCAATTAAATGGCACCACATGAGATGCCCTAGTTTCACACCATGAATGAGGGTTCTCACCCCCTCCCTAGATTGAGCACGTCTATCCCTTCTGAAAAGACAACAACATTTAAGAAAATGCAAGACCCTCAGCCTACATTTTCTTATGGGAGAGACCTATTAGTATAAAATAGGTCCAACTCGAGGCCTATTACTATGGCCCTCCTAGTGGATTGTTTAGCGAGTGAAGTAAGTTCATAGATCCCTAAATTAAATACCTTAATTAGAGATGAATTAGCAAAATCAAGTAAGTTATAAAAGGTTTAGCAGGTTCCGAGTAGTTTATGGCCCTTGGTTTGCCTAGGGGGAAAATGGGCATTTTGCACCTTGGAGCATCAGGATGTGTTCCGAAAGTCAAAAATGTGTTTTAAAACCTAACCCTTACTTTAGACCCAAAAATTAGCCTAAGTGTACAAGGTTTAACTAAGCTTTAACTTGAGTTACTATTTTGAGAAGGGGGATTTTTGTGAATTTTATGAAAGTTTAGTGGCTTGTATGGTTTAAAGGTTATAAACTTTCCAGAATAGGGGGAGAGGCTACCATTGTGTATTATTTCCCTTCCTTTCCCGAGTTCAACCTTGCCCCCACCATTTCTTCCTCAATTCTTGCCCAAAATCAAAGTTTTATTATGGAATTTAAAGGTCCAATGGCTATACAAGCTTTGGGAAACTTGTTTCAAGCTTGGTTTTTTATTTGAGGATTTTTTCCACATTTTCTAGCTAGTCCCTTATTTTTGGCAAGAGGTAACATTGATTTCTTGTTTATCTTTTGTTTGTTTGATGATTTGAGGCTTGGATTTTGTTGGGTTAATGTTAATTTGGTGCCATATACCTTGTTTGTGCCTTGGAACCTAGGAAACCTAGAGGAGCCTCTAGAATTAGAAATTCTTGGCCTATGCTGCTTGATGCCTACTAGTTCAAGGTGAATTGAGGTAAGAGATTTATGATTCATGCACATTTGATGCCATTCACAGCTTGTTTGCTTGTTAATTTCAAGTAGTTTGATGAATGTATTAGTTGATGGGTTGTGTGTTGATCATGGTGGACTAGTGACATTTTGATGGTTTGTGTGGTGTTTATGGACACCATAGGATTAGTTTCAATGGTGCATTGTGGCCTAGGAAGTGTGTTTTACAAGTATATGGTTTATCTGAATCTCGTGATTCTAGTTTTATGGCTCACTTGTTGGTTAAGTTGATGTACTAACTATAGTTATTTATTTGGCTAATAGTGGCTAGTGAAGTATTAAGGAGGGCTTTGGAGCTTGCCACTGGGAGTTGCTCTAATGTGAGAGCTTAGTTATGGATCTCAGTAGTATGGTTCAGTGTAGAGTTTTCATACCCTAGTTTGCCTCCAATGTTCATGTATGAGTATTGTACTCTAGAGTCACTCTTGGGTGTGAGCATAGTCTACTTTTTCTTGGATTTTTACTTGTGGTTGCTTATCTGTAGTTAACCACATAAATGCTTTGTATGCTTTGATGATTCAATTTTAATTAAACACCATGCCAATGTTTTATATTTTTATTACTTATTTAATCATTCAAGTCAAAGCACATACTCATGCATAACTGCATAGTAGAATTAATTAACTAGAAGCATAAAGGTTTTAACTAGTGTGCACTTAATCAATTAGCCAATTACGACTAATGTGGGACAAGTTCCCACAGGCTTCCTGAGCAGGCCCACAAGAGGCTGTGTTAATTTGGTATCAGAGCTCCATCATGGTCATGGCAAGCTAGGAACTGAGATTTAGTGGATGGTCCTTGTGCTAGGGTAGTTAATACTAACCAAGATCTATGAATTGTCATCTGGCATTGGCAGCAAGTTACGATGGTGAACTAGGTCAGTTGTAGTTTGGATGCTAGAGGTCCGGCAATGGATCCTAGCATTCTAGTGTGGCAACATTGGGGCAGGTGATAGCCGAAGGACTATCGCCTCCACCTGGCCGAACTCCCTGCCACCAGAATGGCCAGGAGATCTGGCGCTACATGGAAAAAGGTGGGATCACACACCTCAGAGAAAAGCCGAAGAGCCGGAGCTCGGCACGCCAGGGAACTTGAGGATACTATTAGCCCCCCCAAGGTAGTAAATAGACTGCCTTCGGAAAAGTGGCGCCAGCTAGTGCGGGCCGAACATGATCTTCCCGAAGGCGAAACTCCCTGACTCTGGGAACCTCCGAACTGGGGGCATGTCTCCCGAAGTGGCACGGTCCATACTAGAGGACGACCTCACCCAGGAACCTCGGGAGTACGGCAGGAGCATTTAAGGAAGCCTCTGACATGTCGCCCACAGACGTCACAAGCTGCCTCAAACGGCGCGCAGACACGCCAACGCCATCAAAGTCACATCATGGCCCATCTCAGCTCAGGGCTCAAGGAAGCCTGCCACCAGCTACTTGTCCTCTACGCCCAGACATTCAAAGAACATCCAACCGAACACGTGTCACGATCTGAACGGGCTGGACACCTCTATAAATACTAGGGAATACACCCTGGCAAGGGGCTGGCTGGCTGGCTGGCAAATATCTTGACTCCTCACTCTAAGAAAATACGATCAGGCGAGTTCACTGAACCCCTCAGTGCTATTTCCTCCGCCTTCTCTCAGCACCACTGACTTGGGCGTCGGAGGCTCCTCCCCGAAAAATCGCTCCGGGGACCTCCTAACCCACTTTTTCTGAACATCTCAGCCACTCTCCCTTGGGCAAACCGGCCACCAGGCGTTCTTCCTCTCCGGGAGTCCCTCCGTCAGTCACCATGACTACCAACAATAAAGCCCCTGGGCATCATTTGGCCCCTGGCCATCATTTGGCGCCGTCTGTGGGAACCCGCTCTGAGATCGCCGTTGTTGAAACTCGGTGTTCTAAGGACAAAAGGCTCCTTGAGGCCCCCGTCCGCGCCTGAGACACAACCGGCTGCTGAGCAAACATTCCCAGGGACTTCTGCGCCTGAGGAAGAATGCCCTCTAGTAATCACTATGAGCTTTATGAGGGAGTTTCAGCGTTCGGTCATGGCCGAAATGACACAGCAGATCGACCGAAGGTGGTCACAGCAGGCACAAGCCCAAAGACCTCCCTCACCTGCATGCCCTCGAGAGAAAAGCCCGAGATCAACTCATCACAGCGGAGACCCTCGCGAAGAGTCGTCTACGGAGAATATACCCCCCGGGAAACGGCCTGTGGGACAAACTGGGTCCAAGCGACCGAAAGTCTCACAGCGAAGGAGTTCGTCACCAGAGGTGAGGTCCCTGTCCCCTCAGCGCCAAACTCGCTCCCTGAAGAGGCGCCGACAATCTCCCTTCCCAGAGGAAGAGCCTAACGCCACAATTCTCATGGAAAGGATACTAGCACGGCTAGACAGGGTCGAAAAGCAGGTAGCTCGCAAACCAGTCTGGGACAGGCTGAGGGGAGCCTTCTGCGAAGGTGGGTCCCCATTCACCCGGGTCGTGGCCAAGGCAGCCATGCCAGGCGACTTCAGGGTACCTCGGCTGGAGATTTATGATGGCCGCACTGATCCGCAGGCCCATCTGACCAAGTACAGACGCAGCATGATAATGCATGGTGCTGACGACGCTACCATGTGTAAATGCTTCGAGGTCACCCTCATGGGACCAGCAACTACGTGGTACAACTCATTGCCCCTAGGAGCCAGCACTGAGTTCCAGGAGTTGTCTACGGCTTTCGTGCAACAATTTATTGGAAGTCGGCCAACGGCGAAGATGCCTGTTTAGATGTTCGACATAGAGCAGAGAAACGGAGAAACCATCCGAGACTATGTCGAAAGATTCAACAGGGAAGCTCTAAGCATCCCGGACTTCCGGCCCGAAATACGCATCCTCGCCATGACACGGGGCCTTCGGCGAGACTCACAGCTGTTCTATGAGTTCTCAAAGGACCCCCCGGAGACCCTCGGAAATGGTAACTTCGGCTGACTATCCCTGGCCCTTCGCCGTCTGGGGTATAGACCTTATTGGGCCACTCCCCGCAGCGCCCGGAGGCGTGAAATTCTGCGTGGTAGCAGTAGACTATTTCTCCAAATGGGTCGAGGCAGAACCGCTAGCAACTATCTCGGCGAAAGAAGCGCAAAAGTTTGTATGGAAGAACATCGTATGCAGATTCGGCATACCGAGGGTACTAGTGGCTGATAATGGATCCCAATTCATAGACAAAGGATTCCAGGAATTTATCAGCGACCTCGGAACAAAGATGTACTTCACCCCAGTAGCTCACCCCCAATGCAACGGGCAGGTGGAGGTATCTAACAGGACCGTAAAAGATGGCCTGAAAAATAGACTGGGGGAAGCAAAAGGGAAATGGCCAGGAGAACTCTAAAGCATATTATGGAGTTACCGAACGACGCCCCCAAGGGCACAAAGGGAGACTCCCTTCTCACTCGTCTTCGGAACAGAGGCCATCATCCCTATCGAGATAGTTAGACCATCAGTACGGGTGCAAGTATTTGATGAAGGTGGAAACGACCTCGGCCTAAGAACGAAGCTCGACCTCGTCGGCGAACACAGAGAAATAGTTGAGCTGAGAAGAAAAGCTTTCCAGCAAAGAGTAGCCGCGGCTATAAATTTACAAGCCAGGCCAAAAGAAATCAAGAAAGGGGACCTCGTTCTCCGAAAGGCTGACTTTGCACCCCGAAAGCCATCCCACGGAGTACTTCGCGCGAACTGGGAAGGACCTTATCTGGTTCTTGCCGAAGTACGAAAAGGCGTGTACAAACTTGGCGACACCGAAGGCGTAGAATTGAAAAACACTTGGCACTCAGACCCCTGAAGAAATTCTACGCTTAAGATGGAGCGGAAGGATTGTGTTGTACAAAAAATATCCTAAGTACAGAATGTCCTTGAGAAAAATTCTTAAGTGTACAAAATGGTGCAAGACAGAATTCCGCGAAGGTGTTCGCTGTGATAAAGTGCATATGTGATTTTCCGAAGTCCTTTGAGACAAGACGCTCGGAAAAATGGAAAAAATCTCATGAAAGTACACGCCGCAACAAGCGCAGAATAGTTTTCCGAAGTCTCTTGAGCGAACGCGTTCAGGACGAATGGAAATGCAAAATCTTGCAAAAAGACTTAGCCAAATTTTTCTGACTTTCCGAAAAGCCTCTTGAGCGACCTTGTTCGGGACGATGGAAATGCAAAATCTTGCAAAAAAGACTTAGCCGAAAAATATTCATTAAGAATGATCAGGCTTACAAAGAAGAAGTGCCCAAAGAAGGAGCACAAAAATGAAGAAAAGGCCCCTAAAACAGCCTAAGAGTCCTCGAACACGGGAGCCAACTCTGGAGTCAGCGGTATCCTCGGATCAACGACGTCCACATCCAGCTTTCCCCGAGCCCATTTAGTCGGAACATACGACCAGGCCTCATCTATCTTTAGGAAGAAGAATTTCTGTTGCCACCCTCGCCAACTGTCCTTAGTGGCAAAAGTGAACATGAATTTTTTGCTCCCGGATCCCCGAGGTAGCATAAAATAGAAGCCACCCTTCGGGACCACGAAGAGCTTGTAGTACTGCATGAAAATTACAAAATGGGGTTTTATCCTGAAAACGCCACACATACAGAGGAAGGCGTTAAAATAGCAGTACGAGTTCGGGGGAAGCTGATTCACAGCAATGCCATGAAATTGGCAGAACTCGCAAACCATCTTCGGGGGAAGATACCGAAGTTCGGCCTTCAGCTGGGCTCGAAAAACGGTAACCTCGTTACTATGGTTTGAAAAAGCATAGTGGTCAGATCGTGGCAGCCGGGTAATGGCGTAAGAGGGAAGAAAGAACTTCTTCTTCCACCTCTCCAATTTTTTAGGGGTGGTGCAACATGGATGAGATAAAAGAGGCTGCCAGCTCTCAGGGATAGGCATTTTGGACAGAAAAATGAGTTCGGAAAGAGGCAAGAAAACAATTTCCGGCAAAAGCTCGAAAAAACAGAGGTATTAAAAGACTCTGGAAAGAAAGAACCCACCAAAAGACTTGCCAAAATCGGAGGTCGCCGTCATAAAAGGTTGCCGGAAAAAGCTCTGATTAGAACAGCTCCGCCGCAAAAGCAAGAGAAAGCGCTTTCAAAAGGGCAAGCAGGGAAAGAGCAGAAGCAAAAGCAAAAGGGGCTTATGACTGAATGGGCTATTTATGGGCCAAGGGTGGGTAACTGAAACGACGTCATAAGTGCCCTTTGAAGGCGAACCGTCGCCGTAACTGCACTCTGCGCCTGAAAAGACACCCTCACTGTAAACGACGCGACTCTCCTCCAATGACAGTGCGCCACGTGTCAACCACCGCGCCAAAATGGGGGACACGTCTTCTGACATCCCTAAAAAACTGGGATGCGTCGCTCAGACTGACGCTCTTGGCCATCAGACGCGAGGCTACACAGACCTGCAAAAGCAAAGAAGCAGGTTGCCTCGGAGACACCAAAAAATAGGCCAAGGCCGAGCAGCCCACACCTTTGGGCAAGAGGTGTACCTTCGACACAGGTGTTACTCTCTATAGACTCCTAAAGAACATCCTCGGAAAGAAAACAAAACCGAAGTCTTCACTTCGGCTTTCCAAAAGGGGCATGTGATAGCCGAAGGACTATCGCCTCCACCTGGCCGAACTCCCTGCCACCAGAATGGCCAGGAGATCTGGCGCTACATGGAAAAAGGTGGGATCACACACCTCAGAGAAAAGCCAAAGAGCCCGAGCTCGGCACGCCAGGGAACTTGAGGATACTATTAGCCCCCCCGAGGTAGTAAACAGACCGCCTTCGGAAAAGTGGCACCAGCTAGTGCGGGCCGAACATGATCTTGCCGAAGGCGGAACTCCCTGACTCTAGGAACCTCCGAACTGGGGGCATGTCTCCCGAAGTGGCACGGTCCGTACTAGAGGACGACCTCACCCAGGAACCTCGGGAGTACGGCAGGAGCATTTAAGGAAGCCTCTGACATATCACCCACAGACGTCACAAGCCGCCTCAAACGGCGCTCTGACACACCAACGCCATCAAAGTCACATCATGGCCCGTCTCGGCTCAGGGCTCAAGGAAGCCTGCCACCAGCTACTTGTCCTCTACGCCTAGACATTCAGAGAACATCCGACCGAACACGTGTCACGATCTGAATGGGCTAGACACCTCTATAAATACCAGGGAATACACCCTGGCAAGGGGCTGGCTGGCTGGCTGGCAAATATCTTGACTCCTCACTCTAAGAAAATACGATCAGGCGAGTTCACTGAACCCCTCAGTGCTATTTCCTCCGCCTTCTCTCAGCACCACTGACTTGGGTGTCGGAGGCTCCTCCCCGGAAAATCGCTCCGGGGACCTCCTAACCCACTTTTTCTGAACATCTCAAGCACTCTCCATTGGGCAAACCGGCCACCAGGCGTTCTTCCTCTCTGGGAGTCCCTCCGTCAGTCACCATGACTACCAACGATGAAGCCCCTGGGCATCATTTGGCCCCTGGCCATCAGCAGGTAACTTGACTTGCTTTAAGGTGTAAGAAACATCTTGAAGAAGGTAGTTAGGATGTAACCACCATCCTAGGAAATTACTTTTGTACCTCAATGCTAGGTAGGAAAAATGATCCGTAGGACTATGAAGGCTAGAAACCTCCAAGGCAAGGAATACCACAAGGTTAAGATAGTTACTCCCGTTGTTTCTGAACTTGAACGCACTAACTTGGATTGTTTAAGCTACTGTAAAAGAGATGATGATACATTGATTGAGTGACAGGTACTTGGTCAAGCAGGCTACAAAGTGGAATGGAACACTCTCGTACTTTTCTTTCAAGACTAGGGGCTTGGGGCTGAGACTACCAAGGCCTTAAGCTAGCATATTATGATTTCTGACAATCATCGATGTTGGACCATTGGTGAACGGTCTTTCAAGTAGTAGCCCTTGAGAAAAAGTTAAAGAAGATGAAGACACAAGATGACGAGGTAGACGTTGGCTCATCCGACCTAGTAGGAGCATGGGCTATATGCCCATAGTGTAAAAGTTAACTAGAGACCAAGGAACAAGAACAGATCATGTAGGAGTAGCGCGTAAGCCTAGGTACAAAGGTTGCATGACTCTTAGGTTACACTTAGGAACTATTATCAACAGTTTGAGAGGTCATCAAACTAGTGTCATATTTGGGCTCAATTGAGTTAAGACCAACCTAGGAAGCTTGTCCGCAACAATTGTTGCCAGAAAGAGTTGGCCTGGTGCACTAGAGCAATAATTAAGCTTTGTTTCGATTAGTCAAGTGGTCGAAGTAGGTAGCCACTAGCTAGGTGTGACTAGTAGCTGTAATGAACTCATGGGTAGTGTGTGACCAATGTGAAGTAAGTCTCTACCCTCCCACTAGTAGTTTGTCACTTACTTGGTAATTTTTGGCACCAATTGCTGGCATAGTTTTATTTGACTTGTTGGCTGGTAGTTTTGAGCAGGGTTAAGGGCTAACCCAAGTGCATTAGGACCTAAAGATGCACCAAGTATTGGGTCATACCTGAAACCCTATGACCCATTTACTAGTTTGTGAACCCATATAAGTAGAGGCTTAAATGCCTTAGATTAAAAGCATTCTAAGGTTCCATAGGTTGTCTTTTTCTTTGAGTGGTTTGGTTGGCCTAGTTGGTAGCAAAAGACTGGCTAGTCAAACACATGAGTTCCATAAAGTACCAAAGTAATAGAGTGGTTCAATCAAATGCCAAAGAGTTAAGTAAGTATTTTATTTATTTTGTTTCTAACCATTGAATGCTAGAGGTAACCATGGAAAGGAGAAAGGTGCAAGAATCTTGTCTAGAGGTAAACGGATGGATAGGTTTGTCCCTCTGTTAGCTGTATACCCTAAGGTTGAGCTAGTCAGAGTAAAATTATTGTTGGGGTTTTTCTCAACCACCAAAAGGTAGTAAGAGAACCGAAGCAATGGGATTGACTACCATGGACCAATGGATAGCCGGCGACTTGTGATCATCATCCTGAGGTCAAATGGGATCGAAGGCCACTTAGAAGACTTGTGAAAGAAGAGAGACTTGGCTAGTGAAGCTAGTCAAGTAGGTAAAGGACTAAGTCCTAAGTGGAACCGAAGAAGTTACGGGGATCGCATGTTACTTCATGTTAATGCAGTAAGTTAGCAAAACATTGGACTGTTGGGTCAAAAATGATCGAGTGATGCTAGAAAGAGGATGTTTTGCCTTAACCCTTTGGGTTAGTGTTTGAGGAGTGCTCATAAGGATGAGTTCACTATGATTGGTCTAGACTCAACTCACAAGTAGCCATAGTAAGAAGTAATCTCCCACCTAGTTTAACATATTTCTTGCTAATCAGAAATGCCAAGTCTAGTATAAGTACAGTTGTGCTCACAGGTTGTGCAATGACTTTAATAGTTGTTATGTTCACTGGAGTAGGGGAAAGTTATGGTTTTAAACCCTAGTTGGTGAGGGTTTTGGTTAAGCTAGTTTTAAGCCCAAAGTTAAAGCAACTTGCATGACCCTAGTGCCTTATGAAGGAAAAGCTAGTGACTTGCGAGATTGGTTAAGGGCTAACGGGTGCACTAAGTGGAATTATCATTGATGAGCCACCCTAGAGATTTTACACGGCTAACCACCTCCCTATAGTTAATTAAAATGGTGGTGAAATTGGTGCTCGCACTAAGTAGGTAAATTGATGTGACAAAGACCACTAGTGCATTATTTTGAGAAGAGGATGGCACGGTGAAGTGATGGTGTGGTAGTTAAGTATGGAAGGTGGAGATGGTTTTTTGTAACCACAGGCTACATGATGGTTGTCATCGAGCAGTTGCTTAACAGTGTTACAGGTCAGGAGTCCTACGAGGTAGTTGAAGTGTTGAGTAGGATTAGAGGGATGTTGGAGCCTAGTGATTGGGGATAAGGTGTTAAATCGGTTACCAAGCCCAGGACAACTAAGTTTGCCTAGGATTGGGTAGTACCTTATGACTCGGCTAAGGACCCTAAAGGTGCTTCAAGCATAAAGCGAGTATTGATGGCCAGGAAGCAAGTGTACTACAGACGCACCCGAAAAGATAATCTTCGGTATGTAAGGTGTAGGGCTCTAAGTGCAGGAAAGTAAAGAGACTTAGTTTGTAGGATTCGAGCACCTAGGATACTCCGAGTAGAGCAGCTAAACCATTAAGACCTTCTACTTGGGTAGCATGTTGGTAACTTAATCACTAGGTGCTAGGAAGCCTAAGCCGAGGGGGCACGAACAATGCCTAAAGGCTACTCGCTACTTGGAGGTCTTGGCACTCATGCCAGAGAAGTTTTCTCTGGTAGACATATGGGTTTAAGAGACTCCAGAACAACAAGGGAAATAGGATCATAATGCTCTAGTGGTGCATAGGTATCTTGCTCAGTGCACCAGTATACCCAGTGCATATGGGCTATCTGAAGGGAGCATCAAAGACTCGTACTCTAAGGTGTGCCAACACCAGCAATTCTCGATAAGTCAACTTTGGAAGAGCCCTAGAGTATAGTGGAGCTTGGAGCAGAGTATGCCTTAAGGTGCTAGTGGTGACGCCATAGTACACTAGTGACACACTTACTCTAGTGATTGTTAGGAGTTGTCAAGTACCAACCCTAGAGTAAGGAACTAATTGTGTGAGAGTTAGTGGACAAATTTCATACTTGTTAAGCTAGCTTGCACTAATGGGTTTGGTACAGGAGCATTGGTACTGAACCTAAAGTGGAATTTTTTTTTCCAGTGTGAGTGTTAACGAACAAGTTTGACTCACTAAGTTAGCTTACACTAGTGGGTTCTTGCACACAAGAGCTAGTGAAGGAAATTTTTTGGTGCCGAACATTCCATAAAATCCTTTTTGTGTAAGTGTCATGCCCAACATAGCCCCTAGCCCATTAAAGAGGTGTAGAACCCCAAAAAAAAGGTTAAGACACCCAATTAAGCCTATCAGATTTAGTTCAAAAACTTGTTTCCTAACTATGTAATGTTTACAAGGCACAAAGGCTTAAGCACCTTAGGCACTGCTCGAACATAGGGTTAGGGCACTAGGGTGTGCCTCGACACTGCCAGGACACATAGGCATGCACCCAGGATACATACAACATCTCTTTTATTTTGCACTCAAGTTTCAATGATCAACCGAAACAAACTAAGAGCCTAGATGGATTTCATGCTAGTATCAACATAAGCTTCATTCATTCATTCAAATATAGGCATGACAACCAAAACACTAGCTCAAGGTTTGAATGCACATGGCACATACATACACACATCTTAGTTGGCCTACCTCAGACCATCCTAAGGCACATAATATTCGAGAGCATATATACACCAACAAGTAAACATAAATAAACTAACAAGTGAACATCTCCACTTCACCACAGCTGAAACACATTTTAGGCACAAGCATCCCACATGAACAAGTTCATCTTGCATACACATGAGTCTTGGTGAGCCTACCATAGGCCACCCTAGTGCAGTATAAACCCGGAAAAATACAAATACTACGTATTCACAACTAAAGCATAACCATCACCACTATGACTTGTTCCTATGACACATAGCTCAAAAAGCCTGCAAATAATGCACTTTCACACATTAGCTTACTACACAAGTAAATCACATACTTAGAATATTGAGCAAAGAACTTCATAAACTCATTACCTTACCAAACCCGAAAGAGTTTAAACCATTCTTAGCTTTCTTAATTTTTAAGCAAACCTTTCCCTACAACATAAAGAAGTAGGGCAATGAGTTTTATAACTCAATGAAGATTCCAATGGCCTCCAACACCTAACATAGGTTAATCTCTAAACTTAACCGAAGTTATATTACAAGTACCTACAATCAAAGATATGAAAACATAAAGAAAAGCATATATATATATAGATATAACAATTAAGTAATACAAAGGGGTTAGCATGCACAAACAATCATAGAAGCACACAATTACACACACACCACTAACACCAACCAAAGGGGCCTACAAGCATGATTCCATGTTCACTCCAATTCGGTTAACCATTTAACTTTACCTACACTAATCCGAGAGCTCACAAGCTTGGGAATTGAGTTGGTCTTCTCAATTCCTAGCCCTAATGCTTGCCATACTTAGCTAATTAGGATCAAACACATAGTTGCCAAAGCAACCATAGCCCACATAGCTTCTTAGGATCCCTTGGCATCAAAATCCATCACCTAAGCACCTAATACTCACTAAATCAACATAGTCCAACTATGAAACTTAGTGAATACATAGAATCCTTACCTTCCATAGCAACACTTTTTGCCCGAAGCCTTGCAAGCTCAATTCATGCCCTTCTTAGCTCTTAGTTGGTAGAATTAGCCTTCCTAGCTTAAATGGCTCACGAAACCACCAAATCCCACAAGCTCCCACTTGATTCTAACTTTGGTTTACCCCTAAAAGCTCAAGAACACCATGGAAGCTTCAAAGACCTCAATCTTTCATCCATGGAGTTTGCAACCAGTTGAAAATGACACAAGTTAGTGGCAGCATGTATGTGATTGGATGAGGCCAGGCAGTGTAAAATGGTTTAACGTTAACTTAAGCACACCAAAAGTTTGCATTGAGCAATCTAGTCAATACATTAAGGTTTCCCTCACTTAAGCTTTGCAATAGACTTGTAATTAAGCCCCTCAATTCCATAAATCATCATTTGCATCTCTTCCTTCTTGGTCAAGTCATGATTGAATCCGAGAGTGTTCAACAATCAAACTACTTATCATCCTTCATCAAAACTTCTTTTTGAAATCTCCATAAGCTCAAAATTAAAGTTCCCCATGCTTTTTAAGCCCTTAATCCTCATAGCCCATGGCTTAAACACATAGGATTTTGAGGGCATTACAACTTCCCCTCCTTAAGAAATTTGGTCCACCTTAAAAAATTTGGTAATTTCCTAAGAGTTTAGGGAAGACATTTGGATAGCTCTTGAGCATCTCAGTTTCAACTTCCCATGTGGCTTCCTCATCAGAATGGTTAGCCCATTTGACTTTTGCCATGGGTATCCACCTGCTCCTAAGCTTTCTAGTGTCCTTTGCCAATACCAGAATTGGTTCTTCTTCATATATGAGATTTGGAGCAATAGGAACACTAGTAACTTGCACTACTTGTCTTGGGTCAAAGACACACCTTTTCAAAAAACTCACATGGAACGTGTCATGCACATGTCCTAGCTTAGAAGGTAGCTTGAGCTTGTATGCTACACTTCCAACTCTTGCCACTATTAGGTATAGTCCTACATACCTTAGGGCCAACTTTCCCCTCTTTCCAAACCTCATTACTCCCTTCATAAGAGATACCTTTAACCACACCTAATCTTCTACTTGGAACTCAAGGTCCCTCCTCCTCTTCTAGTTGGTGTAGGATTCTTGCCTATTGTTGGCAGCTCTAATCCTTTCTTGGATGAGCTTGATCTTCCTAGTAGTTTCTCTTATGAGTTCTAGGCTTATCTCCAACTTATCTCCAAGTTCATGCCAACAATGTGGAGTTATGCACCTCCTACCATAAAGTGCTTTATTAGGTGTCATGCCAATCACTGAGTGATGACTATTGTTGTAAGAAAATTCCACTAAAGGCAAATGTTGGTCCTAATGTCCTTGAAAGTCTATAACATAACATCTCAGTATATCCTCCAAGATCTATATGGTTCTTTCAATTTGTGCATCTATTTGAGGATGGTATGCTGAGCTAAACTTCAACTTTGTGCCTAATGCATGGTGCAAGGACCTCTTGAACCTAGATACAAACTTAGGGTCTTTATCTGAGACAATGCCATCTAGTACACCATGTAATCTCACTATCTCTCTTATGTAGAGCTAAGCCAACTTATCCAGAGAATCACTAAGGCTTATAGGCAAAAAGTGGGCTACCTTAGTCAACCTATCCACTATGACCCAAATTGTGTTGTCCTTCCTTCTAGTCAGAGGCATACCCACTACAAAGTCCATAGATATGGAACCCCACTTCCTTTCTGGTATGGGCAAGCTTTAAAGCTTACCTCCAGGCCTCTGGTGCTCAACCTTGACTTGTTGGCAAGTTATACACTTAGCTACATAAGCACCTATCGCCAGCTGCATGTATGGCCACTGGAAATGGAATCTCAAATCCTTGTACATCTTCTAAGCTCTAAGATGCATACTTATCAAGCTAGAGTAGGCTTCCTCTAGGATTTGTTGCCTAAGTCCATCTTTTCTAGGCACATATATCCTATCTTAGAA
Organism: Aquilaria sinensis; assembly: GCA_005392925.1. Lineage (NCBI taxonomy): Eukaryota > Viridiplantae > Streptophyta > Magnoliopsida > Malvales > Thymelaeaceae > Aquilaria > Aquilaria sinensis. The sequence goes on from SMDT01002303.1 coordinate 169,989, forward strand.
GTATAGCATTCCATGCCTAAAAGAAAAACCTTGGAACAACTTTCCTTGTTTCTATCCTCAAACCTTAGGAATCTCCTCATCTTACAATTGTACTTCCCTTATTAGGTCCTTCCACTCTAACCTAATGGTTAAGATTCTCACCTGGTCCACTTCCCACTGCCCCCACTCTCAGGCCAACTTAATTAAACTAAATACTCCTACCTTAGAAGGCTTTCTAGTGGCCTTGAGTACTTCAGTGTACTTTTTACTGAGAGCATCAGCTACCACATTAGCTTTGTCAGCTGTATACTCAATGATGCACTCAAAATCCTTTAAGTACTCAAGCCATCTCCTATGGCTCATGTTTAAGTCCTTCTGTGTAAACAGATACTTCAAACTCTTGTGGTCTGTGAAGACTTAAAACTTACTTCCTAGCAGGTAGTGTCTCCACTGCTTAAAAGCAAAGATCTCTACTGCTAACTCTAGATCATGAACTGGATAATTCTTCTCATGAGGCCTAAGTTACCTTGATCCATAGGCTATTGCTTATTTTCCATGCATCAAGACACAGCCTAGCCCTACTTGAGAAACATCTGTATACACTTCATACTCCTTAGTAGGGTTTAGTAGAACCAGTATTGGGGTTGTAGTCAATCTTTTCTTGAGTTCTTGGAAACTAGCCTCGCATTGTTCACCACACTCAAACTTCTGATCTTTCCTTGTCAATTGAGTTAGTGGGGCTACTATTACAGAGAATTTAGGCACAAATCTCCTATAATAGCTAGCAAGGCCTAGGAAGCTTCTTATTTCCCTCATATTCTGAGGTTGCTTCCACTTCAAGACAGCCTTAATCTTCTTGGGATCAATAGCTAAACCATGCTCATTGATCATATGTCCAAGAAATCCAACTTCTTTAGCCCAAATTTGGCACTTACTTAGCTTGCCATAAAACATGTGCTCCTTTAACAAGCCTAGTACCAATCTCAGATGTTCCTTATGGGCTTCCTCATCCTTTGAGTACATTAATATTTCATCTGTAAATATCACAACAAAGTGGTCCAAGTAAGCCTTGAACACTCTCTGCATGAGGTCCATGAAGAAGGCTGGGGCATTAGTGAGCCCAAATGGCATCACTGTGTACTGAAAGTGACCACACCTAATACTGAAAGCTATCTTAGATATGTCCTCATCCTAGACTCCCAGCTGGAAGTATCCAAATATGAGGTTTATCTTAGAGAACACACTAGCTCCCTTCAACTGATCAAACAAATCCTCTATCCTTGGGAAGGGATACTTGTTCTTGATGGCTAATGCATTGAGCTTCCTATAGTCAATGCACAACCTGAGGGTTTCATCCTTCTTCTTTACCAAAAGTATAGGTGCTTCCCATGGAGATGTACTTGGCCTTATGAAACCTTTCTCTAGCAGTTCATCTAGCTACTTTCTTAACTCAACCATTTTAAGAATAGCCATCTGTAGCGAGCAATAAACATGGATGCAGCTCCAGGCACCAATCTAATATCAAGCTCAACCTCTCTAGCAAGAGAAAGTCCTCGGAGATCTGTAGGGAACACTTCAGGAAATTCCTGCTCTATGGGAATCCTGCCTAACTCACTAACTGACTCATTCCCATTTAATTTCAAGTATTCACCTTTAACTACCAAGGGTTTGTGTTCCACCACTTTCAAACACCTTTTAGGTGCCATCTCAGATGAAACTTCCATAAGGTGTGGCTTACATCCAAGCAAGTAGAGTTGCCTAGCATGGCAGTCTATAACTACCCTATTATCATTAAGCTAGTTCATGCCCAGTTTGATGTCATAGCCACTAGTCTCTAAGACTATCAAGTCAACTCTAAGTTCTAGTTCACCAAGCCTAAGTATGTAATCTTTCACTATATGGTATGTGAACATAATCTCATTCCCAGTAGTTCTAACTAGGTACATTTCATTCATAGTGCATACTTCAAGATTCAAAGCTTTAATAAGCCTAGAGGATATTACAAACAAAGATGCACCAGTATTAAATAAAACTGATACTTCATAACCATTGAAAGAAATCGTACCTTTCAAAGCTTTCTTGTTCAGCCTGGATTAGCCTAACTCTTCCTCCTCAGCCTCGAGTTCTTTAGCTTCCTAGGTCCTTCTTGAGGTTTCTAGTTGGAACTCCCTTCCAATAGCCTAATTTTTCCTTTTCTTGTCCAAAGGCAAGCTGGGGCCTTGGTCTTTCTTCACTAGAGGCACATTTTGCCTCCTTATGGGTAATTGCCCATGTGACCTCTTGTTACCAAATATTCCCATCAACCATTGCTCTTCTTTATTGATGAGGCAATCTCTTACCCAGTGATCTTGGGCACCACATTTCAAATAGCCCTCAATCAACTTGTAACATAGCTTTTGGCCATGGTACTTCCCACATGTTCTTCACTGAGGTCCATATTGGTTTGACTTCTCACCTTTTTGGCCTCCCTTCTTGCCTTAGGAACAATTATTTCCTCTTGCCCTTTTTTTTGTATGGCTTTTGCACCCCACTTGCTCCTCCAAGGCCACTCATAACCTGCCCTCTAAACTCCTACTCTAGGGCCATAACCTTCTACACAACCTCATAATACTCTCAGACTCCCATAGCCTTGAGTATCTGCCTTAGCTCAGGCCTTAATCCCTTCAGGAATCTCTTTGTCTTCAACTCTTCTTAGCCCTCATACTAAACGTAGGAGGTTATTAAACCTTTGCTCATCCTCTAAGACTATAAGCCCCCCTACTCAAGCAAGTCAAACTCCACCTACTTCTAGTCCTTCAAGGCCTCATTAATGTATTGTTGCTGGAAGACTTGCAAAAACTCTGACCATCTCATAGCCCTTCTTCTTGAAGCTAGCTTCCTAGCATTCTTGCCACTATATTTCCTCTGTACTTCCCTCCACCACAACTCTGCATTGCCCTCTAATCTAAATATGGCAAGTAAAACCTTCTAAGAAAAGGAAACCTTTATTCTCTTAAAAATTTTCTCCACCTGGTTGATCTAGAACTCTGCTTCTTCTGGATCATATCCTCCTCTGAAAGTTGGGGGTTTCAAAGCAAAGAACCCCTTCAGTTGGCCTTCCCTCAGGCCTCTACCTCTTAGCCTTCCACCTCTTGCTTGGTCATCCATGTGACTTCCCCTCTGTGCCCTCACTGCCTCAATGGTGATAGTGAGTTGGGTTGGCCTCTCAATCTCTTCTATGTCCAACTCTTCCACTTCTAGACTTACTTTCTCCTCAAGTTTTACTTCATGTCTCACTTCTAATCTCACCCTCCTTGCTTTCGGGTGTCTCCTCTCTTCATCGTCATTCTTATTATTTCTACCTTTATTGTCATTAGCTTAATCATCCTGCATTAGCTCATTTCCAAGCCACCTCTCAATCTCAGTCTCCTTAGCTTGCCCAGCATGTTCTTGGGCTTGGGCCTAATCTCTAGTTAGGCCTATATGCCAACTACCAATTGGGCAATGGCTACCTGCATAACCTCCATCACATGCTCCATTCTTCCTTGGCCATCTACACTAGGCCCAGGCACATTGGCCCTATGCTCAGGCTCAATGCCCCTAACAAGTTCTGTAGCCTTAGTATACCCCTCTGGCACAAAATTAGGCTGTTCATCCCTTGGATGGCTAGCGCTGTTCTCATTTTGGCCACTAGCCTTTCCTTCCATGTCTTGAGTCCTCATCCTACACACAGAAGCAAGCAAGACACACATATGCTCAATATTCATAAGCTCACTCAACCTAACGTGGAAACAAGTCTATACTTCAAGTAGACCAAATTTTGGTCCTAAGAGCTACCTAATTTGATACCAACAAAAACCTACCAAGCCCAACATAGCCCTTAGTCCATTAGAGAGGTTTAGAACCCTAAACAAAAGGTTAAGAGACCCAATTAAGCCTATCAAATTTAGTTCAAAAACTTGTTTCCTAAGTATGTAATGTGTACAATACATAAGGGCTTAAGCACCTTAAACGCTGCTAGGACACGGGGCTAGGGCACGCCTGAACACTACCAGGACACATAGGCATGCACCCAGGATGCATACAACATCTAGTTTGTTTTGCACTCAAGTTTCAATGCTCAACCAAAACAAACTAAGAGCATAGATGGATTTCATGCTAGCATCGACATGAGCTTCATTCATTCATTCAAATATATGCATGACAACCAAAACACCAGCTCAAGTTTTGAAAACATAGGTTTACATGCACATGGCACACACATACACGCGTCTCAGTTGGCCTACCATAGGCCACCCTAAGGCACATAATATTCGAGAGCATATATACACCCACAAGTGAACATAAATACACTAACAAATGAACATCTCTACTTCACCATAGCTTAAACACATTTTAAGTGCAAGCATCCAACATGAACAAGTTCATCTTGCATACACATGAGTCTTAGTAAGCCTACCAAAGGCCGACCTAGTGCACTATAAACCCAGAAGTGCACAAAGACATACAAATACTACATGTTCACAACTAAAGCATAACCATCACCACTATGACTTGTTCCCATGACACATAGCTCAAAAAGCCTGCAAGTAATGCACTTTCACACATTAGCTTGCTACATAAGTAAATCACACACTTAGAATATTGTGCAAAATACTTCACAAACTCATTACCTTACTAAACCCAAAAGAGTTTAAACCACTCTTAGCTTTTTTAATTCTTAAGCAAACCTTTCCCTACAGCATAAAGAAGTAGAGCAATGAGTTTTATAACTCAAAAAGGTTTCCAATGGCCTCTAAGGCCTAACATAGGTTAACCTCTAAACTTAACCGAAGTTATATTCTAAGTACCTACAATCAAAGACATGAAAACACAAAACAACGTATATATAGATATAACAATTAAGCAATATAAGGGGGTTAACACGCACAAACAATCATAGAAGCACACAATTACACACACACCACTAACACCAGCTAAAGGAGCCTAGCAAGCATGATTTCATATTCATATCAACTTGATTAACCATTTAACTTTACCTACACTAATCCGAAAGCTCGCAAGATTGGGAATTGAGTTGGCCTTCTAAATTCCTAGCCCTAATGCTTGCCATACTTAACTAATTAGCATCAAACACATAGTTGCCAAAATAACTATAGCCCACATAGCTTCTTAGGATCCCTTGGCATCAAAATCCATCACCTAAGTGCCGAACACTCACTAAATCAACACAGTCCAACTATGAAACTTAGTGAATACATAGAATCCTTACCTTCCATAGCAACACTTGTTGCCTGAAGCCTTGCAAGCTCAACTAGTGCGCTTTTTAGCTCATAGTCGGTAGAATTAGCCTTCCTAGCTCAAATGGCTCATGAAACCACCAAATCCCACAAGCTCCACTTGATTCTAGCTTTGGTTTGTCCTAAAAGCTCAAGAACACCATGGAAGCTTCAAAACTTGACCTTAAGCCTTCATCGATGGAGTTTGCAACCAGTTGGAGATGACACAAGTGAGTGGAAGCATGTGTGAAATTAGATAAGGCTAGGTGGCATAAAAATTGTTTAACGCTAACTTAAGCACACCACAAGTTTGCATGGAGCAATCTAGTCACTGCATTAAAGTTTCCTTCACTTAACTTTTCTGATAGACTTGCAATTAAGTCGCTTAATTCCACAAATCATCATTTGCATCTCTTCCTTCTTGGTCAAGTCATGATTGAATCCAAGAATGTTCAACACTTAAACTACTTCTTATTCTTCATCAAAGCTTTTTTTTCAAATCTCCATAAGCTCAAAATTATAGGTCCCCATGCTTCTTAAGTTCTTAATCCTCATAGCCCATGGTTTAAACACATAGGATTTTGAGGGCATTATAGTAAGGGTAGTAAACAGGCTTCTAAAAACTTGTTAAGCTATCTTACATTAGTTGACTCAACATAGATTTTGGTGTGGAGGATTCATGATCGCTAGATTTTTTTAGGACAGCTTGGAGTAGTCAGATGTCCTTTAGTAATACCGTGTACTAAAGGTAGGTAGAGGTCATACCATAGTCTTCAAGAATAAAAATTGTTCGAATTAAGTATTGTTAAGCTATGGTGGGGAAAATAGTGAATAGTAATCAAACTACAGTTCGGAGTGAGCACCAATAATGGCATTGGCCATAGCACCTATACGAGATAGGGCCCAACTCAAGTGCCCTGAAGGCATTAGCTAAATGAGTCAAGTAGTTTGGTGCCAAGTGGGTTGTTATGACCGACACCCATTGGTATGTTTGGTTGGGATACATTGGCATCATATCCTAGTATAGAGTTTAAGACGGGGAGATTGAATTTGGAGGACAAATTTCTCTAAGGTGGGGAGAATGTTATAGCCCTCCTAGTAGATTGCTCAGCGAGTAAGGTAAGTTCATAAATCCCAAGCTTAAATACCTTAATTAGAAGTGAATTAGCAAAATCAAGAAATTTATAAAAGGTTTAGCTACTTCCAAGTGGTTTATGGCACTAGGTTTGCCTAGGAGCAAAATGGTCATTTTGCACCTTGGAGGGTTGAGATGAGCCCCAGGAGTAAAAAATGTGTTTTAAAACCTAACCCTAGCTTTAAAACCAAAAATTAGCCTAAGTATACAAGGTTTGACTAAGCTTTGGCTTGAGTTACTATTTGGGGAAGGGGACTTTTTGTAAATTCTATGAAAGTTTGGTGGCTTGTATGGTCTAAAGGTTATAAACTTACAAGAAAATATGGGAGAGGCTGTCATTGCACATTCTTTCCCTTCCTTTCCCATGTTCAATCCTGCCCTCACCATTTTTTCCCCAATTTTTGCATAGAATCAAAGTTTTATGATGGAAGTTAAAGGCCCAAGGGGTGTACAAGCTTTGGGCAACTTGTTTCAAGTTTGGTTTTTTATTTTGATGATGTTTTCCATATTTTCCAACTCGTCCCTTATTTTTTGTGAGAAGTAACAATGATTTTTTGTTTATCGTTTGTTTGTTTGATGGTCTGATGCATGGGTTTTGTTAGGCTAATGTTAATTTGGTGTCATATACCTTGTTTGTGCCTTGGAACCTAGGAAACCTAGAAAAGCCTTTGGAATTGGAAATTCTTAGCTTGTGGTGCTTGATGCTTGCTAGTTCAAGGTGAATTGAGGTAAGGGCTTTATGATTCATGCACATTTGATGCCATTCATATCTTGTTTACTTGTTAATTTCAAGTAGTTTAATGAATGGTATTAGTTGGTGGGTTGTGTTGATCATGGAGGACTAGTGACATTTTGTTGGTTTTTGTGGTATTTATGGACACCATACAATTGGTTTAAATGGTGCATTATGGCCTAAGAAGTGTGTTTTACATGTACATGGTTTATCCAAACCTCATTATTCTAGTTTTGTGGTTCACTTGTTGGTTAGGTTGATGTACTAACTATAGTTATTTATTTGGCTGACAGTGACTAGTGAAGCATAAGGGAGGGTTTTGGTGCTTGCCACTGGGAGTTGTTCTAAGGTAAGAGTTTAGTTATGCATCTCAATAGTATGGTTCAGTGTATAGTTTTTATATACTAGTGTGCCTCTAATGTTCATGTATGAGTGTTGTACTATAGAGTCGCTTTTAGGTGTGAACATAGTCTACTCTTGCTTGGATGTTCACACGCGGTTGATTATGTGTAGTTAACTGCATAAATGCTTTGTATGCTTTGACAGCTTTGATGATTCAATTTAAATTAAACGCCATGGCAATGTTTTATGTTTTTATTACTTATTTAATCATTCAAGTCAAAGCATATACTCATGCATAACTGAATAAGAGGATTAATTAACTAGAAACATAAAGGTTTTAACTAGTGTGCACGTAATCAATTAGCCAATTGCGACTAGTGTGGGACAAGTTCCTATAGGCTTCCTGAGCAGGCCCACGAGGGACCGTGTCACCTATAACCAGTAAGGAGCTTCTGTTGGGTCAAACATGGAAGCCCAACCATACCGACCAGGGTACCTCACTTTGGATAGAAATAGCATCCTGTATTTACAAGATAAGCTACAAGATTCCTATCCCGAAAGAAATCCCTCAGAACTCCCCCAACTATAGAACCCCCTTAAATTGCTACTCCCGAGATATGACATTCTAACTCTCCACTCCTTTCTACTACTCTCTGTTCACCTGAAATCTAACTTGAGTATCGAAGGGTTTCTTCAAGGGATACATCCCTAGTAGCTGATGCTATCTTTGTGTGCAAGCTACCAGTTTAAGGTCCACTAAGCTTCTGGGTGAAGCCCACACAATCCCTTCAACTATCACTTGTCAAGGAACCTGTCGATAAAAGATAATGCATATCAATATATGGAAAAAAACATCAATAACTTTTTCCCATGAAAAATTTAGGTACTAACCTTATTCAGCAGAAAATCCAAGCAAGTGGCTTCTTAAGCGGTGCCCGTTAATATGAGTAGGAGTCCTCTATGAGTTTCAATATATGCCTTATTCACAAGTAGGTTTTGGTTTTCTGTTTTCAGGTCCTCGATATGGGGTCTTACTCACTCTCTTTTGTTTTGGGTATAGTTTAAGTCTAGGCATGCCATCATTGTTATTTCTAGGCCTCAGACATTTCATGTGCGTGTTATAGGTGGCTAATCTTTTATCCATCAAAATGGAACATTTTATTTGATGATATGGCTTTCATCTCCCTCACCATTAGCAAGGCCAAGGTCCCTTGCTATGAGTGGTTCATTATTTCATATGTGGGGACCATCACTTATCCCAACATATACATATAGGACCACGAAGCCACGACAATAGTACAAATAATACGTGGGCAAATGGTTTTTATGCTCAATCATCAATTGTGCGCTCGTGGACCTCTAAAGCCTTTTTACTATGCATGCTCTTCCAAGTGAATATCAACAAAAATTATGACGCATTTGCATATTCGAGCTTCTAATTCAACCTATAAATATATAGACAGGTTTCACAAAGTTCTCATGCTTTGTGAGATCAATATCAATAATCCATTTTATTTGTAAATTATTGTTTTCAAAAGGCTCATATCAATGTATAGAAATATCAATTTCATTCCCAATCTATACTTTTCATGCACATGTCCATTAGCATTTTTATGTGCATAAATGCATCCACAATAGCATATATTTTTCATGCAAATATATATGCAGTAACATATTGGGTACCTCAGGGGAAAATTGATAATTCTCCTATAAATCATGGTGCTCCTTGACATTTGAACCCATTTTTCCTTTCTGTTGGCTTTGCATGTCCTTATTCTTTTTCTTTGTTGGTCTGACACAACAACTTCCTCTATTTCCGCTAGGAAGTTTTTACAATACCCCTCCCCCCCACAAGAAAAAGAGGCATGGGTGCTATGCCGATCTAAGCCGTTGAGAGGAGAAAGAAGATAAGGAAGAAACTTGTCAGATAGGCAAGACCGGTAGGGAGGAAAAAGAAGAAAAAAAAAAGGAAATGTGTGACAGGAGAGAGGAGAAAGTGGAAAGAAAAATGAAGCAAGGAAAAGAGAGGCAAAAAAAAGTGGGAAAAATGTGGGAAAGAAAAGGAAGAAAATGATAAACTTATAAAGGAACCTATTTTTTTGATTAACTGATTTCTTTATAAAATATTTTAAAAATGAGTGTTACAAAAACATATTTGTGTTACACAAATATAAAAAAATTGGGTAGATATTTATTTTTCTAGCTGATACACAACACAAACAAAAGTTATTTTTTAATAAAACATAGAGTACTTTAAAATAGTCAATATATATATAAAGCAGGATACATCTGATCGAAATTTTAAATTTTCCTTAATGAGAGAGATTGTAGAGCTGACACGTGATACACTTTCCTTTTTTGGTAAATGAACTATAATTTTTTACACATAGTCTACAAAATATACCTTTGCCCTATAAAGCATTAAAGTAGTGACACGAGGCAGCCAAAGCCACAATTATTAACTTATCTCTAAAATTTGAATTGTAAATTAAAAAATAAGATTAAATTTAAATTAATTTATAATTAAGATATGCTATAATCTCATCTAAAATGATTTCCTCTCATCAAAAGATGATAAAAATAGTATTTGATAATTTAGTTTTTTAAGAACTAGTAATTGGGTAGCCTATATAAATTGAAAGTGCAAAAATTTTAAATTCATTGTACTCCTAAACTAAATTTGATGGATGACCCCATCATCCTTCCCCTTTCTGTCTCCTCTTCCACTTATGGCACCCGATAATCACCCCCAAATTCGTTGATGAAGCCATCGATCTCCTAATTTCTCATGCTCCTTCCATTCAAAAATCTGCAAGTAGAACCAGGATATTTAAGTTTCTAAAAAAAGATGTCAATTTTTTTTTTCCAGGATTCATAGCAACTTTGGATGTTTTTTATTAGTTAAATAGTAGGGTTGTTGACTTTAGACTATGACCCTTAATTCTCCAACCGTATTTATCTTTGCTCAAGTTTTATATTGTAGATTTCGCATATTTATTTATTAAAATTTTCTCTTTTGATTATTACTGTTAGAATTTTTTAGAGTTTCATATTTATGCTTCTCGTGAATTCTTTCAAAGTTTCATATTAATTACTGCTTCTCCTAGTTTGAGATGACAACTCCATTAAACAATGAACATATTTTATCAAAGAAACAAATGCTCAAGGTCATCAAACGCCTTGTAGGTGTAACAGCAACGTTTCAAGTCCACCACCATCAGGTCACTAAAGCAAGAAATGTACAGGAAAAAAAAAATTTCGGTTAGAAATACTTATAGTTGTTTTATAGATTATTTACAAATTAGTCGTTAGTTTTACAGGTTTGGTTGCCAACAGTCCTACATCTTTTTTAATTTATTTCTAATGAGTACCTAGAATTTGAGATGTGGTCAGGTGATACATTGAGTTTTTTATCCGAGTTGCAAAATAGGTTACATGCGGAATAGTCTTAATTTTGGGTTAGAATAAAAAAATAGCCCATTTTGTTTTTAATTTTTCTTATCTGGCCCAATCTTCATTATTTCAAATTTTTTGTGAATGGGCACAAAATGTAGTTTTCTTTATTTGGGTAGGGAACCAATTTGGGTGTTTTTATTCAGATAAAAATAAAAAAAAATGAATCTATTGTTTAAAACAAATTATGTTAATTATTTTGGGCTATTTTGGGCCAAGTCCATTTTTAATTTTTTGTATAATTTTACAAATTTTTTCATCACCCCAAAACTTAATTTTTTTGTAAAATAGTTATTTTTTAAATTAAACGGTTCATTGTTTTGTGCCAATATTTGTTTTTAATTTTAAAATGTTTATTATTTGGGCTGATTTGGCCAACTTCCTTTAATAAATTTTTTTGTGGAGTTTTAAAATTTTTCATTTAAATCATATTTCATTTTAAATTAATATGTCTATTTTTATATGATTTTTTGTAAAAATTATTCTTAAAGAATTAAATTTTTATGAATTTAATTAAGGTTAATTTTCCATCTTTTAGTATGTTTAATTAAAAATTCATAAAAAAATTCTAAATTATGTTGTAATGAATTTACTACAATTTCCAACTTTTTCTATGACCTGCAAGTCCAATTCACTATTGTCTATTGTAAAAAATTATTAACTTTCCAAATTTTTGGGCAAAAATGTTAAAATTTAAAAAATTTAGGGACTCATCTTGTAATTATTATGGGTGGGAAAAAGGAAATTTTTCAAAATTCAGGTACTTTACTGCACTTCAAAGTTTTGGTATCAATTTTATAATATTGACATTTACCTACCAAGATCATTAAACTTACTAAATATGAAATGTTACTTGTTTCGGAAGAACTCATAAACTCAAAACTTAACTTTATCCCTAAACCTAACCTTAACCTTAAAATGGGGAAAGTTCAAAAAAATTTGTGACTATTTGAATGAGAATAAAATACTTTTTACTAATTTTATTCTTTTGTGATCGTTAAGTTGAAAAATTTACAAAAAAAAAAAAAAAGAAAACATACTTTGGACAAAAAATATGTTAAAATTATTTCATAGATATCTTGAAGTGCGAATTATCAATAAAACTTGCAAACCTTAACCATAACCTATACTTTAACCCTAACCTTAACCTTAAACCTTAAACCTAAACCTAAACCACAAACCTCAAACCTTAAACCTAGTCCTTAAACCCAAAAACGTAAATTTAAACCCAAAATTTTTAGTACCCTCAATTAAAAAAATTTAAACTTAAACCCGAAACCTAGTCTTAACCTTAAAAGGTAAACTCCTTAACCCTAAACTTAGCCTTACAGCTAAACCTAGCCTTAACCTTAACCCTAAATCTCATACCCTAACACTAACCTCTAACCCCTAAACCGCATACCCTAACCCAAAACTCTAACCCTAGACTTTAAACCTATCTTAAACCTTAAACCTTAAACCAAACCTAAACCTTAAGCTTAAACCTGAGCCCCAAAACTTAACAATAACATAAACCCTAACCCTAACCTCTAGCCCCTAAACCTCATACCCTAACCCAAAACTCTAACCCTAAACCCTAAACCTATCTTAAACTTTAAACCTTAAACCTAACTTAAAACTTAACCATAACATAAACCCTAACCCTAAACTTAAGCCTTACACATAACTTAAACCCTAACCTCAAGCCTTAAACCTTAAACCCTAACTAAACCTTCAACGTATCTTAAACTTTAAACCTCAAACTTAACCCTAACCATAAGCTTAAACCTTAACCATAACCTAAACCCTAACCTTAACATTAAACCTTAAACCTTAAACCTTAAACCCTAACCTTAAACAATAAACTTTCAATCTTAAACTAAACCTTCAACTTTAAAACTTAAACAATAAACTTTAAACCCAAACCTTAAAGCTACCTTAAACGCAAACCTTAAACCTAACCTTAAGCCGCAACCGTAACCTTAACCCTAACCTTATATCTACCTTAACCCCAACCTTACAGGTGCCTAAAGTATGACCAAGTCATATTGAAGGTAACTTAAAGTAATCTAGTCACTTTGAAGGTACCTAAAATGTGACTAGGTCACGTTAAAGGTAACTTGAAAAGATTACTGGGTCACATCGAAGGTACCTAAAATGTGACTGGGGCACATTAAAGGTAACCTAAAAAGATCACCAAGTCACCTTGAAGGTAACTAAAGTATGACCGGGTCACATTGAAGGTAACCTAAAAAGATTACCATATCGCCTTGAAGGTACCTAAATTATGACCGGGTCACATTGAAGGTAACCTAAAAAGATTACTGGGTCACCTTGAAGCTACCTAAAGTGCGACTGAGTTACAGTGAAGATAACCTAAAAAGGTGCCTTGGTCACCTTGAAGGTACCAAAAGTGTAACCAGGTCACATTGAAAGTAACCTAAAAGGTGACCGGGTCACTTTAAAAGTACCTAAAGTGAATCTAGGTTACATTGAAGGTAACCTAAAAAGATTACTGGGTCACCTTGAAGCTACCTAAAGTGCGATTGAGTTACAGTGAAGATAACCTAAAAAGGTGCCTTGGTCACCTTGAAGGTACCAAAAGTGTAACCAGGTCACATTGAAAGTAACCTAAAAGGTGACCGGGTCACTTTAAAAGTACCTAAAGTGTGACTAGGTTACATTGAAGGTAACCTAAAAATGTGACCAGGTCACCTTAAAGGTACCTAAAAAGTGACCGGCACACCTGGAAGATAACCTTAAAATGTGACCCCGTCACCTTAAAGGTACCTAACGTGTGACTGGGTCATATTGAATGTAACCTAACAAGATTGCCGAGTCACATTGAAGGTACCTGAAGTGTGACCGGGTCACATTAAAAGTAACCTAAAAAGATTACCGAGTCACTTTGAAGGTACCTTAAGTGTGACCGGGTCACATTTAAGGTTACCTAAAAAAATAACCGGGTCACCTTGAAGGTACATAAAGTGTGACTTGGTCACATTGAAAGTAACCTAAAAAGATTACCGAATCACCTTTAGGATAACTAAAGTGTGACCAAGTCACTTTGAAGGTAACCTAAAAAGATTACCAGGCCACCTTAAAGGTACCTAAAGTGTGACCGGATTACAGTGAAAGTAACCTAAATAGGTGACATTGTCACCTTAAAGGTACCTAAACTATGACCGGGTTACATTGAAGGTAACCTGAACAGATTACCAGATCACTTTAAAGGTACCTAAATTATGACCGAGTTACATTGAAGGTAACCTAAAAAGATTACCGTGTCACATTAAAGGTACCTGAAGTGTGACTGGGTTACATTGAAAGTAACCTAAATAGAGAACCGACTCATATTGAGGGTATCTAAGTGTGACTGGGTCATGTTAAAGGTAACCTAAAAGATTACCGAGTCCCTTTGAAAGTACCTAAAGTGTGACTAGGCAACACTTAAGGTAACCTAAATAGATTATCGTATCACCTTAAAGGTACCTAAATTATGACCGGGATATATTGAAGGTAACTTAAAAAGATTACTGGGTCACCTTGAAAGAACCTAAAGTGTGACCGGGTCACATTGAAGGTAACCTAAAAAGATAACTGGGTCACCTTGAATGTACCTAAAGTGTGACCAGGTTACATTAAAGGTAACGTAAAAAGGTGACCGGGTCACCTTAAAGGTATCTAAAAGGTGTCCAGGTAACTTCAAAAGGTGACCCGGTCACTTTGAAGGTACCTAAAGTGTGACCGGATCACATTGAAGGTAACCTAAAAAGATTATCAAGTCACATTGAAGGTACATAAAGTGTGACCGGGTCACATTGAAGGTAATCTGAAAAGATAACCGAGTCACCTTAAAGGTACGTAAAGTATGACCGGGTCACGTTAAAGGTAACCTAAAAAAATAACCAGGTCATCTTGATGGTACCTAAAGTGTGACTAGGTCACATTGAAGGTAACCTAAAAAGATAACCATGCGACCTTAATGGTTGATAGCCGAAGGGCTATCGCCTCTCTCAGTACATACATCCTGCCAATAGTATGGTCAAGAAACCTGGCGTTACCCGAAAGAGGCGATATCACGGACCTCGGAAGGAGCCAAGTCAAATACCCCGAACATGAGACTTCGCCTAGAACGTCAAGAATTCCAAGGATGCTACCGGCTCCCTCGGGGGACCAAACGGATTGCCTTCGAAGATGAAGAACCAGCTATTTCAAGCAGGAGAAAATCTTCCTGAAGACAGAACCCCCGAACCAGGGAACTCCCCGAACTACAAGCGTAATTCCCGAAAAAGCGCGTCCGTACCAAAGGATGACCTCGCCAGAAAACCTCGGGAGTACGGCATGGGCATTTAAGGAGCCTCTGACATGTCGCCCACATGCGCTACACGTCGCCTCGAAGAGCGGTCTGACGCGCCGACGCCGTCCAAGTCTTGTCACGACATGTCTCGGTCCCAGACCCGAGGAGCCTACAAATGGCTACCTATCCCCTATGCCCGGAAGTACAGATCGCATCCGACCAAACACGTGTCGTGATCTGAACGGGCTGGGCACCACTATAAATACCAGGAAACAAGCCCTGGCAAAGGATCCTGACCCCTCTCCCGGAGAAAACACGAACAGGCAAGACCACCTAGCCTCTTAGTGCTCTTCCTTTATCTCCCCTCGGAACACTGACTTGGGCGTCGGAGGCTCCTCCCCGGAAAAACACTTCGGGGACCTCCTTACCTCCTTTCTTCTGAGCATTTCAGGCACACTCCTCTGGGAAACCTTTGCTCTAGAAGTCCTCCCTCACAGGAAGTCCCTCCCGAAGTCATAATGTCACCTGACGAAGATGCCACCGGGCATCATTTGGCGCCGTCTGTGGGAACTCACCCTCAGGTCGCCGTTGTTGAAACTCGGCGTTCAAAGGACAAGGGACTTCTGAAGTCTTCGTTCGCGCCTGAAGCTCAACTGGCTACTGAGCAAACCCTTCCAGGGACTTCCTCGCCCGAGGAAGAACGTCCTTTAGTCATAACTATGAGTTTTCTACGTGACTTCCAGCGCTCTATTGTGGCTGAAATGACACAGCAAATAGATCGTAGGTGGCCGCAATCAACTCAGGCCTAAAGGCCTTCCTCGCCAGCACGCCCTCGGGAGAAAAGCCCTAAATCAACATATCGCAGTTCGGGAAGCGGGAATCCGCGTGATGAGTCTTCAAAGGAAAATATACCTCTCGGGGCACAGCCTACGGGACAAATGGGGTCCAAACGACCTAAAACCCCACGCCAAATGAGCTCATCACCTGAGGCGAAGTTCCCATCCCCTCAGCGCCGGAGTCATTCCCCGAAGAGACGCCGGCAATCTCCCTTCCCAGAAGCCTACAAGCACCAGGAAGAAGAGCCCAGTGCCATGCTCCTTATGAAGAAAATGTTGGCAAGGTTGGAGAGAGTGGAAAAACAGGTAGCTCGGAAACCAGTCTGGGCTAGGTTGTCTGAAACTTTTGGCTGGGATGAGTCGCCGTTCACCCGAACAGTAGTCGAGGCAACCATGCCAAGTAACTTCCGGGTGCCTCGGCTGGAAACCTATGATGGCCGAACTGATCCACAGGCTCATCTAACCAAATACAAACGCAGCATGGTGCTGCACGGTGCTGCTGATGCTACCTTGTGCAAATGTTTTGAGGTCACCCTCACAGGACCAGTAACAGCGTGGTACAATTCGTTGGCTCCCGGAACCATCAGGGAGTTCCAGGAGTTATCCACGGCCTTTACGCAGCAATTCATTGGAAGCCGTCCGACGGCGAAGATGCCGGTCCAGATGTTCGACATCGCGCAAAAGAATGGAGAAACCATCCGCGATTATGTCGAAAGATTTAATAGAGAGGCCTTAAGTGTCCCGGACTTTCGGCCCGAAATACGCATCCTCGCCATGACACGGGGCCTTCGGAGGGACTCACAGCTGTTCTACGAGTTCTCCAAGGATCCCCCGGACACGCTTGGCGAATTCTACCGAAGGGCCGAGCAGCACATGACAGCCGAAGAGCTGAGAATGGGTGGACCAAAGATTGATCACACCCGTGCCGAAGGGTCCAGCCAGCAAACAAAGTACCCGGCTGAACAGGCAGGACGACCTCGGAGGTTTAGGGGAAGGAAACCTCCTCCGAACTTCACACCCCTGAACACTACAAGAACCAATATCCTCATGACAATGGAGAGGCAGGGGACCCAGATTCAGCGGCCAAGGGCTATAACTGCTGACAACAAGAAGAATATGAAAAAGTTCTACCAGTTTCATCGCGACCACGGGCACGACACCGAAGATTACTTCCAACTGAAAAAGTATATTGAGTTGCTGATAAAACAAGGCCAACTCCGGCGTTATCTGTGAATGCTTTCCCCGAAGGGAAGAAAGGAGGAGGAAGGAAAGGCTGATGATGAGGAGTACGACTCCGACAGACGGAGGAACCGAAGTCCAAAGAGGCGTCTCCTGCCCCCGGCGGGAGTGATACAAACAATTACGACGGGACTTCCATCCTCAGAAAGAAAGATGAGGGCCAGGGAAATATCAGTGATGGAATATCAGAGTCCGATGAAGAAACTGACCCGAAAGGATGGTTCCACCGTCATCTTCCCCACGACGATCCACTGTTGGTCATGGTGAGAATAAGAAATTAGGACGTCAAAAGGATATTACTTGACGATGGATCAAACGCCGACGTCCTATTCTCGCATCTGCTGCCGAGCTTGGGAATATCAAACACCGACCTCAAGCCCGTCACTTCGCCTACTTTCGGGGTAGGGCCATCCGAACTGCCCGTCCTCGGATGGATCGATCTTCCCCTAATGATGAAAGGAACTTCGGTAGATGGGACAGACGAATTATTTGCCTCCATAATGACAAGGTTCATTGTCATGGATGTTCCTTCATCATATAACGCCATCCTTGGAAGGCAAACACAAGGAAATCTGCACATTCGCCCTGATGTAAAGTACCTAACTGTCACTTTTGCCACCAAGGATGGAGACGCGAAAATCTTCATTGATCAAGGCGAAGTAAGGAAAGTGTTCGTCAAAGCGCGAAAAGCTCCAGCAACCAACTTCGCGCAAACTTTAGAGGCAGAGGCTTCGCCAGATGGAAAACCAAAAAAGGGAGAGGCAGAAGACCCCGCGAAGGTAGAAATGGAAGAAGTAGAACTTGTCCCGGGCCGAAATACCCGAATAGGGAAAAACTTGGCCGAAGGTGACAAGAAAAAACTTGTATCCTTTCTACTGATGAATAAAGACCTGTTTGCCTACTCGCCGAAAGATATGCCGGGGGTAGACCCTCGCATAATACAGCATAGCCTTAAAGTAAGTCCGGAAGCAAAACCTGTCCGGCAAAAGAAACGGGGCATCTCAGTCCATAAAAATAACTTCGTCAAAACCGAAGTCCAGCGCTTATTGGACGCAAATGTAATCAGGGAGGTCAAGTACCCCGAATGGTTGAGCAATGTGGTTATTGCCACAAAAGAAGGGAGCAGTAAGCTCTGAATGTGCATCGACTTCAGAAACTTGAACGATGCTTGCCCAAAAGATTCATACCCCCTCCCACCAATAGACCGGTTGGTAGACTCAACTGCCGAATACGGGCTCCTAAGTTTCCTAGACGCCTTCAGTGGATATCATCAAATAAGGATAGACCCCGAAGATGATAAGAAGATCGCCTTCATCACCGAGGGTGGAACGTATTGTTACATCAGAATGCCCTTCGGGCTCAAAAATGCAGGAGCTACCTACCAGAGGTTGATGAGCAAGGTCTTTAACAACCAAATAGGGAGGAACATGGAAGTCTATGTCAATGAGATGATAGTCAAGAGCAAGCTGCCTAACGGCCACGTCGCAGATTTAAGGGAAACTTTCCACCAGCTCAGAACCTTTGGGATAAGGCTTAATCCCAAAAAATGCATCTTCGGCGTAACCTCGGGAAAGTTTCTTGGGTACATGGTATCAGAAAGAGGCATTGATGCTAACCCAGAAAAAATTAAAGCCCTGCTTGAATTCCGAACTCCTGTCACAATAAAAGATGTGCAAAGACTCACCGGAAGGATAATTTCTCTTAGCAGGTTTATTTCCAGGTATGGGGATCAGTGTCGAGCATTCTTCAAAGTCCTCACTAAGGCAGCAAAAAAGGAGGGCAACCTCGGATGTGATGATCACCCTTGGAATGAGGACTGCCAAAGGGCTTGGGAAGAACTCAAAATCTACTTAGCCCGTCTGCCCACTCTTCGGCAACCACGCGAGGGGGAACCCCTCGTGTTGTACCTCGCCGTCACAGAAAAAGCAGTAAGCTCGGTCCTGGTGAAAGAAGAAGGGCCGAAGCAATGGCCGGTTTATTATGTAAGCAAGTCCCTGCATGGCGCCGAAGTCAGGTATCCCTTGCTACAAAAAGCTATATATGCCCTGGTACTGGCAGGAAGAAGACTACGGCCATATTTTCAAGCTCACCCAATCATCGTCCGAAGTAGTCTACCTCTACGGGACGTCATGAGGAAAGTTGATCATTCGGGAAGGCTTTCCAAATGGTGTATAGAGCTTGGCGAGCACGACATTACTTATGAACCTCAGAAAGCCATAAAGGCTCAAGCGCTGGCAGACTTCATTGCCGAAGTACCCATCACCGAGGACAGCCATTCGGATCCTGGCAAAGATGGGCCAGAATGGACTTTGTATGTAGATGGAGCCTCAGGGTCCGAACACCAGGGAGCCGGGGTAATTATCAGAGGCCCCGAAGGTCTAGAAGTAATGAAGGCCATCAAGTTCAGCTTTAACGTCACCAACAATATGGCCGAATACGAAGCTCTCATAGCAAGGTTGCGCCTAGCCAGAAAAATTGCTGTAAGAAACTTGAAAGCCCACAACGATTCCCAGCTGGTAGTTCGGCAAACAGCAGAGGACTATGGGGCGAAGGACCCGACCTTGGCAAAATACCATGAACTGGTAGCAAAGCTTATCCGAGAGTTCGACACCGTGCGAATCAAAAATGTGCCTCGCCGAGATAATGCCAAGGCAGATTACTTGGCAAAATCGAAGACATGCACCAAGGTGCTAAACCACCCGAGCATCACAGTGCTGAGCATACCAACTTCGGGAAAAGGCTAGAAAGATCCGATAAAATGATATCTCGCAACCGGTGCACTCCCCGAAGACTCCAACGAAACGGCAAAAGTATGAAGACGCTCCGATCATTTCTTCCTAATTGGAGAAGAATTATATCGGCAAGGATATGCAAATCCACTGCAGAGGTGTGTCGGCGAAGAGGATATTGAAATGATCCTCGAAGAAGTTCACGAAGGCGCTTGTGGTTCGCACATTGGAACCGACGCCTTGGCAGCAGTAATACTTCGCCAAGGATACTTTTGGCCTACCCTAAGAAAGGACGCTAGGCAGTTCGTCCAGAAATGTGGTAATTGCCAAAAACACGCGAGTATCCAAAGGACACCCTCGGAATTGGTAACTTCGGCTGACTATCCCTGGCCCTTCGCAGTTTGGGGCATAGACCTCATTGGGCCACTCCCGACAGCGCCTGGAGGCGTGAAGTTCTGCGTAGTCGCAGTGGACTATTTCTCTAAATGGGTCGAGGCAGAACCCTTGGCGACTATCTCGGCAAAAGATGTGCAGAAGTTCGTATGGAAGAACATTGTATGCAGATTTGGCATACCAAGGGTGCTAGTAGCCGATAATGGGTCCCAGTTCACAGACAAGGGGTTCCAAGAATTTATCAACAACCTCGGAATAAAAATGCACTTCGCTCCAGTAGCTCACCCCCAAAGCAATGGGCAAGTAGAGGTATCTAACAGGACCATAAAAAATGGTCTGAAAAAGAGGTTGGGGGAAGCAAAAGGGAAATGGCCAGGAGAGCTCCCAAGCGTGTTATGGAGCTACCGAACAACACCCCGAAGAGCCACAGGGGAAACACCTTTTTCACTTGTTTTCGGTACAGAGGCTATCATCCCAATTGAGATAGTACAACCATCGGTACGGGTACAAGTGTTTGACGAAAGGGGAAATGACCTCGGCCTAAGAACCAAGCTTGACCTCGTCGGCGAGCACAGGGAAATAGCCGAGCTGAGAAGAAAAGCTTTTCAGCAAAGAGTGGCCGCGGCTATAAACTTGCGCGCCAGGCCAAAGGGAATAAAGAAAGGAGACCTCGTTCTCCGAAAGGTTGAATTTGGACCCCGAAGACCATCCCATGGGGTACTTCACGAAAATTGGGAAGGTCCTTATCTGGTACTTGCCGAAGTGCGAAAAGGAGTTTATAAGCTCAGCGATACCGAAGGCGTAGAATTAAAAAATACATGGCATTCGGACGCCTTGAAAAAATTCTATGTTTAGGATTTTGATGGGAGTTAGAAAAATTTCTAAGTACAAAAGCTTCTTAGAAAATCTTTCTAAAGTACAAAAAGCTTCTTTTCACCAGAGCGGTCGTCGCCGAGCACGATTTAAGAGAATTTATGTACAAAGGTTATCAATCTTCTCTGAAGTTGGAAATTTACTTAAAGAGAATTGCGCGAGGGCGATTCCAAGGCTAATTGCCGTAATAAGCATGATTTTCCGAAGTCTCTTGAGCGAACGTGTTCGGGACAGCGGGAAATGAGAAAAATCTTGCAAAAGACTTAGCCAAAAAATTTCCCAAAAGAAAGAAGGAGTCTTTATTAACAAAGATGGCTCTGATTACAAAGAAGGAAGCTCGCCAAAAGAAGAAGTACAAAAAAGAAGAAAAGAAGGCAAAGGACCCTAACACAAGCTAAGGAATCTCAGCATCTCGAGAGCCACCAACCCCCGCGTCCTTGTCTACCACCTTCGGCGCCGGAAGAGGAAAGGGCAAGTTGAGGTGCTCGATTTTGGACCAAGACCACCGAGGCCCCTCGGGAATGTTTAGGGCCGCCAAGAAGGAGAGGTCCAGATCTGGGAACCTTTGCAGAACTTGATGCCGAGCAAGGCAAAAGCCGTCCTGAAAACCGACCTTGGTCGCTTGCTCGGCCTTCTCCTTCTCGACCGCTAAATCGTCAAGTTCCTTCTCCAGATCAGCGATCTCCTTCTTCAATGCCTTCGTCTTCTTCTTCTTCGGCTCCTTCTTCAAAGACTCGACCTCGGCCTGGAGCGCGGCCTTCTCAGCAAGCACCTTCGCCAGGAGAGCCTCAGACTCTGACTTCTCCTTTTGATATGCCTCGTTTGCCGAAGTCAGCTCCGCCACCTTGGAGCCGAGGTCAGAAATCTTTTGGGAGGAGTCTTTCAAGAGCTCCTCTTTTTCCTTCAATAACTCCTCCCGAACGGCAGCAACCTCCTTCTTTGCAGCTTGAGCCATCTCCGCGTTCTTGACAACCAAGTCAGAGCACATGGCCTTGGATTTCTCCACACAGTCTAAGGCCCAGACTCGGAATGCCGCTTGCTTCGCTGCCCGAACCCTGAGGAGGCCAGTGTACCCCAACAGCTGCAAAGAAGTAAGAACAAAGTCAGTAAGGCAAAAAATGAGCCAAACACTTAGAAGAAATCAAAAGGAAAAGACAAAGGCCTGAAGTATACCTGGGCAGCGTGCTCAGAAACTTTTGCAGCAAGGGACTCTTCGTCCGGGCACGCCTCGGAAATGGCCTTGAAAGAGGCCTCGGTGAGGATCCCCTTTGAAATTTGGTTGGCCATTTGCTGGCAGTCGCCGGAGTACAAGTTCATGTCCTCCGTAAACGACCAGAAAGGCTCCCTCGGGATCTTTCCCTTCGGGATATGGGAATCCCAAAGGGCCCGTTTCTGGGCGTGCTCAGCTGCCCATGCCAAAGATGGTACCTCCTCTGCACGGCAAAACGAGAAGCTTGTTAAGATGAGCAGTCCACAAAATTCAAAAAAAAAAAAACACTACAGCTTGTCTAAAAAAAAAAAAAAAAACAACAACAACAACAAACCTGGCGGCACCTCGGCAACATCTGTTAGTGTTGCGCCCAAAAGCCAATCATGAGATGATTGTATTTTTTGCACATTGAGTCATGATATTTTATTAAGGCATTAATCCAGTAATTATGTTTGTTGTTTTGTTCCTGCGTAACTTAACAAACATAATTGTAACCCTAGAATAATGATATTCTTAAAAGTCCCTGGTCTAGTATTATTGTGGAGCGGGTTGCAATAATACATAACGACTAGCATATGTGGAGACTAATATGAGATATGTAGTCTACATATGGGTACAAGTTGGAGAACTTATGTACTGGACCGACCCACCATGAGAACACTACATGGATCGTTATATGAGTGTCATAAGTGATTCTCATAGTGATCAGGGTATATGTAGTCCTTCGACCTAAGATCATCAAGGTTCCCTACATGTGAGTCACATACTTTGATACTTTCCTTTGTTGCTCGTAACTGAGTGAACTTGAAGAAGGTCATTGTGTATGTCATATATCATGCGAAGGGATTTGTATAATCAAGATGGGATTTGTCCCTCCTATGTAACGGGAGTGATATCTTCGGGCCCCTTGATAGAGTGAGACTTAGAAAATGCATGGCCATGCTCGGATGAGTTGATATGCGATATCAATGTCATCAGTTTAAGTTAGTCTACTCGGTAATCAAGAAACCAAAGATTGGGCTATACGAGAGTGACACATTCCATGTCTCGTGCTTAGTCTTGATATCTTGGACAAAGGGACAATGGCATATATCGGTTATGATCATAAAGGTATAGTCGAATCATCGACAATCTTGTCACTTGGGTAGCAATGATGTGTTGCTAGACACCGCTCATTGCTTATGATCATAAATGTGATTTATGATCATTGCCAACGTGATAAGAGCCTATTGGGTCGCACACATAGAGCTATTTGGATCATTAGAGTGCATGGGCTAATTATTTGGGTTATGGTTTCACTTTAATTTTGTATTAATAATGGGCCCAAGAGTTGAGCCATTATTAAGCCCGAAATTAAATCCTAATTGGATTAGGGCTTTGAAACCCATTAGGCCTGGAAGTTGAGTCTCACTATAAATACAACTTTTAAGTGAGAAATTCACAGGTCTCCTTGCCCTAGCCTCCAAAAAGGACAGCCACACTCTTCTCTTGCAATTCCTTGGAGGACGCAAGCTAGCACTGCGAGCGCAAGAGAAATGCATCTGCCGGGACGTGGTGGAAGCGTGGTGATCCCGAGAGGCTCGTGTGGATACCATAGAGAGCTTGAACACGTCAACTGTTCAGGTTTTGTGATTCGACTCTACAGTTGAGTGAGAGATCTCAACCAAAAATTAGGTATGAAAATTTTCGAACACCCGGTTTACCCCGTTTCACTTGGATCCTGGAGGGTTTCGGTTAAATTCCGCTGCGCTGTTTGGCTCCCGAAACCCAACAGTGGTATCAGAGCTACTGGTGAAACCCTAAATCGGGATTGAGTGTTGAATCGCATGATGCTATGTGTTCGATTGGTTTTCGGCCATGATTAATTAGATTGATTCATGATGCATGAAACCGGAATTCGTAATGAACATATGAGATATATGAAGAAACGACACAAATTGGTTAATGAGATTAACCCGAAATTGATAGGTATGAGATACCTATATGGATTAGGATTCTTGCAATAGTTGCAAAAACCCTAGGTTTGTTCGGATTCGGCCTGTTCGGGCACCGAAAGTAAGGTATTTTTGGTGGCTCGAATGGAGGAGTCTCGGGTGCCTACTTGCTCGAAATAGAAGATTTCGGGCTAAGCAATTGTAAGACAATTTTTTGCGCCGGGGGGCGCTGCCCCCCACGCCCCCCGCAAGGGCGGCTCCCCTTGACCCCGCCCGCTGACCGGCCAGCGGGACCGCCGTATGCGAAGCGCCACATAAATAAAAATTGGTTAATCAATGCGCGAAAATTGGCATGCATCTTTGTTGAATGAGATTTGACATGATATGCTGATTGGTGTTTGAAGCATGGTGCATGGTTATAGCCCTTGATTGGTTGTACTTGTAAATACGGCCTGCGAGTCGTGCCTTTTCTTATCACTCTCATTGTACATTCTCTTCTCACCTTACTCCCCTCGAATGTAACTCGAGGTTTCTATTATTGATGTAATGGTGCATTATGGGCTCATCCAAGGTGGTATGTCCAAGGATCATGCAAGGAGGTATGTCCAAGGAGGTGACAACAAAAGGGCAGCCAAGAAAGGAAGAGAAGGAGCTTGTGAAGACTCTTTTCTTTTCTTAGGCTTTTATGATATTCTCATTGGCTTGAGAATATCGCATAGTTTGGGCTATAACCATGTCACATTTATTTCTTGTAAGCATGAGATGCATGTTTTATATTTGTATGTGATGCATGTATAAAACAACCGGAGGTAACAAATTGGTGAGATCAAAAGATAAAATCCCTCAAACAAATATTAAGTCATTAAATGTGATGCCTTCCAAATGTTGGCACTCGTCAAGACTTTGATCAACATTAGGTGGGTTTGCCAAAGCAAAGCACCTATGTTCATCTTGGTAAGGCGCGATGGGATAATAGTGATATCCAAACTGCTAACTTTGGGTTCGACTTAACTAAGTCATCCTAATAGGATTAGGGACTTAGAGGCATAGAGTTGGGCTTAAGTTCATGAGATGAGCTTGGACAAGTGTTGTTCACCCAACTATCCAAGAGTTGCATAAGATGCAATTGGCAAGGAGTTGCCTACCTAAATAGCTGTAACTTGAGAGAAAAGCCAAAGCTGACTCAGGTTGTGGTCAAATATGGATCTTGGCCCACTAGAATACCTTAGCGCTGAGGTGTTCCGAAATAATATCGAGGGTTATTATTTTGAGGAAAATAGTGGGAGTATCGTTTAATAAAAGTCCTTATTAAATGAATTAAAATACATGACTCTTACACTGCATATTTACTGTTGTAGATAACCATGGCACAAAACACATCGACACTTTCATTGCGATCGATCCTTGAGAAGGAAAAACTAAATGGGACCAACTTTCTCAAATGGTACCGAAACTTGAGGATAGTCCTCAAACAAGAGAGAAAGGCTTATGTCCTAGAGCAGCCCATTCTGAATGAGCCTGCTGCCACTGCTCCAAGAGCTGAAAGGGATGCTCACAAGAGGCATTCTGATGATGCTTTGGATGTTGCATGCCTCATGCTTATTACCATGGAATTTGAGCTTCAGAAGCAACATGAGAACATGGGGGCGTTCGATATGATCGAACATCTCAAAATGCTTTTCCAAGAGCAAGCTAGGCATGAGAGGTTTGAGACCTCTAAGGCATTGTTTCAGTGCAAGATGTCTGAGGGAAGTCCCGTGGGTCCTCATGTGCTCAAGATGATTGGGTACATTGAGAATCTTGAGAATTTGGGATTTGCTCTTCAGAAAGAGTTGGCTATTGATGTAGTCTTGCAATCGTTGCCTGAAAGCTACAGTCAGTTCGTCATGAACTATAACATGAACGACCTTGACAAGTCCCTCCCTGAATTGCTCAACATGTTGAGAACTGCTGAGCAAAACCTTAAGAAGGCTAAGCCCATTTTGATGGTTCAAAAGGGCAAGGGAAAAGGAAAAGCCAACAAGAAGAAGGATAAAGCTAATGGAAAGTCCAATGCTAGTTCTTCTTCAGCTGCACTGAAACCAAAGGGTGGTGTGGCAAAGGAAGGGGAGTGCTTCCATTGTAAGCAACCTGGACACTGGAAGCGCAACTGCAAGCTCTATCTTGAAGAACTTGCTAAGGAAAAAGGAAGTAAGACTTCCACTTCAGGTATTCTTGTTATAGAGGCTAACTTTTCTACTTCCTCATCTTGGGTATTGGATACTGGATGTGGATCTCACATTTGTGCAAATGTGCAGGATCTAAGTAGAAGTAGAAGATTGGCCCGAGGTGAAGTGGACCTACGTGTTGGAAATGGAGCAAGGGTTGCTGCCTTAGCCGTAGGGACTTATGTTCTCACTTTACCTAGTGGATTAGTTTTAGAATTAGACAACTGCTACTTTGTGCCTACTATTAGTAGAAATTTGATTTCTGTTTCTTGTTTGGACAAGAAAGGTTTTTCATTTATAATAAAGGACAAATGTTGTTCTATTTATTTGAATGAAATCTTTTATGGTAGTGCTCAACTTAGCAATGGGTTGTATGTTCTAGACCTCGAAGATCCAATCTATAATGTGAATACCAAGAAGGTCAGATTAAATGATTCAAACCCGACCTATCTCTGGCACTGTCGCTTGGGCCATATAAATGAGACCCGCATATCCAAGCTCCATAAGGATGGACTCTTGGACTCATTTGATTTTGAATCATATGAGACATGTGAGTCATGTTTGTTGGGCAAGATGACCAAAGCCCCATTCACAGGGCAAAGTGAAAGGGCTAATGACTTACTAGGACTCATACATAGTGATGTATGTGGCCCTATGTCTACACAAGCTAGAGGAGGTTTCCAATACTTCATTACTTTCACTGATGACTTTAGCAGATATGGCTATGTGTATCTCATGAGACACAAGTCAGAATCCTTTGAAAAGTTCAAAGAATTCAAGAATGAAGTAGAGAATCAACTCGGGAAGAGTATCAAAGTGCTTCGATCAGATCGAGGTGGAGAGTACTTGGATCGAGAATTCCTTGACTATCTGAAGGAGTGTGGTATAGTATCACAACTCACTCCACCAGGTACACCTCAATGGAATGGTGTATCTGAAAGGAGAAATCGAACTCTGTTAGACATGGTTCGCTCTATGATGAGTCAAGCTGACCTTCCAAACTCCTTTTGGGGACATGCTCTAGAGACAGCTGCTTTTACACTAAACCGAGTTCCATCTAAATCGGTTCAAAAGACACCATATGAGATATGGAGTGGGAGGCGTCCCAATTTGTCTTTTATGAAGATTTGGGGCTGTGACGCTTATGTGAAACGTCAATCCTCTGACAAACTAGGGCCCAAATCTCAAAAATGCCTTTTTGTTGGGTATCCCAAAGAAACAAAGGGTTACTATTTCTACAATCCTTCTGAGCAAAAAGTGTTTGTTGCTCGAACTGGTGTCTTTTTGGAGAAAGAGTTTATCTCTAAAGGAACTAGTGGGAGGAAAGTAGAACTTGAAGAAATTCAAGAACAACAAGGAGACATCGAACCTGAAATGGAACCTGAACAGACACCACAAGATGTTGTTCAAGAGTCTGTTCCTGTAGCACAGAGCCCACGTAGGTCTAGTAGGATTCGGCGTGAGCCCGAGAGATATGGATTTCTCGTGACTCACACCAGTGATGTGATGCTCATGGATCAGGATGAGCCCACAACCTACCAACAAGCTATGTCAGGGCCTGACTCTGAGAAGTGGCTAGTGGCCATGAAATCCGAGATGGAATCCATGTATGAAAACCAAGTATGGACTTTGGTTGACCCACCTGAAGGGGTAAAACCCATAGGGTGCAAATGGGTTTTCAAGAAGAAAACTGACATGGATGGTAATGTGATTACCTTTAAGGGACGATTGGTTGCAAAAGGTTTCAAGCAAATTCATGGTATTGACTATGATGAAACTTTTTCACCAGTTGCTATGCTTAAATCCATCCAAATTTTGTTTGCTATTGCTGCACACTATGATTATGAGATATGGCAAATGGATGTCAAAACTGCATTCCTAAATGGAAAGCTACTTGAGGATGTGTACATGACACAACCTGAGGGTTTTGTCACTCCTGAGAATGCCAATAAAGTGTGCAAGTTGCAAAGGTCCATTTATGGACTGAAGCAAGCTTCTCGAAGTTGGAATCTTCGTTTTGATGAAGCAATCAAAGAGTTTGGTTTTATCAAAAATGAAGATGAACCTTGTGTCTACAAGAAGGTTAGTGGGAGTGCTATTGTCTTCTTGGTGTTGTATGTAGATGACATACTACTCATCGGGAATGACATTCCTGAGCTACAGTCTGTGAAGACTTGGCTAGGGAAATGTTTCTCTATGAAGGACTTGGGTGAAGCAGCCTATGTGTTAGGCATCAGGATCTATAGAGATAGATCTAGAAAGCTTCTTGGCCTAAGTCAAAGTACATATATTGACAAGGTGCTAAAGAGGTTTAGCATGCAAGATTCCAAGAAAGGATTCTTGCCCATGTCACATGGTATCACTCTTTCTAGATCTCAGTGTCCGAGTACAACCGAGGAGAGAGAGCGCATGAGTAAGATTCCATATGCCTCAGCAATTGGATCTATCATGTATGCCATGATATGTACTCGTCCCGATGTCTCATATGCTTTGAGCATGACGAGTAGGTACCAATCGAACCCCGGTGAGAGTCACTGGACAGCTGTTAAGAACATCCTTAAGTACTTACGAAGGACTAAGGATGCATTCTTGGTCTTTGGAGGTGAAGATGAGCTCGTTGTAAGGGGTTACACCGATGCAAGCTTCCAATCCGATAAGGATGATTTTAGATCGCAATCTAGTTATGTGTTTTGTATTGGTGGTGGTGCTGTGAGCTGGAAGAGTTCAAAGCAAGAGACAGTAGCTGACTCTACAATAGAATCTGAGTACATTGCCGCCTCTGATGCTGCGAAGGAGGCAGTTTGGATCAAGAAGTTCATCACTGAACTTGGAGTGGTTCCAAGCATTGTCGACCCGATAGAGCTCTATTGTGACAACAATGGAGCAATCGCACAGGCTAAGGAACCTCGATCTCACCAGCGATCCAAACACATACTCCGACGCTATCATCTCATCAGGGAGATCATCGAGAGGGGTGATGTAAGGATATGCAGGACTTCGACAGATAGCAACATTGCTGATCCACTGACAAAGCCCCTTACGCAGCAAAAGCATGATAGCCATTCTAGGTCCATCGGTATTAGATACATGGATGATTGGCTTTTAGTGCAAGTGGGAGATTGTTAGTGTTGTGCCCAAAAGCCAATCATGAGATGATTGTATTTTTTGCACATTGAGTCATGATATTTTATTAAGGCATTAATCCAGCAATTATGTTTGTTGTTTTGTTTCTGCGTAACTTAACAAACATAATTGTAACCCTAGAATAATGATATTCTTAAACGTCCCTGGTCTAGTATTATTGTGGAGCGGGTTGCAATAATACATAACGACTAGCATATGTGGAGACTAATATGAGATATGTAGTCTACATATGGGTACAAGTTGGAGAACTTGTGTACTGGACCGACCCACCATGAGAACACTACATGGATCGTTATATGAGTGTCATAAGTGATTCTCATAGTGATCATGGTATATGTAGTCCTTCGACCTAAGATCATCAAGGTTCCCTACATGTGAGTCACATACTTTGATACTTTCCTTTGTTGCTCGTAACTGAGTGAACTTGAAGGAGGTCATTGGGTATGTCACATATCATGCGGAGGGATTTGTATGATCAAGATGGGATTTGTCCCTCCTATGTAACGGGAGTGATATCTTCGGGCCCCTTGATAAAGTGAGACTTAGAAAATGCATGGCCATGCTCGGATGAGTTGATATATGATATCAATGTCATCAGTTTAAGTTGGTCTACTCGGTAATCAAGAAACCAAAGATTGGGCTATACGAGAGTGACACATTCCATGTCTCGTGCTTAGTCTTGATATCTTGGACAAAGGGACAATGGCATATATCGGTGATGATCATAAAGGTTTAGTCGAATCATCGACAATCTTGTCACTTGGGTAGCAATGATGTGTTGCTAGACACCGCTCATTGCTTATGATCATAAATGTGATTTATGATCATTGCCAACGTGGTAAGAGCCTATTGGGTCGCACACATAGAGCTATTTGGATCATTAGAGTGCATGGGCTAATTATTTGGGTTATGGTTTCACTTTAATTTCATATTAATAATGGGCCCAAGAGTTGAGCCATTATTAAGCCCGAAATTAAATCCTAATTGGATTAGGGCTTTGAAACCCATTAGGCCTGGAAGTTGAGTCTCACTATAAATACAACTTCTAGTGAGAAATTCGCAGGTCTCCTTGCCCTAGCCTCCCAAAAGGACAGCCACACTCTTCTCTTGCAATTCCTTGGAGGACGCAAGCTAGCACTGCGAGCGCAAGAGAAATGCATCTGCTGGGACGTGGTGGAAGCGTGGTGATCCCGAGAGGCTCGTGTGGATACCATAGAGAGCTTGAACACGTCAACTGTTCAGGTTTTGTGATTCGACTCTACAGTTGAGTGAGAGATCTCAACCGAAAATTAGGTATGAAAATTTTCGAACACCCGGTTTACCCCGTTTCACTTGGATCCAAGAGGGTTTCGGTTAAATTATGCTGTGCTGTTTGGCTCCCGAAACCCAACAACATCATCGTCGGAATCCCGGACCCCCTCGGCAGAGATTTCCTTGCCTTTGCTCTTGCAGCGCTCCTCGGCAGAAGGGACTTCCACCAAGGCGTCCAGAAGAGCCGGCGACGAAGTGGGACTCCGAGGAGGGGCATCAGCGGCAACCTCGGTTGGCGGCGCAACAACAGCGTTAGGCTCTTTCTGCGCCTCCTCGGGAATTTTTCGAGGGAGGAAGAGGCGCGTCTTTCTTCGCCCGCTTTGCCGAGGATGGCCCGGCCCCAGACGATTTTCGCCTTCGGGAGACGGCCTTCTTTGTTTGCTCCCCCTTCTTGGGTTGACCGAGGAAGAGCGCCTTATAGTAAGCAGCGGACTCGTCGCCCATCTCTGAAAAAGAAGGAAAATATCAGTGTGAGTCTAAGTGGTATCTATAACAAAAAAATTTTTGGATAACTTACTCTCACAAAAGGCCTCGTAAGTAACCTCCTTCCGAAGGAGTTTCACCAGCCAGGAGTCTTTCCCGGCGATGGCAGGAGCCGGCATCCCGAGGTCCGTCTTATGCTCCTTCACTACCCCTAGTTCCCGAAGGACCTCTTCGGTCATCAGTTTCCACATGATGGGGAGAGGGTAGAGGGAGCGTGAAGGGACCTCGGAGTCCCAATCAGAGACTGCCCGGATCCGTCTGTCGAAATCCGCGAACCTGGCCGCCAACTCAGGAGTTAGCAGCCTCTTCGGGTCTACAACATCCGTCTCTAGCCTTCCCGAAGCCCACTTGGTCGGAACGTACGACCAGGCCTCCTCCATCTTCAGAAAAAAGAATTTTTCTTGCCACCCTCACCAGCTGTCCTTAGTGGCGAAGGTGAACATATACTTTTTGCTCCCTGATCCTCAAGGCAGCATGAAGTAAAAGCCACCCTTCGGGACCACGTAGAGCTTATAGTACTGCATAAAAAGAATGAAATGGGGTTCTATTTTGAAAACGCCGCACATGCAAAGGAAGGCGTTAAAATAGCAATACGAGTTCGGGGGGAAGTTGATTTGCGGCAATGCCATGAAATTGGCAAAATTCGCAAATCACCCTCGAGGGAGGAAACCGAAGTCCGACCTTCAGTTGGGCACGAAAAATGGTAACCTCATTTCGGTGGTTCATAAAATTGACCACCTGTGGGCTAGGAAGTCTGGTGGTGGCGTAAGAAGGAAGAAAAAACTTTTTGGTCCATCTTTCTAATTTTTCTGAAGTCATACAGCAAGTATGATTGAGAAGAGGAAGCCAGCTCTCTAGGATGGGGGAAATAGACATAAGAGGAGTTGGTGAAGACATTTTCAAAGAACAAAGGACTTCGGGGGATGAAAAACCGACTTTGGGAAAACTTTCAGAAAAGCAAAAAAGCACAGAGAATCAAAGGATTTTGAGAGTCAAAACCCACCAAACGCTTTGCCAAAATTTGGGTTTGGAGTCGCCGTCATAAAAGGTGGCTGGAAATCACCTGAGAAAAAGCACCACCTCGAAAAACACAAAAACAGTTGTGAGCAGAGGAGGAGCAAAAGCAGAACAAAAAGGAACTTATGACGGAACAGGCTATATATAGGCCGAAGGCGGATAGGTGAATCGGCGTCATAAGTACTCCATGAAGGCAAACAGTCGCCATAACTGCTCCCTGCGTCTAAAAAAAGGCGTGCCTACCGTAACCGATGCAATCCCCTCCAATGATAGCGTGCCACGTGTCAGCCGTCGCACCAAACAAGGGACACGCCTTCTAACACCCCTAAACCCTGGGCTCGCCACTCCAGACTGACACGCTTGGTTATGAGACGTGACATTGCGCAAACCTGCAAAAAGGAAAGAAGTGGGTTACCTCGAAGACACCAAAAGACAGGCTATGGTCGAACAGCCTATGTCTTCGGACAAAAAGGTGCATCTTCGGCACAGGTATTACACCCAAGACCCCCGAAGGGCGCCCTCAGAAAGCCTACAAACCAAAGTTTTCACTTCGGCCTTCCGAAGGGGGGCATGTAATAGCCGAAGGGCTATCGCCTCTCTCAGTATATACATCCTGCCAATAGTATGGTCAAGAAACCTGGCGTTACCCGAAAGAGGCAATATCACAGACCTCGGAATGAGCGAAGTCAAATACCCTGAACACGAGACTTCGCCTAGAACGTCAGGAATTCCAAGAATGCTACCGGCTCCCTCGGGGGACCAAACGGATTGCCTTCGAAGATGAAGAACCAGCTATTTCAAGTAGGAGAGAATCTCCCCGAAGACAGAACCCCCGAACCAGGGATCTCCCCGAACTACAAGCGTAATTCCCGAAGAAGCGCGTCCGTACCAAAGGACGACCTTGCCAGAGAACCTTGGGAGTACGGCATGGGCATTTAAGGAGCCTCTGACATGTCGCCCACATGCGCTACACGCCGCCTCGAAGAGCGGTCT
Organism: Aquilaria sinensis; assembly: GCA_005392925.1. NCBI lineage: Eukaryota > Viridiplantae > Streptophyta > Magnoliopsida > Malvales > Thymelaeaceae > Aquilaria > Aquilaria sinensis. Next base: position 203,537 of record SMDT01002303.1, read on the forward strand.
GACGCTCCGACGCCATCCAAGTCTTGTCACGACCTGTCTTGGTCCCAGACCCGAGGAGCCTACAAATGGCTACCTATCCCCTACGCCCGGAAGTACAGATCGCATCCGACCGAGCACGTGTCGTGATTTGAACGGGCTGGGCACCACTATAAATACCAGGAAACAAGCCCTGGCAAAGGATCCTGACCCCTCTCCCGAAGAAAACACGAACAGGCAAAACCACCTAGCCTCTTAGTGCTCTTCCTTTATTTCCTCTCGGAACACTGACTTGGGCGTCGGAGGCTCCTCCCCGGAAAAACACTCCGGGGACCTCCTGACCTCCTTTCTTCTCAGCATTTCAGGCACACTCCTCTGGGAAACCTTTGCTCCAAACGTCCTCCCTCACAGGAAGTCCCTCCCGAAGTCATAATGTCACTTGACAAAGATGCCACCGAGCATCAATGGTACCTAAAGTGTGACCTGGTTACAGTTAAAGTAATCTAAAAAGGTGACCAGGTCACCTTAAAAGTACCTAAAAGGCAACCGGGTAACCTCAAAAGGTGATACGATCACCTTTAAGGTACCTAAAGTGTAACCAGGTCACATTGAAGGTAACCTAAATAAATTACTAACTCACATTAAAGGTATATAAAGTGTGACTGGGTATACATGTATCTTATGTATGCTTCCGTGTATAAATGAAAAATAATAATAATAACCCAGTGGTCTCTTCTCTTCATGTACTGACAAAGCAGAACCTAAAAGGCTTTCAAGTTCCAACTTCGAAGTGACTATATATCCCTAGCAACAAGCAACAACTATTTTCATTGCGTCTCTGGTTCTTTTTCCTTCCCTTCAAGTACATTATTCCTATTTGTTACTTTTATTGACTTTGCGCCCCTCCCCCCAGTGTGGCCCTTTCTTTCCTTTTTTTCTTTTTTTTCCCTCTCTTTTTTCTTTCTCTTTCTTTTTCTCTTGTTTTTCCTTATTTTTCTTGGTCCAACATTGCAGTTTGTAATGTTGCACCGAATTGAAGAAACAATTGAAACTAGGGGAAAATACAGCTAGAGTACGGTGCAAAATTGTTGAAAATCAAATGGAAGTGATGCTGTACTTCAGGCTATAAATAGCCTTCCCTCTTCTCAACTCAAAACTTGAAAAAAAAATTTCTCATTCCTCTAAGCAAAATAAAAAATTGAGAAAGAATTAATTACGGAATTAAGATTTGAATAAAAATTAATAATTTCCTCATCAAAGAACTACGTCTACAAATCATCTATAGTTCAATTTTTTTTTTGTTTTTGTTAAAATTTAAAGTAAAGAATTTGATTTTTGATGCAAAGGACACTACAATAATTTAGTTCTCTTTAAGTATTTAAAAAAACTTATAAAAAACCAAAAGGCAATTTTCTTTTTAGTTATTTTCAAGATGAGTCATTCACATTTTTAGGTTATTTAAAATGTGGCTCGGTCACATTTTTAGGTTACTTTAAAAGTGACACGGTGTGACTAATTATGGTTTTATGTATCTAGTTTTATGTATTCGATTTTATGAAGTCTTTTCCATACCCAACTTAATAAAAGCAAAAAAAAATCAATTAATTGAACTTACTTTTTTGGAAAAATTTATTTTTCATGTTCTTTTCAAGTTGAGTGGACAATAATTATTTATTTGTATAACATTCATAAATTTTTGTGGCATTCTTTTTAAAAAATGTTCTTAAAAATCGATTTAAATGGTGACCAAGTCAACTTCAGGGTACTTAAAAGGTTATTGGATCTTTTGAGCAAATTTGAAATCTTTGCAAGTTTAGGGTCACAATTGATATATTCACAAGAAGTTTGGTACAAACCTTGTAATATTTAAAGACTTGATTGAAAATGGAGAAATCACATTTTTAGTACCTAAATTGTTACAAACTATACGAGAAACACCCCAACATTTCCTCTATGTCGCCCTTCACTATCAACCTTACTATCGCCACCGCCGCTGTTGATTAGCTACCGCCAACCATTTCCAACATTTGCCGCCATGCCACCAAAACCCTCAATAGTTGTTTCAAGCTTCACCGACCGCAACAAACGTGAAATCGACAATCTAAAGCTGCTAGACTCACGCATACCTATCACCGCCATTCCTTCGGCCATCGCCGTCCAAAGACTAAGCTTCAGCATCTCCCATTGTCACTACAACCAACCCACACCGACGGCTAGCCCAAATTTGCAACCCATGATCGCCATCAATGAGGAGAATATTAGATATTAACTAGGTCAGTTTGCGAACCAAACATGGCCCAGACTTCAACCCAAAAAAAATTCACCTCCCCCCCTCATTAACCTATTTAGTCAGTTACAGGTGATGCATCAGACAACTAAGGTTTTTTTGAGAATATCAAATGGCTCTAAGTTAGGGGTGTATTGTTACCCCTTTTCCTGGGGTATTATAGAAAAGTCCATTTCCCCTGCACATGTAGCCATGTCAGCGCGAAACCATGCCATCACGTGGCACCTTCTTTTTTTATTTTTTATTTTTTTGGCTCAAGACGATATTGTGTTGCTTTCTTTCTCTTTCCGTTTCTGTTCTGCACGACTCCCTTGCCCACGTGCGCTTTGACCATTTCCTCTCTTCCTCTTTTTACTTTTCACAAACTCTGTGTTCCAGGGCCTCATTCTTTTTTCATTTCTTTTTTCCTTCTTTTTTTTCTCAAGTCCTGCCCGGTCTGCTCGCACTTTTTCGTTTTGGTCAGGGCGCCTCTTCCTATTTTCCTACTCCCATGGAAGGAATTCCCATGTCTTCGCTCCCACGACACTGGGCTGACACGATCGGGAGGGCACGTCTGTTTGCAGGGGGTCTAGAGCAAGAAGGCACCATTGCCAACTGCGAATCTGATCAAGTCCACTGACGATGGGACCTAACGACTGAGGATCGGTGACCCTTTCCGTTCAGCCTCTCCTTCGATGTCATTCTCGGTGCTTTGCCCAAACCTCCGCAACGGAGACTGCATTATGCCTGGCTGATCACACCTCCGAGGCGTCTAAGGTCGGAGCAGTCGCGGTGTACACGACTATGGTTGATGAGGAAATCTCATGGTGATGGGCGGCCACCAATATTTTCACTGATTCCCCTAGATCACCCGGGGGTTTCGAGAATGGAGGAGATCCTTGCTTATGGGCTGGTTCCAATCACCTACATGTAAAGACACAAAAGCGGTATAGGGAGACTCATCCAACTCTCAAGCCAGTAAAGTCATAGTATAAAACTTAGGAAAAATGCGAAAGATACGCTTCGTATATATGGCTAACAGGTGAGCTTAGTGGGTCTAGGACATAAATTTCAAGTTTGATAGGTTTCATAATATATAAAAAAAAAATCTACATAATTTATAAGAACAACTACTTAGTATAAAAGAACACATTCAATGTTCTTAGGTTTGTTCTTACATCGTTTATTCTCATACTCTTTTGTTTAGGTTTTTTTACAGCTCTTATACATTCTTTTACATATTATTTTTTGCTCTTTCATAAAAACATTTTTTTTCAGTTTCTATATATTTCTTGTTTATGTTTTTTTTTTCAATTCATATATATTCTTTTACTATTAACACTGTTCATTATTTGTTCTTTAATTATTATGAGTTTTATCTATTATTTTATCAAGTTTGTTTGTTATCAGTTTTATCTATTTTATTATTAGTTCTTATTTATTCTTTCATTAGATTTGTTCTTTTATAAAAAAAAATGAAGAGGTACAGAAAAACCAAAAAAATATAAAAACTAAAAAACAAGGAATGAAACTGGAAATAAAAAATAAATAAAAATAAACATAAAAATAGATTAAGAAGCAACAAGTCCTTTTATTTTGTCAACAAATAGTTTCCAATCTAAGAAATGTATTATTTTCATATTACATGTTGGATTTTTTTATATGGTCTAATATGTGAATAAATTGTGCATTATATGTGCTATCATAATATTTTGCCTAATTGAAAGTGATATAATAAAGTTTAGGTTTGGGCTCTAGATATCTTGTAAAGTGGACAATTTTAATGTGTAAAGGCCAAAATGTAATTTTTATTTTTATAATAAGTTGATATAAAAGATATATAAAACTAACATAATCAATCTATATAAAAAGATTATGATCTTCAAATAATACATCCTATAGTTTTCTCTTTTAAGTTTTTTACCTCATCTAAGTCCCTGTCATTAGAGAGACAAAAGAGAAATGCTTGCGTACTAATTTGAAAAACAACAAGACCCTTGTCCTAGAATATTCAATGGATCCAAGTAAGGTTTCTGTTTTACTTTCGGTTTAGTTTTGATGATTCAATGTGAAGGATCTTAGGTTTTATAATTGATTGGTTTGATTCAATAGATCAAAATTGTTAACAAGTGGTATCCGAGCATTTTCATGTTGAATTATTAAGAACTATTTTGGAATTTGGAACGATATTTAGAATTATTTTGGATCAAAATCTCAATTCAAATAAGGCTGCCTTTGGCGTTTTGGTTCGGCACGACATTGTTGTTTTTATTTGTCGATTCTTGTTGAACTGGAAATTAATTTGCTTTTGCAACAAATTTTGAATTTGGATCCATAATCTGGTTTGTTTCCATCTTTGTTTCACGGCAAGATATATGTATCTATATTTCCGCTTTTGGATCTGATCGAATACGGTGTGTATTTGGTGGCAACGTTATGGTGGCTTTAGATCCATCAATTTTGGTTTTTGGGATTTGAATGGTAAACTATTTTTCCTTTGCCGCAAACAAGAAGCAATTTTCTTTCATGGTTTTAAAGTTGGTTCATGGCTTCTGCTCTTGCAGTTAGGTATATTTTAACTATAAATTTCCAGCAATTGAGCAAACTTTATTTGGTAAAATTAAATTAAATTTTTGTATAATTTGAGGAAATCTGATGTTTAGATTAGTTAGTTGAAGCAACATGTCACCAAAGTGACCTTTCTTGCGTAGATTAATTAATTTGAATATCAAGATGATTAGTTGTTTGAGTTTCATTCAAATAATCACCAGCCCAAAGAAATGTCATTGTTTAGTTGAAATTTGAACATGATTATAGTAATAAATATGTGACAATTATTAGATTCTTTTTATATGAACAGTAAGTTAGTATAAAAAAGGCATATTGTTTTACATAATTTGAATTATCAATATTTGATTAATATACCAAGAGTGCCACTTACAAGTTAATATTCCTATCCAAAGACTAAATATTAATACCAATTTTGAATTTAATAAAGTATGATATAGAACTTATGTGAGCTTGATTTGTTCATTTTTCAATTGTGAGTTCTGCTACCAACATTTTTGCTACCATCAATTCAATTCCTATGTTAAATGGCACAAATTTTAAGTCATGGAAAAAGAATGTTATGATCACTCTTGAAGTCATGGACGTAGACCTTGTGTTAAGGGTTGAGCGACCCACTAACCTTATTGATAAAAGTACCTCTGATGACAAGAGAAAGATGGAAAGGTGATAGTGCTCAAATCCCATGAGGCCAATGATGATAGCGTTGCATTTTAAAAGCATTTAGGGACATTATGTCCAAAAAGGTTACAGTAGTCAAAGAGTTCCTTTAGGAACTTCAGAAGCGGTTTGTTAAGAATGACAAAAATTGAAAATAGTACATTCTTGCTAACCTTATCTCAATAAGGTATAAAGTTAATGAGAACATAAAGGAGTACATTATGAAAATCTTTTATCTTGCTTTAAAACTAAAGGGACTCAAGTTAAAGTTGTCTAAGGACTTACTAGTTCATCTAGTTTTAATTTATCTTCCCATATAGTTCTGTCAATTTAAGGTGAGTTATAACTGTCAAAAGGAGACTTGGTCCCTAAATGACCTCATCTCACATTGTGCGCAAGAGGAAGAAAGGTCGGAGCAAGACAATGCAGAAAATACTCATTTGGCTACAACCTCTAAGGACAAAAACAAAAATGGTGTGTTCGTAGTTCACAAGAAACTTTTCTTACTACACTACTAACAGTGTAAATATGCCAAATCTCTCTATACTAAAATAAATATGTGAATTCACAAGCAAACACATCTATCATCAAAGTATAGCAATGACAAGTACCAAGATCATTTTTTCCAAGGAAGGAAGGTTGTCTACTGTACTCAATATCTCCCTATTATGTAACCAGCAATGAAGAGGATTTGTTTAACTAATTACTATGAATTAACTAAACTAAACTATTGAAGTAAAATAAACTACTAATTATTGGCAAGCAGTGAAAAAAAAATTAAAACAATCAACAATTAGAAACTTCATACTTAGAATCGAATCCCCCTAAAACATTAATTATGTTGCTTTTACTCTAGTTTAACATAATTGTGATTAAATTGGACAGTATAGTACTACTTAATGTAGATTAACTCTCTATTATTCCCGTTACACTAACCCTATTCTTAAGTCACCGGTAAGGTGTCTAGGCTGATCGTATTTCCTAAGAATGCATTAACATTCTATGACCCACTACTATGTTTCACCCTAGTCCGGAAATATTATATCACACCTATTACTTTCAATTATAATAATATATCTTTTATCCAACAGTGATCAACAACAAACATACTAGATTCTACCTGACGCATATTCATCATCTTACATTAAATTAATAGGCTAACTACGATTAATCAACACAACAAAGCATATTAGACAAATCGCAAGAAAAACATATAATCATATTAAACAAAAAAATAATTGCAATTACAAAATCATCCTAGGGCTCATTTACTCTAAGCATAAGTAGGAAAAGTTTAGCTCATAGTGCCATAAAATAAACAGCAAAGAATTAAAAGAAAGCTAAGAAAAGAATGATTCATGGCTGAATTTCTTATTCTCCAAGAAATCTTTAATCCAACACTCATGAAATGGTGTTGATCATCAGAATTGCCTCCAACAGCCTTCCTCCATGAAAAACTCTATTTTTCTATGTATTTTCTTGCCTCCTCCCTTTTGTCTCTCTTTTTTCTGAATTAACCCTAAAACCCTAAAAATTAAGAAAAACAAGGTTGGAACACAAAACATTTAGCAGGCCATGTTGCTCTTCTGGAACTTAAAATCTCACTTATTTCAACACGGTTTGGAATATGGGTGTGTAAGGCATTACATGAGAGTGTATAAGGGCTTTTAAGCTCCAAAATTTTGCCAAAACTTGCAATTCAACTCCAAAAATTTGCAAAAATCCTTTCTAACTCACTTGGAGTTGAAGTATGGCTTGAAATGAAATATGAATTAGTTAAGCAACATATCCTAGGAAAAACACATCAAAAGACAAGAAAATACAAGGGAAAAACCTATAAAAAATATAACTAAATATGAACATATCATATTTTTTTTCCCCCACACTTGAATTTTTGCTTGCCCTCAAGCAAAAACTAAGAGAAAAAAAATCTAAAAACAAATAAAAATCTTAAAAGGTTAAAAGGTTAAAAGCAATTGAAGCATGGAATCATTTCGTTGAACAAAGAGATATTAAGGGATTTGAGACTCTAATTATCCTGAGAAATTAACAAGACTGCCAAGCATGTAACATCTTTTATCTAACACTTCCAAAACAAAATAATTTAATAGGAACAATTCATTCTTAAGCTAGCAACCATATTTCTTAAGACCGAATAGGTAACATCAAATTTTTATACAAAGTAAAAAGCACAAATCACACTAAGTTAGAGCTAACTATCCACAACCATTCAAATCACAACCCATGGATTGAGCGATTAATTCACTTTTCAATATCTTTTCTTTCTCTTTTTTCTTTTCAACCAATTCTTATCATGTGTCAAAAACTTTTGTAGCAAGTATATACTACAGAAGCTCTATCTATACCCAAGCTAATTCTCAACATAATCCAAGATGATCTTTTGATCATACTCTTGCTTTTAGCATCTTTTTGAGCTGTAATTGACTTTTGCATTAAAAATAGTGGAGTAGTATATACATGTTACTTTACATACTCAACAATCAACCAAAAATTCATCAATCAAACTTTCCATCAATTCAACCCAGAAACTCCAAACTTAGCATGCTTTGAACAATGTACTAAACACAAAAAGTTGATGCAAAAATAGTTTCTTGAGACCATCTTCCATTAGCTTGCAAATGAAGCATAAAATCATTTTAGAAACAAATTGCATAAGAAGTAAAAGACTAGGAATCACTTACTCGATATTCAAGTTAAAAACTCAAGATATAAAATTAACAATCACTCTCTAATAAGCACATGCTTAATAAAAGAATTCAAAAAAAAATAAGCTCCAAAAATTTAAAAAGGGCTGAAATAGGCTTTACAAATAAAAAAATTCAAGAAAATCACCAAAAAGATAAATATAATAATAAATAAGGGCTAAAAATAAAATCCACTCCCCCATACTTAAATTATACATTGTCCTCAATGTACTAACAAGAAAAATAAAAGGACAAAAAAAAAGAGTGATAGAAACTGATATCGCTTTTGAAAGGAAAAATTTTAGTTGTTTGTCATGCAAGTTGGTGTTCCAAAAAGTAGTTCCATAAGGAGTGTTGATTCAGGCTACCAATCAAAAATTTGAAGGCTTCTAAAGAAAACATAAAAGATGATCAACCATACAATATAATAAAAAAAACATAAGCAAATATAAGAAAAACTAATACGAAAAAGGATGAAATAACACAGGAGCAACCGATGCTCCAATATCAAAACATAAATGCAACTAATGAGAGCATAAATTAAAATGGAAATATGAATAATAGTAATAACACACATAATAACATAAGCATAAAATATAAATAAATAAGTAAATGTCCTTGATCTTGAAGGATCAAACATCTCTAGAAGGTGGAATGTCAGTAGAGGTGCTCGGAGCTGCCATCATCAGTGTAGATGTAGTGGGATCCTCAGTAACCCCAGCCTCAGTACTTGGCTACTCAACCATTGGCTCAATGCCGATCCTAGTATCTCCAACCTCCTCGGTAATAGCAACAGTAATAGCAGTAGCAGCACTAGCAGGAATCCCGGCAGCTCTCTCATCGGCTCTCCCTTTGGTAGCAACAACACTTGACTTAGCCACAATAGAACTAGGCTTAAGTCTCTCAGTTGATAGTACAATAGTCATGGCCTCGTTTCCTTCCTTAACAGCTCGCTCATCGACACTGTCCTTATTGTCCAAGCTTTAGGGGAGAACAAAATAATTAGTGGAATCGTCAATACTATCACCCCCATCATCATACAGGACGAAATCTTGCTGGGCATGTCTCAATGCACCTACCTTAATGCCTCATGGGAAATATAGATAGATCACCTCCTCCAAGCTCAAGGTCCTCTCCTTGACAGTAGAGAAGTGAGAACTCATATCCTGTATCTGATCAAACATGAACTGAAGATGATATAAGATAAGTTGCTGCCTCTGATAGATATTAGATATTGTGGGCGATCTAGCACTAGTGGATGAAGAGGTAGCTTGTGTCATAGTAGTGACAGTCTCCTTAGCTCTAATTTTTTCCTGAGATCTTAGAATAAAGCTAATCAAGCCGTCTAGGCATCTAACCTTATTCATCATTCCCAAGGCCTTAAACAAATCCATGTTGGCCATCCCAAGCTTTGCTGGCTCTATAATAAGCTCTTGTGGTAGGAAATCATTGAGGTTCTAAGCTAACCTCATCACGAACGGTCCTACACAAATCACCTTAATTCTCACATGATAGGCAATGTTTTACACCCAATACGCAAATGAAACGACTAGGTAACAGCGCACTCTGTGGATGATACAGTGTAGGTGGAAGATATCTGTCTTGGTCACCACGCCCATGATCTCCCTCTTACCAATGATAGAGTGGGCAATCAGATAGTGCATGTAACACACGGGTAGTAACCGTAGCCTGGATGCCTTGGACGTCATAGGCTGGTACATGCCTTCATCCTCAATGATGTCCATCCAGAACTCTTGCATAATAGAAGTGGTGGAGCCAAACTGATAGATTGAGCCTCCGTGATCATCTAAAACAATGAACTCCTGTGTATAGAAACCGAGGTGCCACCCAAACTCATCTAAGCTCATCTCAACGTTCTTCTTTACAACTACATCTGGCCTGCTCCAACTGATGTTGGCCATGTCCAACTCAAATGTGCTCAAGAATTGGAGGGTGAGCTCGCCATAATTAGGCTCCTAGCAATCAAAAACTAACAGCCATCCTTCAAAATCCACTAGAGCTCTAACATCTACTACTAAACCCAGCTAAACCAAGGTGTCCAAGTCGATCACCTTATTGGGCTTGAACTTCTTCATCCTTTGAATGTCGTATCTGTCCTACTAGGCATCTTTTTAAAATCAAGAAGATGATGTGCCTTTTTTGCCTTTTTTGCCAGCATCTTAGTTCGGATTGGGAGCTTCTCCTCCCGCTTCATCATCCTAAAAAATGCAAAAGATTTTTTAGTGCAATAAATAATCTCACATACTATATAATCAATATTAAATTCAAGAATAAGAACTCTCATAAAAAATTAACAAAATTCCCCTAGATGAAACAATTTTAATTCGACTTTAGGCATTAAGGTGATCAGGCTTAACAACCAAAGCTAAATGCATAATAATCAAAGGCATTTAAAACAATGTAGTTCATAATCAAGCACTTTCTTGGTGCACAAGAAACCTATATTCTACCACCCCAAAAGATTACCAAGTCTTAGATTTCATGAAATTGTAAGAAGAATTAAATAATCAAGGAATTCTTCAAAAATAAAAACCCAAAACAACATAAATCCAAGCCATAAAATTCATCAAATCAAGCATACATAACATAGATTCCAATAACTATTAATTCAAACTCTTCCTTTTCCAAACATAACAAGCAAAAACTATAATACTTGCAAAACATGATATCAACTCGAAACTAACATGAATAGGCATGCAAAATCAACCAACTAACTCATATCAAACCTACTCATAGCAAGAAATCAAGATAAGATTCCATAATCTTCAAATAAAGTTAAAAAGAGGGAGAGTTGCCTCGAAAGAAAGAAAATAAAAAATGGAGGGATAAAAATTGAGAATCCAAACAAGAAATGGACTCCTCCAACAATGGGAAACCTCACTCAGGATGCAGGAAACCTACGGTTTGAGTTTTGGATGTTAAGGAAGAAGTTTGAGTGAGCATCATGTAAAGTGGAGCTAAAAAACCACAAACGAGCTTAAATTAGGGTGAAACACGGCTTGTACATACCAGTGTTGCCCACAACTTCCTCAACACACCATTTAATACGGGCGTGCCATGTGTCGTGCAATGGCTTGAAACCCTAATTTTTTTAGATACACAGAATAACAACACGAGTGTTAACACAGTCATGTAGACAATCGTGTATAGTCAACATGCCTCTATACACGGTTGTGTAACTAGCTGTATAAGTGTTTTGGAGCTTAAAAATTTTCAAAATAGAAACCTAACACAAGTAATAACATAGGCATAATTGAAATTGTGTATAGTAAACATGCTTGGGAACATGGTCATGTAGATAACCATGTATGTATTCTAAACAAAAAAATTTTAAAAAATTACGAAGATGAAACACATTTTCCAACATGGGTATGTATATGGCCATGTAACATAAACATGTTTTAAGACATGAGTGTGTATGTGCATGTGTTTAAGTTCTGGAATTTTAAGAATTTGAAAAACAAAAGTAAAATATATGACCATGTATGATACCATATTGTGAAACACTCTTATTAACACAGTTTATGTGAGAACTCTCTTAGTTAATGATGGGTTTTGACCAGGTAAGTATTTTTATGTAAGTGTTTTTATGCAAGTATCTCAAGTTAGCACATTGTTAAGCAAGAAAGACAACCTAAGTTAAATAAAAATTAGTTCCTAAGTGTGGTTTGGCTCCTAAGAGTCAAAAGGGGCATTAGGTAATTAGCACTAAGGAGGGATGGTTTTGGGTGAGTGTTTAGTGACTAAAGTGAAACAAAAGAGAGCTTGAGGGCTAAAGGGCAGGAAAACAAGAAGTGTGCCTTAGTAGGGGTGGTTAAGATATTTTTGGAAGTTTGACTCCCTTATACCATTTCTTTCTTTCCTAAACTCGTAGCTCCCTCTCCCCACCAAAATTTATACTCCAAAATTCCCCAATTCCACAAGTTTTCATTGAATTTGAAGGCCCCAAGGTGAATCCAACGAACCTCCAACTTGTTCTTCCTGGTCTTGCTCCCAAATGGCTCTTTGATGATTATTTTGAGCCTAAAACCTAGGGTAAGCTTTTTAGTTTTATTGGAGCTGGTTTCAAGTTGTTTGTGTAGCTACAAATGGTCTTGATTTAAGGTTCTTGGTGCCATATCATGTTAGTTTTAGGATTGTAACTCAAGAGAGCTTGGTTGAGCTCAAGTGAGCTTGTGCTTTGATTCTTGCTTTGTGGCTAAACTTGAGATAAGAGTTCAAGTTAATTTAGCTCAAATAATGTATAGAAATGTAGTATTATGTGTGGGGATGAAGTACAAACAAGACCCATGTGAATTGGACTGGGGATGGGAAAGTTTGACCAAGTTTCATGCAAGTTCACACATTGTCGCGCAATGCTGTAGCGCATTAGCGACGCATTGTCATTGGCGATGCGTTGCCGTTAAGCCTCAAGATTCCCAAGCGATGATGCCTTTGGCAACGCATCACTGACAGCATCGCCAAGGCATTAGTCCTTACGCTCAGAGCATCCTAAGAATGTCTTAAACTCTCGATTATCATCCCTGGGCTAATTTAAGATATTTCGTAGCCTCAGTTGGGTCTAAGTCTCATTCCTAAGTTAATAATTATGCATTATTTAAGAGATAGCTAAGTATTGTGGTTAAGGTAGAGCTAAGTAGAGTGGCTAAGGGCTAAAAGTGCTCAAGTTGTCAAGAGGGCACTAAAGGCGTTAGGTTGGTTTCAGAGGCTACATTGGCCTAAGAGAAAAAGTTCTCACACTTAAAGGAATTGAATAAGAAACCTCAAAAGATCTCAACCGAACCATTTGGTTTGGTAAGTGAGCACTAAGGAGCTCTAAGCTAAGCTCTAAGAGCTTGGTAAGTTAAATTGTATAAAACGGCTACCCTGTACAATAAATTAAGGGTAAGACGAGTAAGTTTTTAGAGAAGGTGACCACCTACTCTAGAACCCATAAGTGGGACTTAAGGGAAGTAAAGTATTCAAGATATAAGGTCCAATGTCTTAAGTACCTTCACCGTTTGAGCTCACGGCAAGTTTAAAGCACTTAAATTGCAAAAAGTCCCAAGGATTGTATGAATTGCATATCATACATTCATGCATTGCATATCTTCCATGTTATTGTCTTGTATTCCTTGTTGGTTGATTACTTGATTGTTTGTTTTTCATATTTGCATGCTTGCTTGCTATCTTGTTTGCAGGTACCCTAAGGAACCCTTACTGAGCATATTCATGTACTCACTCCCTTAAGTTTGTTGTGCAAGTTCTAACGCCGGGCCTAACAACTAGTGGATAGTTATGGGCTAAGCTTTCTCTTTTTGCAGGTATTTTTTCTTTTGAATCTTTGTGATTATAGGTTTACTTGTGGACTAAACTATGTACTAACTAAGTTTTATGCCTTTACAATATGAAGGCTAAATGGTGCACAAAGACTAAGAAAGGGCTTACACTTAGAGCTTTGATAGCTCAAAGGTGGGGCTCAAGTAAAGAATCTTAGTTAGGTTTTTTTCTTGTGTATATAGTACCTCGTGTACTAAGATGTTGCCTCTATTAAGATACATTGTGGTGTAAAACCATTGAGTTACTTTTGGGTGCATACTAGTGATGTTAAGTGTGCACAAACTATTACTTAAAGTCAAAGTAACTAGTATTTTATTATCTTAGCATGGTTTAAGTAAGTTTTAAATGAAATACTTGAGCAATGTTTTGAAGTAGTTTACTTATTCATGTGCATTGCCAGGACAAAAGCATGCATATCTTTTGCAGGGTAGGCTAAGAAACTAGTTGCACATAAATTTTTTAATTTTACTAACAAGTATTAGTTAGCCAATAGTAATTAAGTAGGATTCACAGTCCCTAAGAGCCTACAAGCTAGGTAATTTGGGGTGTTAGGTCCTATTCCGCGACAGTTTGGTATCGGCGAGAGTCAATGGTCCTAATAGAGGCAACAAGTGAACTAAGATCTAAGTGTAGTTAGTACTACTTATAAGTTGCTCTAATTATGGTCTTCTGACTTTGGTTGCAGGTAATGCTCGACAACATCTTCGTTGTACGACATGGTAGGCCTGAGAGGGACTTCTGGTATAGAGATGCTGGTAGAGGAGACTTTCGGCGTGAGAGTGCCTGAAATGCTCAAAAGAACAGGGGTTAGGAGGCCCCCGGAGTGTGTTTCCGGGTAAGGAGCCTCCGACGCCCAGGTTAGTATTTGGCAAATGAGGAGTAATGATTGCAGAGTAAAGGGTAGAATTCTCTTAAGAGTCTTTCATGTCCCCCTACCAAGGTTGTTCCCAAGTATTTAAAGGAAGGTGTTGGGAGAAGTCCATTTGACACAGCCTGCTCAAATCATGACACGTGTTCGGCCAGATGTGGTCCGTACCTTCAGGGATGGGGATCTCCAGCTGGCCATAGGCCGTTCTGGATAGAAGTCAGGGCCGTGGGAAGCCTGTGTGTCAAGGGTGTGTGCAAGGTTTCTGTGTCAGAGGCCCCTTAACTGTTTTTGTTGCCGACAAGACCCCTTCGTTGAAAGAGACCCCTTCGGGATAAAAAGATCTCTTCGGGATATGAAATCTTTTTGCTGAGGTTGCCCCGGTCATTCAAAACGCCCCTCGGAGCAGAGGATCCCCTTTGGAGGTTGTTTTCCCCTGCCGAGGGTGATGAGTCTGCCTTTCGCCGAAGTTGGCCAGGTTATCTTACCAAGGGTGGGGCACACCGTACTCCCGAGGTCAAGCCTTTTATTCTCGAGGGTGATGGTGGACTACCGAGGTTATGGGATCAAGGATTGCGGACCCTCTTTCCAAGGGTGGTGTTCATCTCTTCCGAGGGCGATGCTTGTCTTTACCGAGGGTGGTGTTCGTCAGAACTTGGGAGTTTGGAGGATAATAGCCCTTTGGCTATCACATGCCCCCATCGGAAAGCTGAAATTATAACTTCGGTGAGTAGAGTCTTTGGGAGCATTTCGTGGAGCTCGCTGTGGAAGCTAGCAATTACCATAGATGTAACTTATTAGCCTTCTTAGGCAGGGGGTACTTCGTTCTTCAAGGGTGTGCCTTCTCAACCGAGATAGCTTATAGATGTTACTCCTCGTTTCTTGGCTAGGCTTTTGGTATTTCCGACGTGTGCGTTCCCCCCTTTTTAATTTTCTACTGCGGGTTAGTAAATCATCATGTCTCATGAATCAGGTAGACACATTACTTCGGATAAGCTTGCCTAGGCCTCCGTGCTGTCCAGAGGCGTGCCCTTGTTTCCTGCGTGGGGCGACACATGTCACGTGGTGATTAGTGGACAGTCGCGTTGGTTACATCAACCGTGTCTCTTCGCATTTGAGGGGTAATTATAGCGACGATTCACCTACCTCATTCGGCCTATATAAACCTTCCTCTTCTCAGAGTTCCCCTCATTTGCTTTATTTCGCTTCCATTTTGCTCTCGTTTGCTCTTGAGCTTCTCTCTTTTTTCTGCAGCTGCGCAAGCGGTGGAGCGATTTTCGGCATTTTTCACGACAGCATTCAGAAATCCCAACTTCGGCAAGAGTTTTGGTGCCTTCTTTCCAAAGTCCTTCTTCGGCACTGTTTCTTTCTCTTTATTTTTACCTTTCCGAAGTTAGGTTTCCCTTTTCCGAATGTCTAACCCAATTCCGCTCATGTCTGTCCAACCTGTCCCCAAGAGCTAGACTCCCCTTAATTCTCATCCGAGTTGTACCACTTCGGAGAAGTTAACGAAGTGGACAACTAAATTCTTTCTTCCTTCTTACGCGGTTACCAGGCTACCTAGCCCTGGCCTATTCAGTTACATGAATAACTTGGACGAAGTTACTGTTTTTTGGGCCCAACTAAAGGCTGGACTTCGGTTTCCTCCGCCGAAGATTATCTGCGACTTCTGCCAATTTCATGGCATAGCCGTGAATCAGCTTCCCCCCAACTCTTACACCTACTTTTATGCTTTCCTTTGCATGTATGGGGTTTTCAAGATAGAACCTCACTTTATTTTTTTCATGCAATATTACAAACGCCACCCCGTTTCAAAAGGTGGTTTCTATTTTTTGCTTCCTTGGGGTTCTGGAAGTAAGAAGGACACATTTACTTTCAACACGAAGAATAGTTGGCAAGGGTGGCAGAGGAAGTTCTTCTTCCTGAAGGTGGCTGACCAGTGTGAGCACATTCCAACCAAATAGGCGTGAGGGACTTTGCCTATAGATGTAGTTGACCCCAGAAAACTGCTAACCTTAGAGTTAGAAGCCTAGTTCGAGGAGTTCAATAGTCATATTCGAGCTGTCGCAGATTGGGACCCCGAGGTCCCCCCGTTCCCTGTACCCCTTTCCCATCAGATGGAACTTAATGACCGAAGAGGTCCTCCGGGAACTAGAGGTGATCAAGGAGCATGTTACCGACCTGAACATGCCGAAGCCTCTTTTTGACGGGAAAAAGTCGTGGTTGGTAATGCTCCTTCGGGGCAAACTCACGTATTCAGCCCTTAAAGAGAGTAAGTTCTTTTCCAAATTTTTCGTCTCTCTATGTACTTACACTGATATTCCTCTTTTTGTAGAGATGGGTAATAAATCTGCTGCGTTCTACAAATCCCTCTTCCTCGGTTAGGCCGAGAAGGGGGAGTAAACTCGAAAAAAGGCAGCGCCGAAGAGGAAAAAGCCATCTGGGGGACCTTCTTTGGCCTCGAGGCCTAAGAAGACGAAAGAGGACCTCATTCCCCCGCCTCCTGAAGATGAAGTAGAGGCTGTAGACAAGACCCACATTTGGGAGGATCCACCTTCGGAGCCAGCTATCCATTCCACTCCCCTTAGTCCCAGCACCGTGGCGGAGACTTTGGGGACCTCAGTTGGGGGGTTTTTCGCGGAGGAGCTAGAGGAGCGCTGAAAAAGGAAAGGCAATAACGTCCCCGATAAGGTCCTTGAAGTTAGTGACTCCGAGGTCGATGATGTAGAGCTTCCACCAGGTTTGTCCCTTAGCCATTCTTCTATGAGCTAGGAATTTTTGGTGTTTTAGATCTTATAGACAAGTGGCTAAGGGACAACGTACTGATGGAACTTCAGTGAGACTTTGTAGGTGAAGCAGTGCAAGCTCCTTGGGTGGAAAATCCTGCCCGGAAGAGGGCCATTCGGGACTCTAAGATCTTGAAGAGGAAGGTTCCGATGGAGCCCTTCTGGTCGTTCACGAAGGACATGAACTTGTTCTTCGAGGATAGCCAGAAGATGGCTCCACAGATGGCCACGGTTGTCATCACGCATGCCACTTTTCAGTCTCTGATTGAAGAGTCTCCGAATGAGGAGATCCTCTCTGTGCGGATGACCGAGCAGGCTGCCTAAGTAAACTCCTACATTTTTTATACTTAGTGAATTTTTGTTTGCCTTTTGTTCCTTACTTAGGATCTCTCCCTTTTGCAGCTCTTGGCGTACACTGGGTACTATCAGGCTTGGGCAGCCAAGTAATCTTCGGTTCGTGGTCACTCCGAGGAGTCTATGGCGAAGGCCAAGGAACTCTTGGCTAGCTCTATCATTAAGTATGGCAAGCTAAATAAAATAGCCAAGGAGGATCTGGCCAATCTTCGGGAGGAGATGCTCAAAAGCCAAGGGGAGCTTATCCAAGACTTCTCTTCGAAGATGTCAAACCTCGGAGCGAGGTTGATAGCTCTGACCTCAGCCAACGAGGTTCTACAGAAGGAAAAGGATGACGCTGTTACCCAAGTGGCGAAGGCCTTCGATCTCAACTCCAAGCTTCAGGCCAAGGTCGAGAGGTTGAAGAATGATTGAAAGAAGAAGAAGAATAAGCTAGAGAAGGAGATCGTGGAGCTTCGGAAAGATCTGGAGGATTTGGACGTGGAGAAGGCTAAGTCCGACCAAGCGACCAAAAAGTCTTACCAGGACGGGCCTCACCCGTCACCAAGTCTTATCAAGATTTCTAGATCTCGACCTCTCCTTCTTGGCGGCCCTGGACATCCCCGAAGGGCCATCCTGGCAGTGGTCAAGGGCGGAGTTCCTCAACCTTCCTACCATTCCACCTTCGGCACCGAGATCAGATGATAAACACTCCGAAGGTATGGAGCCCGAGCATGGTGAGGAACCGGTGGATGCCCAAGATCGCAAATAGGCATCTTTTTTCTTCTTTCCCTTCTGTAATCCATCTGTTGTATTCTTTTCTCGGTGTTAATAAAATTTATCTTCTTCAAACTTTATTGTACTCGGTCAGTATTTCTTCAAAAAGTGCCGCCTTTTGTGAAACTTAACCTTTGTTATGTCTGATCAGCTTTTTTTTTATACAAAGGTACGGCTCGGTAATATACACGTTCGGATGACTAGCTTCGGCATATCTAGCGTTTTCTCTCAAAAAATTTTCTAAGTTCCAGCCATGCACTTGGGGAAACTCTCCTTCAGGAGCAATGTTCGATCGAGGGAAACACTTGTCTTCAGGAATGACCGTCCTCGATCATGCCTCCTTGGTGTTTCTTGAAAATTTCTTCCAAGTGTCCATTTAGGCGCCTTTAGGGGGTAAACACCTTTGGCGCCAACTAATCATCGTATGCTTGCTAAAGGCTTGCCC
The DNA here is from genome assembly GCA_005392925.1 of Aquilaria sinensis. Lineage (NCBI taxonomy): Eukaryota > Viridiplantae > Streptophyta > Magnoliopsida > Malvales > Thymelaeaceae > Aquilaria > Aquilaria sinensis. The sequence goes on from SMDT01002303.1 coordinate 222,258, forward strand.
CTTTTTACAAGCTTATCGCTTTGGCGTGCCCATGTTCGGTCTACTACCTCAGAATCGCTTGTTGTCGTTGTTTGGGAGCGGGCATGTTTGGTCAAGTTTTGCTCAGATGCCTTCGGAAAAAATCTCATTACACCTTGCTTGGCCGGTTACCTATGGGGAGAATAATACAATTTTTCCTTTCTCAGAAATTTCTAAGTATAGAATTTTCTTAAAGAATCCAAATACCATGTATTTTTCAATTCTACTCCCTCGGTGTCACTGAGCTTATACAAACCCAGTCTAATTTCTTCGAGAACCAAATAGGGCCCATCCCAGTTTGCACGAAGTGCTCCATGCGATGATTTTCAGGGTTCAAACTCGGCCTTTCGGAGAACGAGGTCTCTTTTTTTTATTCCCTTCCGCTTTACATGTTGGTTGGTAGCAACAGCTACTCTCTGCTGGAAAGCTTTTCTTCTCAACTCGGCCGTTTCTCTATATTCGTCAATGAGGTCTAACTTGGTTCTCAAACCAAGGTTGTTCCCTTCTTCGTCAAACACTTGTACCCTTATCGATCGCTAAACCACTTCGATAGGAATAAATGCCCTCCGTACCGAATACGAGTGAGAATGGTGTCTCACCGGTGGCCCTTTGGGGGGTCGTCCGATAGCTCCATAGCACACTAGGAAGTTCTCCTGGCCATTTTCCTTTTGTTTCCTTCAATCTCTTTTTCAAACTATCCTTTATGGTTCTGTTGGACACCTCTACTTGTCCGTTGCTCTGAGGATGAGCTACCGGGGTGAAATGCATTTTTATTCCGAGGTCGGTAGTGAATTCTTGGAACCCCTTACCAATAAACTAGGAACCATTATTTGCCACTATCACCCTCGGTACACCGAATCTGCATATGATGTTTTTCCAAATGAATTTCTGTACGTCCTTCGCCAATATGGTTGCTAGAGGTTCTGCCTCAATCCATTTAGTGAAGTAATCTACTGCAACTACACAGAACTTCACTCCTTCAGGTGCAATTGGGAAAGGCCCAATGAGGTCGATGCCCCATACGGCGAAGGTACAGGGATAATTGGCCAAAGTTATCTTTTCCAAGGGAAGCCTCTGGACAGGAGCGTGCCTTTGGCAAGTATCGCACTTTTGGACGAACTGCCTCGTGTCCCGCCTCAGAGTGGGCCAGAAATACCCTTACCGAAGGAAAACCCCGGCAAAGGCATCAGTTCCTACGTGCAAACCACAGGCTCCCTCATGGACTTCTTTGAGGATCGCTTCGACGTCCTCTTCACCAATGCACCTTTGTAATAGGGTGGCGTACCCTTGTCGGTATAGGGGTTTCCATCGTGAGAGTGCCTGAAATGCTCAAGAGAACAGGGGTTAAGAGGTCCCCGGAGTATGTTTCCGGGGAAGGAGCCTCCGACGCCCAAGTTAGTATTTGGCAAATGAGGAGTAGTGATTGGAGAGTAAAGGGTAGAATTCTCTTAAGAGTCTTTCATGTCCCACTACCAAGGTTTTTCCCCAAGTATTTATAGGAAGGTGTTGGGAGAAGTCCATTTGACATAGCCTGCTCAGATCATGACACGTGTTCGGCCAGATGCGATCTGTACCTTCAAGGATGGGGATCTCCAACTGGGCATAGGCCGTTCTGGTGAGAAGTCAAGGCCGTAGGAGGCCTATGTGTCAGGAGCATGTGCGAGGTTTAGGCTCCTTAACTGTTTTTGTTGCCGACAAGACCCCTTCGGTGAAAAAGACCCCTTCAAGATAAAAAGATCTCTTCAGGATATGAAAGCTTTTTACCGAGGTTGCCCCGATCATTTGGAACGCCCCTCGACGTAGAGGATCCCCTTCGGAGGTTGTTTTCCCCTGCCGAGGGTGGTGAGTCTACCTTTCGCCGAAGTTGGCCAGGTTATCTTACCGATGGTGGTGGCACACCGTACTCCTGAGGTCAATCCTCTTATTCCCAAGGGTGATGGTGGACTACTGAGGTTAGGGGATCAAGGACTACTAACCTTCTTTCCAAGGGTGGTGTTCATCTCTTCCGAGGGCAATGCTCATCTTTACCAAAGGTGGTGTTCGTCAGAACTTGGGAGTTTGGAGGGTAATAGCCCTTTGGCTATCAGCAGGTATCATGGTTAATACTCGGTCAGGTGCTGCTACTAAGCCTCAGGCTCTTGGTGTGGGAACTAGTGATCCCAATGGGGTAGATATGAAAGAAGTGGTTTAACTATTGAGTAAGCTCAATAAGTCAATGGATTAGGTGTTACATGGTATGACTATCTAGCTTGAGGAGCGTGCTCAACCTCTAAATGGAAGGGAGACCTTGGAGGACCCTAATAAGGTAAAACTGATGTGCACCAAGGCCCAACAGTGCGCCAAAGTCAGGGGAGAAATCCCCTGCCCCAAGGGCAAGTGTAAGGTCAAGAGCAAGTGAATGAGTGTGCTCAAGTGAGCCTCGAAGAGGATAGTGAGGAAGAAGATAAGGAGGATATCCATCCACGAAAGAGAAGAATGAGACCCATTTTTCAAACCATATGGGACTTATTTAAATATGCCGAGATATAAACACTCCAAAGTTCAATGGTGCAGGAGATCCCGATACGGCTGAAGGGTTGTACCAGATTAATGAAATCTTTAAGAACATGAAGTTGGATGGCAAGGCCAGGATGGATTTGGTGCCTTTCTTCTTGGAAGGCAAGGCTTCCTTGCAGTGGAAAAATGTCATAGAGAGACTTAACACTTACAATGAAGGTAAACCAGGGCAAAGACCTAAAGAACTTGATTGGACCGAATTTGAGAAGGAGTTTCAAAATGAGTTCAATAGAGAGGCAGCCCAAGATCAAAAAAGGATTGAATTTGATGAGTTGTTTCAGGGAAGCTTAACGGTTTATGAGTATGAAAGAAAGTTTAGTTCTTTTTTTTTGTATGCTCTTCAATTGGCTGGGAAGAATGAACTTAAGACAAAAAAGTTCATTCATAGACTTAAGGTAGAGTTAAGGAGTTTCTTGACGATGATTGGAGTTCGAACCTATCATGAGGCTATTCAAAAGGCCATGGCATTGGAAAGGAAGTTGATGGAGGTGAAACCCAAGGATAAGGCCGTTGAGCCGAGGGTCCCGGTGCACTCAAAGTTGTCGGGCAATAGACCTAACCCGGGAGGAGACCAAGGTCCTTCAAAGAAAGTTAAGAAGATTGGGAAAGGTCGTTGCCCTAAGTGTCAGAGGTTTCATGACAACAGACCTTGCACCCTCGGGATCGATCTCTACAATTACTGCCACAGCCTGGACATTGGGCTAAGGAGTGCCCAAGGCTCAGGCAAAACCAAGGCCAAGGATGACCGGAAGCCTCAGGAACTAGAAATGCATCTGTCAGAGCCTTTGTGCAGCCACGTGTCTTTGCTTTGACCAGCTAGACACCTAGAGAGCCGATAGCTGTGCAAGGTAACTTTAATGTTTAGGATAGTAGTATTAGGATTCTATTTGATACTGGTGCTGCTATTTCTGTCATTTCCTTGAGCATGGTTGCCAAGTTTGGATTACAAAGAACTCTATTGGATGAGATGAGGTTTATTAAGACTGTTGGAAGAAATATTGTTTTCACTAATACAATGTTTAAAGGGTATCCTTTGGAGTTAGAAGACCATAGGTTTTTGTGTGACTTTTGGACTTTGACTACGATCCCTTATGATGTTGTTCTTGGAATGGATTGGTTAAGTAAATATAAGGCCCAAATCTACTGTACAGGTAGTAAGGTCACCCTTAAGGATGCCTTAGGGGTAAGTGTGACTTACACAGTTGGTTTGGCAAGTAGTGTTAAGAGTTTGCACATCAAGTTGATGGAGTCTATTCCTATTGTGAATGAGGAACTGTTTTAATCACTGAATAGGGTGGTAGTCAAGGAGCAACTCAAGGAAATTCCAATAGCCAATCTATTTCTAGATGTTTTCCCTGTAAACCTCCCAGGATTACCTCAAAGTAGAGAAACTGAATTCTCCATACACTTACAGCTTGGGGCAAAACCGATTTCCATACCCCCATACTGGATGTCAGCACCTGAAATGGATGAGCTAAAAAAATAGTTAGAAGAATTGCTTAAGAATGGCTTTATAAGGCCAAGTGTTTCCCCGTGGGGTACCCCAGTGTTGTTTATGAAGAAAAAGGTAGAACCTTATGGTTGTGTATAGATTATAGGAAACTAAATGTAGTGACTGTAAAGAACAAATATCCATTGCCCAGGATTAATGACTTATTTGATAGGTTAAGAGGGGCAAAGGCCTTTTCTAGGATAAACCTAAACTCTGGATATTTCCAAATAAGAGTAAAAGATGAAGATATCCCAAAGACTGTATTCAGGACTAGGTATGGGCATTATGAGTACATGGTTATGCCTTTCAAAGTGACTAATGCTCTGGCAGTTTTCCTGGATGCCATGAATCGAATTTTTAGGCCCCACCTAGATCAATTTGTTGAGGTGTTCACTGATGATATATTGGTGTACTCTAAGACTCCCCACGAACATGAAGAACATTTAAAGATAGCTTTACAAGTGCTTAAGGATAACCAAAATTATGCAAAACTATCCAAGTGCCAATTCTGGGCAAGTGAAATTCCATTCCTTAAGCATATCATAAATGCTCAGAGATTAAGTGTAGACCGAGAAAAGGTAAAGGCAGTGGTGGAATGGAAACACCTAACAACTATAACTGAAATTCGAAGTTTCTTGGGTTTAGCGGGCTATTACTGAAGGTTCATTGAGAAATTTTCTGTGATAGCTTCATCATTAACTGCCTTGACAAAGAAGGCACAGAAGTTCATCTGGACTTCTAAATGTGAGGAAAGTTTCCAGGAGCTTAAGAAGAGGTTAATTTCTGCTCCCATATTAATCCTACCAGATCCGCATAAGACTTTTGTGGTGTATACCGATGCATCTAAGATAGGATTAGGATGTGTTTTGATGTAGGATCAACAAGTGATTCCATATGGGTTTAGGTAGTTAAGGCTTATTGAGTTGAACTACCCGGTGCATGATCTTGAGTTAGCGATGGTTGTGTTTGCCTTAAAGCTTTGGAGACACTACCTTATGGGAAAGTCCTTAAAGATCTTTATGGACCATAAAAGTTTGAATATTTACTTACCTAAAAGGACTTTAACATGAGGCAGAGAAGATGGATCGAGTATATCAAGGATTATGATTGCTCGATAGACTATTGTTCTGGTAAGGGCAATGTAGTTGCTGATGCCTTGAGCCATAAGTATTCTAGGGTGTTTCTTTCCAAGGATCAGGTGGCAAGTACCTCAAAAAACTCTGTTGTGGAACAGTTCACAGTTTTATTTGACATATGGTAAGATTGGGAAATGGCTCAAGTTACAGTCCTTGAGATTTAGTCAGCACAGCTGGCTAAGATTAAAGAAGCTCAAGACAAAGACCCAAACTTAAAGAGAGTTTTTAAGGAGGAAAAGCATGGTACTATACTGAAGGAATTTCAGTACAAGGATGGGTTGTTCTATTATGGTGACCGGCTCTATGTGGAAACAAGTGTTACAAGAGGCACATATAAGTAAACTCAATGTTCACCCTAGTGTGAATAAAATGTACCATGACCTTAGGACTTATTTTTGGTGGCCAAAGTTTAAAGGGGAAATATGTGAATATATGTCTAAATACCTCACTTGTCAAATGGTGAAGGCAGAGGATCAAAAGCCATCAGGAATGTTGCAAAGTTTACCCCTCTTGGAAAAAAAGTGGGGATCCATCACCATGGACTTTTGTGTCAGATTGCCTAACACAAGAAGTCAGCATGACTCAGTTTGGGTGGTGGTGGATAGGTTGACAAAGTCTGCACACTTTATCCTCATTAAGATTACTTATACCATGGAAAAGTTGGCCTAGTTGTATATCCGAGAAGTGGTGAGACTCCACGGAATCCCAGATCAGATTGTATTTGATAGAGATCCCCATTTTGTCTCAAGGTTTTGGAATGTCTTTCAAAAGACTATGAGTTCCACTATGAGCCTAAGTACTACTTATCATCTTTAGACCAATGAGCAAATAAAGTGGGTGATCCAAACCTTGTAAAACATGTTACAAAGTTGTGTGATGGATTTTAGAGGGGATTGGGACCAGCATCTGCCCTTGATTGAGTTTGCTTATAATAATAGCTATTAAGAAGCTATTAAGAGGATGCCCTACAAAGCTTTGTATGGGTGTAAGAGTATGACACATCATTGTTGGGCAGATAAGGCAGATGAAGTAATTATTGGTCCGAAAATCATTGCCAAAACCATGGCAAAGATTAAGTTGATCCAAGCAAGGATCAAGGCTGCCTCAGACTAGTAAGCCAAATATGCCAATGTGTGAAAGAAAGATTTGGAGTTTGATGTAGGAGACAAGGTACTCCTTAAGGTTTCCCCAATGAAAGGTGTGGCTAGATTTGGCCAAAAGGGTAAGTTGGCTCTAAGATATATTGGTCTTTTTGAAATCCTTTAAAAGGTAGGGAAAATGCCCTATCGGATGACTTTGCCACCAAGTTTGGCCCATGTTCACAATGTCTTTCATGTAAGTTCTTTAAGGAAATACATTGTGTATCTCGAGCAAGTGTTGACCCCATCGTCATCCCAATAAGAGATGACCTAAGTTATGAAGAACACCCCATCAAGTTTCTTGACTGCCAAGTCCGGAAACTAAGAACAAAGCAAATCCCATTGGTCAAGGTATTATGGTCTAACCATGGGGAGGAAGAGGCCACTTGGGAGACCAAGCATGATATGCTAAGGCAATATCCAATTGAGTTCACCCGACTAAGTCAGATTTGGAAGACCAAATTTCTAAAAAAGGGGAGGTTATGGCAACTCTCCTCGTCAATGATGGGTTTTGACCGGGTAAATATTTTTATTTAAATATTTTTACTTAAGTACCTCAAGTTAACACCTTGTTAAGCAAAAAAGGCAAGCTAAGTTAAATAAAAATGAGTTCTTAAGTGTGGTTTGGCACCTAAGAGTCAAAAGGGGAATTTGGCAATTAAGACCAATGAAGGATGGTTTTGGGTGAGTGTTTAGTGACTAAAGTGAAACAAAGGAGAACTTTAGAGGGAAGGGGGAAGAAAACAAGAAGTGTGCCTTAGTAAGGGTGGTTAAGATATTTTTGGAAGTTCGACTCCCTTGTACCATTTGTTTATTTCCCAAACTCGTAGCTCCCTCTCCCTACTAGAATTTTTGCTCCAAAACTCCCCAATTCCACAAGTTTTCGTTGAATTTGAAGGCCCCAAGGTGAATCCAACAAACCTCCAACTTGTTCTTGCTATTCTTGCTTCCAAATGGCTCTTTGATGCTTATTTTAAGGCTAAAACCTAAGGTAAGTTTTTTGGTTTTGTTGGAACTGGTTCTAAGTTGTTTGTGTAGCTAGAGATGGTCTTGATTTGAGGTTCATGGTGCCATATCATGTTGATTTTAAGATTGGAACTCAAGAGAGCTTGGTTGAACTCAAGTGAGCATGTGCTTTGATTCATGCTTTGTGGTTGAATTTGAGTTAAGAGTTCAAGTTAATTTAGCTGAAATAATGCATAGAAATGTAGTATTATGTGTGAAGATGAAGTAGAAATAAGACCCATGTAAATTGGACTGGGGATGGGAAAGTTTGAGCAAGTTTTATGCAAGTTCGCATGCTATTGCACAGCAACGCGAATTGGAGACGTGTCGCTATTAAGCCTCAGGATTCCTAAGCATTGGTGCCTTTAGTGATGCGTCACAGATAGCATCACCAAGGCATTAGTCCTATTAGTGTTGTGCCCAAAAGGCCAATCATGAGATGATTGTATTTTTGCACATTGAGTCATGATATTTTATTAAGGCATTAATCCGGCAATTAAGTTTGTTTTTTTTGTTTCTGCGTAACTTAACAAACATAATTGTAACCCTAGAATAATGATATTCTCAAACGTCCCTAGTCTAGTATTATTGTGGAGCGGGTTGCAATAATACATAACGACTAGCATATGTGGAAACTAATATGAGATATATAGTCTGCATATTGGTACAAGTTGGAGAACTTGTGTACTGGACTGACCCACCATTAGAACACTACATGGATCGTTATATGAGTGTCATAAGTGATTCTCATAGTGATCATGGTATATGTAGTCCTTTGACCTAAGATCATCAAGGTTCCCTACATGGGAGTCACATACTTTGATACTTTCCTTTGTTGCTCGTAACTGAGTGAACTTGAAGGAGGTCATTGGGTATGTCACATATCATGCGGAGGGATTTGTATGATCAAGATGGGATTTGTCCCTCCTATGTAACGGGAGTGATATCTTCGGGCCCCTTGATAAAGTAAGACTTAGAAAAATGCATGGCCATGCTCGGATGAGTTGATATACGATATCAATGTCATCAGTTTAAGTTGGTCTACTCGGTAATCAAGAAACCAAATATTGGGCTATACGAGAATGACACATTCCATGTCTCGTGCTTAGTCTTGATATCTTGGACAAAGGGACAATGGCATATATCGATGATGATCATAAAGGTTTAGTCGAATCATCGACAATCTTGTCACTTGGGTAGCAATGATATGTTTCTAGACATCGCTCATTGCTTATGATCATAAATGTGATTTATGATCATTGCCAACGTGGTAAGAGCCTATTGGGTCTTACACATAGAGCTATTTGGATCATTAGAGTACATAAGCTAATAATTTGGGTTTTGGTTTCACAAGAATTTCGTATTAATAATGGGCCCAATAGTTGAGCTATTATTAAGCCTGAAATTAAAGCCTAATTAGATTAGGGCTTTGAAACCCATTAGGCCTGGAAGTTGAGTCTCACTATAAATATAACTTCTAGTGAGAAATTCGCAGGTCTCCTTGCCCTAGCCTCCCAAAAGGACAGCCGCACTCTTCTCTTGCAATTCTTTGGAGGACTCAAACTAGCACTGCGAGCGTAAGAGAAATGCATCTGCCAGGACGCAGTGGAAGCGTGGTGATCCTGAGAGGCTCGTGTGGAAACCATAGAAAGCTTGAACACATCAACTGTTCAAGTTTTATGATTCAACTTTATAGTTGAGTGAGAGATCTCAACCGAAAATTAGGTATGAAAATTTTCGAACACCTGGTTTACCCCATTTTACTTGGATCCTGGAGGGTTTTGGTTAAATTCCACTACGTTGTTTGGCTCCCAAAACCTTACAAGTGCCTTAAGATCGGAGCATCCTAAGAATGTCTCAAATTCTCAGTTATCATCCCTAGGCTAATTTAAGACATTCCATAGCGTCAATTGGGTCTAAGACTCATTCCTAAGTTAAGAATTATACATTATTTAAGAGGTAGCTAAGTATTGTGGTTAAGGTAGAGCTAAGTAGAGTGGCTAAGGGCTAAAAGTGCTCAAGTTGTCAAGAAGGCACTAAGGGGTTTAGGTCAATTTTAGAGGCTACATTGGCCTAAGAGAGAAAGGTCTCGGACCTAAAGGAATTGAATAAGAAACCTAAGAAGATCCCAATCGAACCATTTGGTTTGGTAAGTGAGCCACTAAGGAGCTCTAAGCTAAGCTTTAAGAGCTTGGCAAGTTAAATCACATCAGATGGCTACCCTGTACAATAAATTAAGGGTAATCCGGGTAAGCTTTGAGAGAAGGTGACCACCTACTCTAGACCTATAAGTGGGACTTAAGGGAGATAAAGTATTTGAGATACGAGGGCCAATGTCTTAAATACCTCCATCGTTTGAGCTTACACCAAGTTTAAGGCACTTAAAGTGCAAGAAGTCCCAAGGATTGTGTAAATTGCATATCATACATTCATGCATTGCATATCTTCGATGTTGTTGTCTTATATTCCTTGTTGGTTGATTACTTGATTGTTTGTTTGTCATATTTGCGTGCTTGCTTGCTATCTTCTTTGCAAGTACCCCTCACTCCCTTAAGTTTGTTGTGCAGGTTCTAACACCGAGCCTAACAACTAGTGGATAGTTGTTGGTTAAGCTTTCTTTTTTTATAGGTATTTTTTTTTTGAATCCTTGTGATTCTAGGTTTACTTGTGAACTAAGCTATGTGCTAACTAAGTTTTACGCCTTTATAGTGTAGAGGTTAAATGGTGCACAAGGACTAAGGAAGGCCTTGCACTTGGAGCTTTGGTATCTCAAAGGTAGGGCTCAAGTAAAGAATCTTAGTTAGGTTTTTGCCTTATGTATATAGTACCTTGTATACTAAGATGTTGCCTATATTAGGATACATTATGGTGTAAAACCATTGAATTACTTTTGGGTGCATACTAGAGATGTTAAGTGTGCACAAATTATTACTTGACGTCAAAGTAACTAGTATTTTATTGTCTTAGCATGATTTAAATAAGTTTTAAACAAAATGCTCGAGCAATATTTTTAAAATAGTTTACTTATTTGTTTACATTGCCAGAGCGAAAGCATGCATATCTTTTGTAGGGTAAGCTAAGAAACTAGATGCACGTAAGTTGTTTTAATTTTACTAATGAATCTTAGTTACCAAATAGTAACTAAGTGGGATTCATAGTCCCTACGAGCTTACAAGCCAAGTAATTCAAGGCGTTGGGACCCCGTTCCACGACAACTTAGGCACAGCCCGTGCTTGGCAACTGTAACTCAAATAAAAATCCTTCCTAGAAAATCATGTTTTATAAATCAAACATGGCCGTGTTTGAAACCATTTTGATTAACAAAGGTGTGTTCAAAGGCGTGTTTGGCTCCTAAAACTTATAAAATTTTGCAAACTTACCTAGAATTGTACTTAACCTTTTTCTCCCAGTTCAAACATAATTTCTTCTTGAAATACCTTAGATTCCTGCATCAACAACAAACATTAAAAGACCACATGATAAACAAAAGCTAATTAATTGCCAGAAATGGACAACAAATAAAACAAAAACAAAACTAAATGAAAAGTTTGACATTTTGGTTGTCTCTCAAGAAGTGCTTGGGTTAATGTTAACGACCCAACATTCTTCTCAATTACTTAAGGAGGTTATTCCTTCTCCAACACCTTTAGTTCCACTTGGCCATACACCTTGTGATGGAAAGCTGGATTGAAAACTCTTGTAGGGTTCTACTCGGCATTCACAAGTAAAGCTCATTGCAACTTTTCGGAAAGCATCTTGGCAATTTGACTCAACTGGGTCTCAAAATTCCGTATACTAGCTCTCATATTCACAACTTTGATTTTATTGCACTGATTCTAGCATCAAATTGCTACATAAACTTGAAAATTAATTCATCCATAGTCGGCCTCCTTTTTCTTGCAATCGAGGTTGAAAACCAAGTTATTTTTACCTCTGATTACTCTAAGAAAACTTTAGATGATTCCTTCACCTTGGATTATATATATTGCTATACGGATTATTCTATGGCCTCGGTGGATTTCCAACAAGGTCTACTTACTCAGTTTTGCTCAACTAATTAGACATCCAACATTCTTTGCTCAAATGACCATCTTTACAAACTTCGTATTGCAACACTGCGTGCTTTTAATTAGCTAAAAAATTCCTAAATTCTCTAGTTAAAGCTTTCACTTGACTTGTTAAAGCTATATAGGCATCAGAATTCTCAATAGCAGCCGCTTTATTCGGCTTAATCCTAGACAATGATTGTCATTGATAATTGTTCATCGCCATCTCTTAATCAAATCTTGAGCTGCTTCAGTTGTCATGCCATTCAAAGTAGCACCAGCTGCTGCATCAATCATCTACTTAAAAGCGTAACTCAAACAGCTATAGAATGTTTGTACTTGTAACCATATAAGTAATCCATGATGCAAATATCTTCTCAATAGGTTCTTGAATCGTTTCCAAGCTTCATATAATGTCTCTAAATCCACTTAACTGAAAGTAGAAATATAATTACAAAATTTCATAGTCTTGGCTAGAGGAAAATACTTCAATAAAAACTTTTTGACAAAAGTGTTCCAAGTGGCAATAGAACCTATTGGAAGTGAAGTCGACAATTGCTTAGCTCTTCCTCTCAATTAGAATGGGAATAGTCTTAACCAAATGCTATCCTCCCTAGCTCCATTAATTCTAAATGTATTCTAAATGTATTGCATATCTCTAGGAAACTAAGCATATAAGCATTAGGATCTTCATCCGTCAAGCCATCAAACTGAATGCAATTGTACACTGTTTGAATAATATTTAGCTTGATCTCAAAGTTGTTGGCATTGACAAAAGGTCTAATAATACTCGATTCTGTCACTTTAAGAAAAGGTTTAGAATATTCCAATATAGTTCTCACTTGATTGTGGTCTTCTATGATTAATCCTTCCTGATTCTCTCCTTACTACTCCACATTAGAATGTGATGGTTGTGACTCGAATCTCTCAAAGATAAGAGTTTCCCTAAAGTTTTTTTGATTTCCGAATACACTTCAACCACTTCACTAGGACGGCTATGAGTCATATACCAAAATTCCTACAAGAAAAAAAGGATAAATCAATAAACTAAAAATAACTAAAAATTCAAAGAAAATACTGCAATAAAACAAATTGCTAGATTAATATAGATTAATTTTTCATGTAGTAAACTCAACAGATGTTCCTTGGTAACGGCCCTAGAAAACTTGGTGTGTTCATAGTCCACAACAAATCTTTCCCACTACACTAATAACAGTGTGGATGTGTCAAATCTCTTTATACTCAAATAAACATGTGAACTCATAGGCAAGAATAACTATTATCAAAATATAGCAGCGACAAGTATTAAGATCATTTTTCCCAAGGAACGAAAGTTGTCTACTGTACTTAATATCTCTTTATTATCTAACTAGCAATTAAAAGGATTTGTTTAACTAACTACAAAAAATTAAGTAAACTAAACAAATGCAATAAAATAAACTACTAACTATTGGCATCCAACAAAAAAACAATTAAAACAATCAATGATTAAAAATCTCATACTTAGAATCAAATCCCCATAGAACTTCAATTATGTTGTTTTCACTCTGGTTTAATAGAATTGTAATTAACTTGGATTATGGAGTACTGCCTACTGTAAATTAGCTTCTCATAATTCTCGTTACACTAACCCTATTCTTAAGTCACTGATGCCATTCTTCCTAAGAATGCGTTAACATTTTACGAACCACTACTAAGTTTCACCCCCAGTTTAGAGGTATTATATCGCACTTGTTACTCTCGGTTACAATAATGTCTTCTTAGCTAATAGTGATTCACAACAAAAATACCAGAAACTATCTAATGCATGTTCATCATCCCACATTGAATTAATAGGCTAGCTACTATTAATCAACATAACAAAGCACATTGGATAAATCTTAATAAAAACACATAATCATATTAAACTAGAAATAATCATAATCACAAAATCATCCTAGGGTTTATCTACTTTAAGCATGAATAGGAAAAGTCTAGCTCATAGTGTTAGAAAATAAACACAAAAAAAAAACAAAGAAAAGAATGATCCATGGCTGAATTTCTTCTTCTCCAAGAAATCTTCAATCTAATGCTCATACAATGGTGTTGATCATCAGAATTGGCCTCGCCAGCCCTCATCCATAAAAAAACTCTCTTTTTCTGTGTCATTGCTCGCCTCTTCTCTTTTGTCTCTTTTTTTTTTTTCTAAATTAACCCGAAAACCTTAAAAATTAAGATAAACATGAGTAGGAACATGGCCGTGTAGTAGGCCATAACACTTCTCAATAACATAAAATCTTACTTAATTCAATACAATTTCAAACATGAGCATATAAGGCATTACATGAATGTGTAGAAGGGCTTGTAAGCTCCAAAACTATGCTAAAACTTTGCCAAAACTTGCAATTCAACTCCAAAACTTTGCAAAAATCCTTTCTGACTCACATGAAGCTAAAATATGACCTAAAAATGAAATATAAGCCAATTGAGCACTATATCCTAACAAAAACACATCAAAAGACAAGTAAATACAAGGAAAAAAAATATATAGAAAATGAAACTAAATATGAACATATCAAAAAACAAGAATAGAAATAATGATAAAGAAGCTGCATTTATAGCACCAGAGAATAAATAACATATAACTGAGCAACTTGAAGATGCTTGCTTTTTCTGTTATGCTGCTAGGCATAAGAAGAAATATTGTACCAATTATCATGCATGGCGTGCAAAAAATGGCACATTTTTTAATCAGGTCTTTTCTGAGGTTAATTTAACTTCAGTGCCTAGACACACATGGTGAATAGATTTTGGTGTAACAAATCATATTAGTTCACATCAGTGTGTTTATATAGAATTGCCTGAGATGCCAAAAATCTCATGATGGTGAAAGATACATCTATGTTGGTGATGGAAAGTTTGTGCAAGTTGAAGCAATTAGGACATTTAGATTATTGTCAAGAACTAGATTTTATTTGAACTTGAATAAGACTTTTTTTGTACCATCATTTAGACAAATTTTGGTTTCTTTTTTTATTTTGGACAAATATGGATATTCTTGTTCATTCGGAAATAAAAAATTTAGTCTTTTCCAAGATTCAAAATTGGTTGGCATCAGTTCTTTATTGGTTGGTGATAATCTTTATATGCTTGATACAATTGTTTTAGTTAATGAAACCTTGCATACGAATGCCCAAGGTGTAAAGTATAAATTAACCAATGAGAATTTTGCTTCATTGTGGCATAATAGATTAGGTCATATTTCTAAATAAAGAATTGAAATACTTGTATCTGATAGAACTCTTAATCCCATCGATTCCACAAATTTTGAAATTTGTGTTAATTGCATAAAGGAAAAACAGACAAACACTACAAAATTAGGTGCCAACAGGACTTCAGATATCTTAAAACTGTTATATAAAGATATTTGTGGGTCATTCCCTACAGCCTCTTAAAATGGTCAATGATATTTTGTTACATTCATAAACAATTTCTCGCATTACTGCTATTTATATATCATTCATGAAAAGTCTCAATCACTATATATGTTTAAAAATTTTACAGCCAGAGTTGAGAATCAACTCAACAAACGAATTAAAGCTGTTAGATATGACCGTGGTAGAGAATACTATGGCAGATATTGTGGCTCAGGTAAACAATGTCTAAGACCCTTTGCTAAATTTCTCAAGGAATGTGATATCGTCCCACAGTATACAATACCAAGATCTTTTAGCATGAATTGTGTTGCTGAAAGGCAAAATAAAATGCTTAAAGACATCGAAAGTAGTATGATTAGTCATTCTACCTTTACTATAATTTCTTTAAGGAGAAGTTTTAAAGACTGTACCTTACATACTCAATAAAGTTCTAACAAAAACAATTGTCAAAACCCCTTATAAGCTTTGGGCAGGCAAAAAGCCTAGCTTAAAACACTTTCATATTTGAGGTTGTCCAGTTGAAGTTAGGCCTTATAACCCAAATGGAAAGAAACTAAACTCTAGGACAACCATTTTTTATTTTATTAGATATTGTATAAGGTCTAGGGGTTACAAATTTTATGATCCCATATATAAGGAATATTTTTAGATGGGTGCCCATTTTTTTTAGGATGAGTTTGTGAGGGAAAATAAGATCAGGGACCTTATCTTCAAAGAGAAATGTGTAACCATTCCCATGGTTCCTTTTGACAATGATCAAACTTGTATTCCTTATATTGTTCAAAAAGGAAATGAAGACAGTGTCAGAGAACCCTTCATTCAAAATTAAGAAATTATTCCAAAAGAACAAACTCAACAACCTCAAGAACCAGTGCCATTAAGAAAATCCACTAGAGAAAGGAGAATTATAGTTCCAGATAATTCTATCACCTTTCTCTAAGAAAAAAAGGTTGACAATGGATTGGTGAAAGATGATCCAATCAACTTTCTTCAAGCCATTAAAAGTCCTAATTCTCAAAAGTGGATTGATATTATGAACGAATAAATGTAGCCTATGAAAGACAATAACATTTAGGAAGTTGTCTCTTTACCCAAATTTACGAAACCCATTGATTGTAAAAGAATATTTAAAATCAAAATGGATTCAAAAGGCAATGTAGAGAGGTATAAAGCTCATCTTGTCACATAAAGAAGGTATGAGTTATAAAGAAACTTTTTCTTTGATTTCAATGAAAGACTATTTCCAGATAATAATGACATTATTGGCACATTTTGACCTTAAATAGATTTTTAATGGTGAAATTGATGAGACAATCTATATGGTGCAACAAAAAAAATTTTTATCTAGAGATGTAAAGCAAATGGTTTGTAAATTACAGAAATCTATTTAAGGTCTTAAGCAAGCTTCCTGTTAATAATATCACAAATTTCACCAAGTTGTCATCCCATTTGGTTCTGAGAAGAATGTAGTTGATGATTATATATACCATAAGCTCAGTGGGAGTAAGCATATTTTTTTGGTTTTATATATCGATGACATACTACTTGCCAATGATGACATAGGTTTCCAAAAGATTTTTATGAAAGAAATTTAAGATGAAAGATCTTAGTAACGCCTATTTTGTGTTAAGTATACAAATACACCAAGATCACTCTCGGGATATTTTTGGGTTATTATAAAAAAAGCTATGTTGAAAAAGTGCTGAAAAGGTTTGACATGCAGGATTGGAAACTATGAGACACCCCTGTGGCTAAAAAGATAAATTTAGTCTCAGTTAATTCCCCAAGAATGATTATAAGGCTAAAGAAATTCACAACATTCCTTATACTTTAACGATAGGAAGTTTGATATATACTCAAGTTTGTACGCGACTAGATATTAGGTACCTTGTTGGGATGCTAGGCAGATACTTAAATAATACTAGAATGAATCATTGAAAAGTAGCCAGATAGGTCATTGATTATTCTAATTCTTAATTTGCTGGATGCAAAGATAGTCAAAAGTCTACATTAGGCTATATTTACTTGCTTGCTAAAGAAGCTATTTCCTAGAAAAGTGTCAAACAGACACTAACAGCATCCTCCACCATGGCAGCAGAATATATAGCAATGAGGCATCCAGCCATAGCATATGGCTCTGAAATTTTGTCACTAGGCTATGAATTATAGATGATATTGAAAGATCATTTAAGTTATTTTATAACAATAAGTCAGTAGTTCTATACACCAATAACAACTCGAGCTTGACGAAGTCAAAGCATATTGACATTAAGTTTCAGGTTGTTAAAGAAAGGATTCAAAGTGGTTAGCTGTCTATAGAGCATATTAGGACAAACTCCACGATTACAGATCCACTTACTAAGGGATTGCCACCCAAGGTTTTTCATAGGCATGTCACTCCTATGAATATTGTATCTTTGATATATAGATTTAGTGGGAGTGTGTACTTTAGATGCTCAAAAGTTTTGGACACTTTTACAATTATTTATGGTTATTTTCTGCAAAAATAAAGTTTACGATTTATATTCATTATGGATCTAAAAAGATTGTTCTCACTAAGGTTGGGCCAGTTGAAAATAGTGATGTTTAGATCACATTACATGTAATTTCCAGGTTGCACATCCACATATGATTAATGTCATTCAATTATGTAATACACATGACCATTGATGGGTTTAGTTACACTACAAGTAACAAACACCACTTTGATCCTATGTTAATACAGTTGATGGACAGAACTGGATAAAATACTTTTAATGATGATAACTTCTTTTGGAGTACTCATAAGGTTATAATGTACTATTATAAGTTACACATATAGCCCAAATGGGTGGTTGTTGGATTTTTTTTATATATGGACTAATATGTGAATAAATTGTGCGTTATATATGCTACCATAATATTTGGCCAATTAAAAGTGATCTAATAAGGTTTAGGTTTGGGCTCTACATATCTTGTAAAGTGTAGACAATTTTAATGTGTATAGGTCAAAGTATAACTTTTATTTTTACAATGGGTTGAAATAAAGATACACAAAACTGACATGGTTAATCTATATAAAAAGGCTATGACCCCCAAATCATACGTGCTAGGGTTTTCTCTTTTGAGTTTTCTAACTCCTCTTAGTCCCCGTTATTAGAGAGAGCAAAAGAGAACTTTTGCGTACTAATTTGAAAGACAACAAGTTGTAAGACCACTACTCTAGTATATTCAATGAATCCAGGTATGGTTCTTGTTTTACTTTCTGTTTCATTTTGATAATTCTATATGAATAATCTTGGGTTTTATAATTGATCGGTTTGATTTGAGGAATCAAATATGCTAACATTACAATTTTTTGTTTTTGTAATTTAAAAAAATATTTAAAAAAAGAAACAAAAATGGAGGAAAAAATGAAAAAAAATGGAAAAGGAAAAAAGAAAAAAACACAAAGACAAAAGAGGAAAGGTTACGCAAAAACAAAAAAAAACATCAAAGCCAAAAAAGAAACAAGTTTCTAACCACCCTGCCAATATCAGACATTTGTCTGAAGTCCAATAAACCAATATAAGTACACTTTTGAGTCCAGGTGCATGATAACACCTTATATGTAGAAAATTATTCTTATAAAATTTAAGTTTAAGTTAAAAATAATGCAAAAATTATAGCAAAATGAAACATTTAGAAAATAAAAATGCTAAAAAATATAGACATCAACTATATTGAATTTTATGCAGCATGGCATCAGAATAGAACTCTTATAAAAAGGCATTCGCATTATACATGCGCCCCATTTCTCATCCAAAACTGAGTTGGATTTGCTCTTTGTTCTCTATTTAATTGCTCAAATTTTTTTTCCTACTTGATTTACCTCTCAATCTAGTTATTGTCTTCTCATCTCCATTTCTATGATGGTTCTGAATTTTTCTCTACATCAATTTTTCCTTCATTCCTTAACTTTAGGTTGGTGAATGGTTCTAGTTTGTGGCTAATATCAAGCATCATCACCTTTGATTTGGTGTGAAGTGTTATTCCCTCTATTGCTCTACCTACCTGTCTTCTCTCTTGTTAAACTTGGTTAATCAAAATACTGAAGCTTGTTCTGTCTGGAGATTTTGAGGCTTTTTTGTGTTTAATATTGGTTAATCGAGGATTAGTGGTTGTTCTGGCAATTTTTTTTGCTCTCTTTTGATTGATTTGCTCACTCACACACACACGCACACACACACACACACACACACACACACACACACTCTGTGATTGATCTGTTTGTTCAGGTATATATGGTGTTTTATCAACTAAAGTGAATTTCAGAAGCCTTCATTTTTGTGTTCTAGGATGTAGGCAACTGGATATATTGTTGGTGTTCTTTTTATCTTTCCCTTTCTAGTTGCTAGTTTCTTATTTAAGAAGTCATGAGGTACACTGTTCCTTATAAATGTAATTCTCACCCGACACACTCAAAACATTCTAATAATTCAATGGCTTTTCTGCCCCTGAATTATCTCCCTCAGCATATGGAGGTCATTACAATTGGGACCAATTTGTTAGAACAAACCTAGGACTTTCTAGCACGGTTTTTATTAGCCTAAATAGTCGACAGATGACTATACACAGTAGCTTTTATGACATCTTATGTACAGTATGCTTAACAGTCTAACAATACTGTTACTGTGCTTAGCGAGGCAAGTCAAAATTGTTTCATTGTTTGTTTTAAAAGTTGGTCAGACCTTCATTAGGTAGAGGTGGAAGCATCATGGAATATGGATACTACATTGCTTTTTGCTCAACAAGTTCAACCTCATATCTGAAATTGAAGATCATAGTTTTTTCACCACCCCCATATGGGTATAGGTACATGGCCTATATCTAAAGTGTTAAAATCTTAAAATGGCACATAATATTACCCAAAGGCTCAGCTGTATTCTAGAAATTGATTTGGATGACAATAGTTTGCATCAGTGGCACTATATTTGTTTCAAGACAATTATCAATGTGGAGGAACCTTTAGTACCAAGTTTATGTTTGGAGACAACAACAGGGTGGGCTATTTGGATTTCATTTTAGTATGAAAAGCTCTTTAAGATTTGTTAGCACTGAGAATGTATTAGGCACTTATAGCTCATTACCATAAAACATTCACTCAAGTCGCTTAGGCATTTATGGTAGGCTATGATGGATGTACTCTTCCTTTGATAATCTTGTAGACTAGTATATCATTGGTGAAATTAAGGATCTAGTCACTTTAGAAGCTAGTCTTAACCATTTAAAGAATGAAGTGGAACACGCCCCTGTTTGGTTGGATTTAGTTCCTTTTGAGGTGGACCAGAATATTGATCAAAACTTTGACCTAGGTCTGATCCAAAAAAGGTCCAAGGTGAGGTTCTAAATGGGAATTCAGATGAAAGTCTGAATGGCTTAAAGCTATTATTTAAATTTGCAGGTACCATAAGGCTTTTCAAGGTGGGTCGAATGTAGACTCTACTTAGTCCAATTCTAAATCCATAGAAGCTACTATTGTTGGCCTTGGCTTATTTCCTGATGATGTTGATCCTGAGTCAAATCCATAGAAGGTTCAAAGTAAGAATTTAGACAATAGTCAGAATGGTCTGGATCCAATAGTTGAATTTACATTTAACCAAGAGCCTTTTTAAGGTGGGCCGGATGTAGTCTCTACCTCAGGAACCAATTATGAATCCACAAAAGCTGCTGAGGTTTGGCTTGGCTTGGCTTTTTCCTCCTGATGGTTTGTTTAGCTCTTCAACTGGCTCATTTTTGCTATCTTACTTTCTTGCTAAATTTGGCCAAATTGGTATGGGAAATAGTAGGCATGATGTTACCCAAACACTTTTAAGTGATGGTCTAATCTTTTTCAGGTATCTAGGAGTTCATAAACTATTTTAACATGGAGGCCAATGCATTCCATTCTTCTCTGAAGTACCGTAAGCTTACAGTGGTCTAATGTTCTACAAGTACATAGGTTGAGATTGTCATATTTGTGACAAAAAACGGCCTTACAACGAGCAAAAAAGAGTTGGTTGATTGGCTTTTTCCAATTCTAGTTTTTTAGACAGAAAAAAAATGGAAGTATTGAAGTACCCCAAGAAATGAGCAATATCATAAACCTCTTAAGATGTGCTACAACTAATTCCTCCAAAAAATGGTCACGTTCTCTTCCTAATTTGGTTTCAATTAGCTTTCCAAGTGAGATGGGTTTGTCTTCTCCTTATATGTTTATAGGAACAATTCCTCAGGAGAAAATTCTAGTGTGCCATTTTTTGTAGGGTTCCTATCTTTCTTTCAGCTTCATAAGAGTCAGCGCCTTTCTATGTTTAAACCAAATCAAACCTAGCCCCAACAATAAAACTCATGAACTTCAATTTGTCAATTGATGGGGCAACCCATAACAATTCACCATCTTCATCAATTAGTGTTGCATAAATGGCCTAATATATTGTTCTTGATGAAAATGAGGTTGTTGGGTTCAAAAGCTTCAAGTAAGTTGGATGGTTTAGGTTTTGACTCAGTAGTGTTTATAGATCCCTTAGGCTGGAATATAGGGTTATGGGTGGAATTGTCTTTAGTGGTTCATTGTTCAACTCTATTCAAGGATGCTAATATGCTTTTGCTAAACTTAGTGGATGTAAGTGGCTGGTCTTGGAATTTAGGTTATGTATATGGTAACCTAGTGGTTTAGTTTAAGTAAGGAACTTAGGATAATTTACTTTCAGTTATTCAACAGTAGATGGCCCTTTCGCTGTTGATTGGGGACTTCGACCAAGTTCTATATTCATTTGATAAAATGGGTTGAAATGCCCATATAATTCTTAGGGTAGAGTTTCTTTTGTCATTTATCTAAGAGTTCAACCTAATTCATATTCCTTATGGTCATCTAAAATTTACATGTTTGAATTTTAGAGATAGGGAAGGTCTTGTATATAAATTCTTAGATAAAGCATTTTGTAATGAAAGTTGGTTTGAGCTTTTTCCAAATCCTTTGTTATTAGATTTGGCCATTCAATGTTTTAATCACATGCCACTTCTATTTGACACCCCGCCAACCACTGTCTTTTATCGCCATCATCGCCACTTTGAATCTTTTTTTGCTAAGGTATGTTAGATGTGAGGAACTATAAAATTAATATGGTTAGAGCCGATTGGGGGTTCTAAGATGTTTTAAGTTATTGATAAGTACACCTAGTTGATTCTCGCCTTTCAATAATAAAGTAAGTCCTCTATTGATCCTTTTAAGAGAAGGATTGAATCGGTAAAGAAGGTGATAGAGCATGTTCAATCCCCATTAGCCTCTACAATACCATCGACAAGGTCACAACAAAAGTGCTGGTAAATCGTTTGAAACCGATTATTTCATCTTTAGTTTTAGAGTTTCAGAATGCCTTTGTTCTAAACAGGCACATCCAGGACAATATTATAGTTGTTAGTGTTGTGCCCAAAAGCCAATCATGAGATGATTGTATTTTTGCACATTGAGTCATGATATTTTATTAAGGCATTAATCCAGCAATTATGTTTCTTGTTTTGTTTCTGCGTAACGTAATAAACATAATTGTAACCCTAGAATACTGATATTCTCAGACGTCCCTGGTCTAGTATTATTGTGGAGCGGGTTGCAATAATACATAACGACTAGCATATGTGGAGACTAATATAAGATATGTAGTCTACATATGGGAACAAGTTGGAGAACTTGTGTACTGGACCGACCCACCATGAGAACACTAAATGGATCGTTATATGAGTGTCATAAGTGATTCTCATAGTGATCATGGTATATATAGTCCTTCGACCTAAGATCATCAATGTTCCCTACATGTGAGTCACATACTTTGATACTTTCCTTTGTTGCTCGTAACTGAGTAAACTTGAAGGAGGTCATTGGGTATGTCACATATCATGCGGAGGGATTTGTATAATCAAGACGGGGTTTGTCCCTCCTATGTAACGGAAGTGATATCTTCGGGCCCCTTGATAGAGTGAGACTTAGAAAATACATGGTCATGCTCGGATGAGTTAATATGCGATATCAATGTCATCAATTTAAGTTGGTCTACTCGGTAATCAAGAAACCAAAGATTGGGCTATACGAAAGTGACACATTCCATGTCTCGTGCTTAGTCTTGATATCTTGGACAAATGGATAATAGCATATATCGGTGATGATCATAAAGGTTTAGTCGAATCATTGACAATCTTGTCACTTGGGTAGCAATGATGTGTTGCTAGACACTGCTCATTGCTTATGATCATAAATGTGATTTATGATCATTGCCAATATGGTAAGAGCCTATTAGGTCGCACACATAGAGCTATTTAGATCGTTAGAGCGCATGGGCTAATAATTTGGGTTTTTGTTTCATAATAATTTCGTATTAATAATGGGCCAAATAGTTGAGCCATTATTTACCCCAAAATTAAAGCCTAATTGGATTAGGGCTTTGAAACCCATTAGGCCTAGAAGTTGAGTCTCACTATAAATACAACTCTTAGTGACAAATTCACAGATCTCCTTGCCCTAGCTTCCCAAAAAGGACAACTGCACTCTTCTCTTGCAATTCCTTGGAGGACGCAAACTAGCACTGTGAGCGCAAGAAAAACGCATCTGCCTGGACATGGTGGAAGTGTGGTAATCCCGAGAGGCTCATGTGGATACTATAGAGAGCCTAAGCACGTCAACTGTTCAGGTTTTGTGATTCAACTTTACAGTTGAGTGAGAGATCTCAACCAAAAATTAGATATGAAAATTTTCGAATACCCGGTTTACCCCGTTTTACTTGGATCCTGGAGGGTTTTGGTTAAATTCTACTACGTTGTTTAGCTCCCGAAACCCAATAGTGGTATCAGAGCTACTGTTGAAACCCTAAATCGGGACTGAATGTTGAATCGCATGATGTTATGTGTTCGGTTGCTTTCGGCCATGATTAATTAGATTAATTCATGATGCATGAAACCGGAACTTGTAATGAACATATGACATATATGAAGAAACGATACTAATTGGTTAATGAGATTAACCCAAAATTGATTAGTATGAGATACCTATACGGATTAGGATTCTTGCAATAGTTGCAAAAACCCTAGCTTGGTTCATATTCGGCCTGTTCGGGCACCAAAAGTAAGGTATTTTTGGTGGCTCGAATGGAGGAGTCTCGGGTACCTACTTGCTCGAAATAGAAGATTTCGGGCAAAGCAATTGTAAGACAATTTTTTGCACCGGGGGCGGGGGGGCTTCCCCCTCGAAACTGACCGGTCAGCGTCAGCGGAACCACCACCCGCTGACCGGCCAGCAGGACCACCGTATATGAAGCACCACATAAATAAAACTAGTTAATCAACTTACGAAAATTGGCATGCATTTGTTTAATGAGATTTGGCATGTTATGCTGATTGATGGTTGAAGCATGGTGCATGGTTATAGCCCTTGATTGGTTGTACTTGTAAATACGGCCTACGAGTCGTGCCTTCTCTTGTTACTCTTATTGTACATTCTTTTCTCACCTTACTCTCCTCGAATGTAACTCGAGGTTTCTATTATTAATGTAATGGTACATTACGGGACCATCCAAAGTGGTATGTCCAAGAAAGTGACAACAAAAGAGTAACCAAGAAAGGAAGAGAAGAAGCTTGTGAAGACCATTTTCTTTTCTCAGGCTTTTATGATATTCTCATTGGCTTGAGAATATCACATAGTTTGGGTTATAACCATGTCACGTTTACTTTCTTGTAAGCATGAGATGCATGTTTTATATTTGTATGTGATGCATGTATAAGACAACCGGAGATAACAAATTGGTGAGATCAAAGGAAAAATCCCTTAAACAAATATGAAGTCATTAAATGTGATGCCTTCCAAATGTTGGCACTCGTCAAGACTTTGATCAACATTAGGTGGGTTTGCCAAAGCAAAGCACCTATGTTCATCTTGGTAAGGCGCGATGGGATAATAGTGATATCCAAATTGCTAACTTTGGGTTCGACTTAACTAAGTCATCCTAATAGGATTAGGGACTTAGAGGCATAGAGTTGGGCTTAAGTTCATGAGATGAGCTTGGACAAGTGTTGTTCACCCAACTATCCAAGAGTTGCATAAGATGCAATTGGCAAGGAGTTGCCTACCTAAATAGCTGTAACTTGAGAGAAAAGCCAAAGCTGACTCAGGTTGTGGTCAAATATGGATCTTGGCCCACTAGAATACCTTAACGCCAAGGTGTTCCGAAATAATATCGAGGGTTATTATTTTGAGGAAAATAGTGGGAGTATCGTTTAATAAAAGTCCTTATTAAATGAATTAAAATACATGACTCTTACACTGCATATTTACTGTTGTAGATAACCATGGCACAAAACACATCGACACTTTTGTTGCGATCGATCCTTGAGAAGGAAAAACTGAATGGGACCAACTTTCTCAAATGGTACCGAAACTTGAGGATAGTCCTCAAGCAAGAGAGAAAGGCTTATGTCCTAGAGCAGCCCATTCCGAATGAGCCTGCTGCCACTGCTCCAAGAGCTGAAAGGGATGCTCACAAGAGGCATTCTGATGATGCTTTGGATGTTGCATGCCTCATGCTTATTACCATGGAATCTGAGCTTCAGAAGCAACATGAGAACATGGGGGCGTTCGATATGATCGAACATCTCAAAATGCTTTTCCAAGAGCAAGCTAGGCATGAGAGGTTTGAGACCTCTAAGGCATTTTTCAGTGCAAAATGTCTGAGGGAAGTCCCGTGGGTCCTCATGTGCTCAAGATGATTGGGTACATTGAGAATCTTGAGAGTTTGGGATTTGCTCTTCAGAAAGAGTTGGCTGTTAATGTAGTCTTGCAATCGTTGCCTGAAAACTACAGTCAGTTCGTCATGAACTAAAACATGCACGACCTTGACAAATCCCTCCCTGAATTGCTCAACATGTTGAGAACTGCTGAGCAGAACCTTAAGAAGGCTAAGCCCATTTTGATGGTTCAAAAGGGCAAGGGAAAAGGAAAAGCCAAAAAGAATAAGGATAAAGCTAATGGAAAGTCCAATGCCAATTCTTCTTCAGCTGCACTGAAACCAAAGGGTGCTGTGGCAAAGGAAGGGGAGTGCTTCCATTGTAAGCAACCTGGATATTGGAAATGCAACTGCAAGCTCTATCTTGAAGAACTTACTAAGGAAAAGGGAAGTAAGACTTCCACTTCAGGTATTTTTGTTATAGAGGCTAACTTTTCTACTTCCACATCTTGGGTATTGGATACTGGATGTGGATCTCACATTTGTGCAAATGTGCAGGATCTAAGTAGAAGTAGAAGATTGGCCTGAGGTGAAGTGGACTTACGTGTTGGAAATGGAGCAAGGGTTACTGCCTTAGCCGTAGGGACTTATGTTCTCACTTTACCTAGTGGATTAGTTTTAGAATTAGACAACTGCTACATTGTGCCTACTATTAGTAGAAATTTGATTTCTGTTTCTTGTTTGGACAAGAAAGGTTTTTCATTTATAATAAAGGACAAATGTTGTTCTATTTATTTGAATGAAATCTTTTATGGTAGTGCTCAACTTAGCAATGGTTGTATGTTCTAGACCTCGAAGATCCAATCTATAATGTGAATACCAAGAAGGTCAGATTAAATGATTCGAACCCGACCTATCTCTAGCACTATCGCTTGGGCCATATAAATGAGACTCGCATATCTAAGCTCCATAAGGATGGACTCTTGGACTCATTTGATTTTGAATCATATGAGACATGTGAGTCATGTTTGTTGGGCAAGATGACCAAAGCCCCATTCACAGGGCAAAGTGAAAGGGCTAATGACTTACTAGGACTCATACATAGTGATGTATGTGGCCCTATGTCTACACAAGCTAGAGGAGGTTTTCAATACTTCATTACTTTCACTGATGACTTCAGCAGATATGGCTATGTGTATCTCATGAGACACAAGTCAGAATCCTTTAAAAAGTTTAAAGAATTCAAGAATGAAGTAGAGAATCAACTCGGGAAGAGTATCAAAGTGCTTCAATCAGATCGAGGTGGAGAGTACTTGGATTGAGAATTCCTTGACTATCTGAAGGAGTGTGGTATAGTATCACAACTCACTCCACCAGGTACACCTCAATGGAATGGTGTATCTGAAAGGAGAAATCGAACTCTGTTAGACATGGTTCGCTCTATGATGAGTCAAGCTGACCTTCCAAACTCCTTTTGGGGACATGCTCTAGAGACAGCCGCTTTTACACTAAACCGAGTTCCATCTAAATCGGTTCAAAAGACACCATATGAGATATGGAGTGGGAGGCGTCCCAATTTGTCTTTTATGAAGATTTGGGGCTGTGACGCTTATGTGAAACGTCAATCCTCTGACAAACTAGGGCCCAAATCTCAAAAATGCCTTTTTGTTGGGTATCCCAAACAAACAAAGGGTTACTATTTCTACAATCCTTCTGAGCAAAAAGTGTTTGTTGCTCGAACTGGTGTCTTTTTAGAGAAAGAGTTTATCTCTAAAGGAACTAGTGGGAGGAAAGTAGAACTTGAAGAAATTCAAAAACAACAAGGAGACATCGAACCTGAAATGGAACCTGAACAGACACCACAAGATGTTGTGGTTTAAGAGTCTGTTCCTGTAGCACAGAGCCCACGTAGGTCTGGTAGGATTCGGCGTGAGCCTGAGAGATATGGATTTCTCATGACTCACACTGGTGATGTGATGCTCATGGATCAGGATGAGCCCACAACCTACCAACAAGCTATGTCGGGGCCTGACTCTGAGAAGTGGCTAGTGGCCATGAAATCTGAGATGGAATCCATGTATGAAAACCAAGTATGGACTTTGGTTGACCCACCTGAAGGGGTAAAACCCATAGGGTGCAAATGGGTTTTCAAGAAGAAAACTGACATGGATGGTAATGTGATTACCTTTAAGGGACGATTGGTTGCAAAAGGTTTCAAGCAAATTCATGGTATTGACTATGATGAAACTTTTTCACCAGTTGCTATGCTTAAATCCATCTGAATTTTGTTCGCTATTGCTGCACACTATGATTATGAGATATGGCAAATGGATGTCAAAACTGCATTCCTAAATGGAAAGCTACTTGAGGATGTGTACATGACACAACCTGAGGGTTTTGTCACTCCTGAGAATGCCAATAAAGTGTGCAAGTTGCAAAGGTCCATTTATGGACTGAAGCAAGCTTCTCGAAGTTGGAATCTTCATTTTGATGATGCAATCAAAGAGTTTGGTTTTATAAAAAATGAAGATGAACCTTGTGTCTACAAGAAGGTTAGTGGGAGCGCTATTGTCTTCTTGGTGTTGTATGTAGATGACATACTACTCATCGGGAATGACATTCCTGAGCTACAGTCTGTGAAGACTTGGCTAAGGAAATGTTTCTCTATGAAGGACTTGGGTGAAGCAGCCTATGTGTTAGGCATCAGGATCTATAGAGATAGATCTAGAAAGCTTCTTGGCCTAAGTCAAAGTACATACATTGACAAGGTGCTAAAGAGGTTTAGCATGCAAGATTCCAAGAAAGGATTCTTGCCCATGTCACATGGTATAACTCTTTCTAGATCTCAGTGTCCGAGTACACCTGAGGAGAGAGAGCGCATGAGTAAGATTCCATATGCCTCAGCAATTGGATCTATCATGTATGCCATGATATGTACTCGTCCCGATGTCTCATATGCTTTAAGCATGATGAGTAGGTACCAATCGAACCTCGGTGAGAGTCACTGGACAGCTGTTAATAACATCCTTAAGTACTTACGAAGGACTAAGGATGCATTCTTGGTCTTTGGAGGTGAAGATGAGCTCGTTGTAAGGGGTTACACCGATGCAAGCTTCCAATCCGATAAGGATGATTTTAGATCGCAATCTGGTTATGTGTTTTGTATTGGTGGTGCTATGAGCTGGAATAGTTCAAAGCAAGAGATAGTAGCTGACTTTACAACAGAATCTGAGTACATTGCCACCTCTGATGTTACAAAGGAGGCAGTTTGGATCAAGAAGTTCATCACTGAACTTGGAGTGGTTCCAAGCATTGCCGACCCGATAGAGCTCTATTGTGACAACAATGGAGCAATCGCACAGGCTAAGGAACCTCGATCTCACCAGTGATCCAAGCACATACTCTGACGCTATCATCTCATCAGCAAGATCATCGAGAGGGGTGATGTAAGGATATGCAGGACTTCGACAGATAGCAACATTGCTGATCCGCTGACAAAGCCCCTTATGCAGCAAAAGCATGATAGCCATTCTAGGTCCATCGGTATTAGATACATGGATGATTGGCTTTAGTGCAAGTGGGAGATTGTTAGTGTTGTGCCCAAAAGCCAATCATGAGATGATTGTATTTTTGCACATTGAGTCATGATATTTTATTAAGGCATTAATCTAGCAATTATGTTTCTTGTTTTGTTTCTGCGTAATGTAATAAACATAATTGTAACCCTAGAATAATGATATTCTTAAACGTCCCTAGTCTAGTATTATTGTGGAGCGGGTTGCAATAATACATAACGACTAGCATATGTGGAGACTAATATGAGATATGTAATCTACATATGGGTACAAGTTGGAGAACTTGTGTACTGGACCGACCCACCATGAGAATACTACATGGATCGTTATATGAGTGTCATAAGTGATTCTCATAGTGATTATGGTATATGTAGTCCTTCGACCTAAGATCATCAATGTTCCCTACATGTGAGTCACATACTTTGATACTTTCCTTTGTTGCTCGTAACTAAGTGAACTTGAAGGAGGTCATTGGGTATGTCACATATCATGCAGAGGGATTTGTATGATTAAGACGGGATTTGTCCTTCTTATGTAATGGGAGTGATATCTTTAGGCCCTTTGATAGAGTGAGACTTAGAAAATGCATGGTCATACTCGGATGAGTTAATGTGCGATATTAATGTCATCAGTTTAAGTTGGTATACTCGGTAATCAAGAAACCAAAGATTGGGCTATATGATAGTGACACATTCCATGTCTCGTACTTAGTCTTGATATCTTGGACAAAGGGACAATAGCATATATCGGTGATGATCATAAAGGTTTAGTCGAATCATCGACAATCTTGTCACTTGGGTAGCAATGATATGTTGCTAGACACCGTTCATTGCTTATGATCATAAATGTGATTTATGATCATTGCTAATGTGGTAAAAGCCTATTGGGTCGCACACGTAGAGCTATTTGGATCATTAGAGTACATGGGCTAATAATTTGGGTTTTGGTTTCACAATAATTTCGTATTAATAATGGGCCCAATAGTTGAGTCATTATTAAACCCAAAATTAAAGCCTAATTGAATTAGGGCTTTGAAACCCATTAGGCCTGGAAGTTAAGTATCACTATAAATACAACTCTTAGTGAGAAATTCACAGGTCTCCTTGCCTTAGCTTACCAAAAAGGACAGCCGCACTCTTATCTTGGAATTCATTGGAGGATGCAAGCTAACACTGCGAGCGCAAGAGAAACGCATCTGCCAGGATGTGGTGGAAGTGTGGTGATCCAGAGAGGCTCGTGTGGATACCAGAGAAAGCCTGAACACGTCAACTGTTCAAGTTTTGTGATTCGACTCTATAGTTGAATGAGAGATCTTAACCGAAAATTAGATATGAAAATTTTTAAACACCTAGTTTATCTTGTTTTACTTGGATCCTAGAGGGTTTAGGTTAAATTTTGCTGCACTGTTTGGATCCCAAAACCCAACAATAGTTGCCTATGAAATACTGCAATCAGTTAGGCATGCTAACATTAAAAGTGGCCTACAAGGTTACAAGGCTATGTTGAAATTATATATTCATAAAGCTTATGATAATATTCGATGGTCATTCTAAGGTAAGGTAATGCATAGTATGTAATTTCTTGATGTTTGGATAAATCTCATCATGCAATTTATGCCTACAGTATCATATTCTATCTTGGTTAATGGGTCTACCACAGAATGGTTTACTTTGCGAGCAGGCCTAAGACAAAGTCATCCTTTATCTCCATACCTATTCATTCTATATGTCGAAGCCTCCTCAGCTTGTTATCTAGAATTCAATCTTCGGGTGATCTAGTTGGTTTGAAAGCTAGTAGGAATGGTTTATTATTAGACATCTATTCTTCGCACATGATTGCTGTATTTTTTTCAACTATCTAAAGATGTAGTGTTGAAAATACAGGATACTTTGCGATTATATAACCTAGCAGCGGGTAAAGAGATTAAATTCTCAAAGTCTAATTGGATGTTCAACAAGAATGTTTCCAGTGACTTGATATAGGATTTTTATAACATCCTTCCATTCTAAGTGAACCCTAATATCCTTAATTATATGGGAGCCCCTTTCTGTTAAGACTTGCCAAAGGCATCCTCATTCCAGTTTTTCTTTGATAAAATCTACTTGGATAATTTAAAAAAGAAAGGTACCAAATAATGCAGGCAAATTAACCCTTATTCAATCTACTTTGACTTCTCTACCTGTGTAAAATATGTCTTTGCTCAATATGCCTATTACTTTTTTACAACAAACTAACAAGTAAGGTTATCAAGTTCTAATGGTCAGATTTTCAAAACAATCAGAATTTTCATCATAAAAGTATACTTTTGTTAATGGTTCCTAAAGGATTAGAAGGTGTGGGCATTAAAGATATAAGACTTTTTTAATCAAGTTTTGCTTGCTAAAACTTTTTGGCAAATATTTACAGGTGATCCTTTTACCCTGATTTACAAAGCTTGATTGTGAATATGGTAGCCAATGGTCTATTTGGCAAGTTAAAGTTATGAGCAACTCCTTTTTAATTTGGCAAGGGTTGTTGCATGGTAAGACTCTTATAGGCAATGAGCAACTTTGGACTATTAGGAACGATATGTCTATTTGGGTTTGGTATGACTCTTAGATCCCAAGCTTATCTTGAAAATATCTCAGAGTGTTAAGCCTTTAATTTCAATTCTATCAGAATCTTAAGATAGCTGATCTTACTATTAGAGATCCTCAGATTTGGAATCAGGACCTCATTTTCTTTCTTTTCCCTAATTATATTGCCCAACTAATTTTATAGTTACCTCCCTCATCCTCGATAGAAATGTAGGATTTGATTCATTGGCATAGTGATGTAGTTGGGCAATTTCCACCAAGAAAAGCTATGCTTCCAATGTTCTTCACCAAGTTGGTTTTCCCTAAACTTTGGAGCATACCAATTAAGGTCTTCCGCAAAATCCTCAGTTTTTGCAAGTGTTCAAACAGATATGGGGCTTATGTTTACCCTAAAAGTTCAAAGTTTTCCTCTAAAAGTGTCTTCTTAAAGCTCTCCCTACTGCATCCAACTTGGTAGTGTATGGAAGTAATGTGAACTCTACTTGTTTAAGGTGTATTTATGAGAAAGAATCACGTTTCCATTTATTTTAGGGTTACCAAGGTTCTAGTGATTTGTGGGGTTATTTTTGTGTTAACCCTTTAGTAGCCAATGTCCTATCCTTTCAAGTATGGCTTCTTAATTTGCTTCATACTTAGGGCAAGTGACATTTAAATTAGTTGTTCTCCATAGTTTCCACTCTAGACCATTTGGCTTTGTAGGAAAGAGTTAGCCTTTAGGAGTGTAACTTTCAATGTTCAATCTTTATAGGTTAGAAGAAGTACCTTGTTTCATATGTTTTTAACAACAATGGCATTTCAGTGCATTCTTCGGTTTTCTTAGCTAACCCTCCAAATCCATTATGTCATATATGGGGTTTGTGTAAATGGAAAAGGCTAATGGGCTCGCCACATTTATTTATGGAAGATGGAGCTTAGCGATGGATCTTGAGGATAGGAGTGGTAGCATGGTTGTGGTTGGGTTCTAATGTGTTGTCAAAATTAATGGAAGGGCGTCTTTGTTAAGGCTGTATGTATGCTTTAAAAGTGAGAATTTTCACAATTCAGGGAGCAGTATTAGATGACCTTAAGAATGGGTCTTCAGATTATAACTATTATGTTGGATTGTTCTCAAGCTTAGGCAACTCTTTGTGACAAGGTGGCAGTACAACCTTTGGTGCCAAGTTTATTTCAATCCCTCTGAGCATCCATGGAGACCTGTGATTATTGGTCTTCGGCCATAGTTCCTAAGCAGCGTATTACTCTAACTCATAACTTTGCTACGTCTATTCTCTCTTATTACTCTTCTTAGTTCATTTCTGGTTAAAAAAAAATTATGTAGCAAACATGATTAGATGCGTAAAAATTAATTGACACCACTATTTTTAGAATAAACCAATTAAATTATTACACGGATCATAGTTTTTCGTTTAATTTATAAAATGGTACTAGAAAAAGGCTAACTTAGTTGATTCTTAATCATCCGTACAAACTCATTTTATGCTTAGACCTACAAAATACTTTTATAAGTATCATACAAGTAGATGTATTATATTATCATTAAAGCCAAGTTGAATTTAAATATAAAATAATTATTTACGATATAAGGTTGTTAATTTTTTTTCCAAAAATTTATGTAGTAAAAGCTTTTTTTAGCTTTAGTATCACACGAGGTATGTTAGCCCGCACGATGTAACAGGTATTTTTTTTAAAATAAATTTAGTATGAAAAATTATAATAATACATAATTAAAAAATATGAGAAAATTTGACTAAAGCCGAATTAACCTGAACAATAACCAAAAACAGGTAAATGGAAACATAACATCATATAATGTATAGTTTTATTACTAAAAATAATTCACTAAAAATTTTCCTCTTTTATCAACTTAAATTCTAATTTTTAATATTAATGATAAATTTATTTAAAAAAATTTACTTTCAATTATCGCAACTATGGACTAAATTATTTTTTTAAACCATAGAGAACAATTCATACAACAATACACAATCATGAATAACAAAATATATGATTAAAACACAAAATTTTGTTCAATTTATGTCAATAAATTAACAATTTAAGCATTAACTTAATAAGGACAAAAAAAATTGACTAAAGCTGAATCAACTAGAACCATAGCTAGATAGGCAAATTATAATGAATAAAGTTTTACTTTCAAAAAAAAAATTTTAAAAAAATGTAACAAAAAAAGTTTGAATCAAGATAGAAAATGGAAAAACATTAGGTATTAAAGGCTTAACAATTGATCTAATGATTGTAAAAAATATGGATTAAAAAAAATATAAATAAATTATGATAATCAATAACTTACTTTAGAATATAGTATATTAAAACAATAAAAAAGATTGGGGACCAAGAGGACAAGTAGAAATAATCTAGTTAAATATTTATTAAATTTCATTAAATTTGGGACCAAAATAAAAGATGGATGAAACATAGGGACTAACATGGAAAAGAGTATAAGTTTAGGGACTAAATTGAGATTTAACCAGAACAAAGCATCAGACAACCTAAAACTGAAAAATTGCAAAACAGGCCCTAAAAATACGAGCATCTTCTGAAAAGGGGATTAATCTTAAGAAAGGGTTAATTGTGTTTGAAAAAGGAAAAATAAAGAGGCAAGAGCAAAAAAAAAAAAAAAAGAACTATTCATCTTCAATGATGAACATTGAAACTCCTACAACTTTTAGACATGAGCGAAGTATGTGGGTACATTCTATATTAATATTAGCTGTAATATAATCAATATAAGTCATTGATGGAATACTATAAAAGGATAAGATTTACCTTGACATTAAGTAAAATTTTCATATAGATAATTGTAAACAAATAGAGTAATGAACTGAAGATGTATTTATACAGTATCAAAAGAACATTAAAGATAGTAAACAAAAAATGATTAAAGCAATTCTATTCATCAATTCAAATAAAAATCATTAAGAGAAAGAAAACTTCTAGTGTTTATAGTATAGTAACATTGCATAATATTCATGTATAAATTTTCTAGATTTTTACTCACTAATGAATTAGTGATAGAATGAAATCTTTTAAGAATAATGCATTCATGCACAATACAAATTGTCTACTCATTTCAACTAATCAAAATTCTAAATTGAATCTATGTAAAATGCTCATATATTATGAAAAATTGTCCACTTGTTTCAACTAATCAAAACTCTCAATTAAATCTACGTAAAATGCTCATGTATTATGAAAAGTATGCATTTGTTTCAGCTAATCAAAACTTTAAATCAAACCTATATAATTAAAACTTTAAGTCAAACCATGTAAAAGATAATGCTTTTAGTATTTATTATGGTTAATAAAAACATGTCCCTTACTTTTATTTAAGATTTTATCATTTTAAATTTAAATAGACCATCAAAATTTTTATTTTCCTAAAAATCATGATAGGTATCTAAAAGCCTACCACACCTATGACTAGGGATTGATACACCCTTCTTTACTTCTCCTTCAAAACGTTTGACTTTTAGTATGTACAAAAATTCTAATTAGCAAAAGAAAAAACATTTATGATAGATTATGAAACTTGGGGACCATTACGGTATAAATGTTAGATTTAGGGACTAAAGAGCAATTTTGACCATTTTGCATAGAGGGAAAAAAAAATTGAAACGGTGGGCGGACCAGAAAAAAAGTAGGATAAAATACTCTTGGGTCTTTGTAAGATTTATTTTGTCTATTAGTAACCCCAATATTTATAATGTGCCATTCATGTCACCGTTAGCTAATGGCCTATGAGTTGGTGACAGCATGTGAAAGTGAAGGAGCATTATGGCAGGTGTGAAATATTTAATGACCACAATATCACAATAAGGGTTTGACAATAAATCTGTAGAAGACCAAAAAAAAGCCACGGTGTGAAGTTATTGTTGGTGAACAATAAAAATCTTTCCTCTTTTAGAATATAGTATAGTTTGACAGTTGTATTTGAAATAGATTAAAAATGAAATAATTAATATATTATTCTCAATGTTACTATATTTTCCATTAAATTTGTATATTGATTAAATCTCTACAACTTTAGAAGTCAAAATATCCATCCTTCTTATCATGGTTGGCAAAGAGACATTATTCCTACACCTTTTTCACTAGGATTTGAGTCTTCTTTCATCTTTTCCCTCCTTCAAAACTATTAACTTGTAGTAGTACATATCTGTGTATAGAAAAAATATTTTAAAATTGTGTACAAAAAAAATTATAAAAAATTATTACTTTCCAAAAATTTTTTATTCAAGTAATTATGAAATACTTGCCTCTATGCTACATTTTTTCTACTATTGTCTATTTTAGAGAGTCCCAAATTCTTTTCTCTATTTTATTTACTTTTTTAGGGGAATTTAGCAGACTACCATTTAAAATAATCCAAACAACTTTCTCTATCTTTAGAAGAGACTTGTGCCGAGACAAAATAGAACATAATGCTTTCTGCTCTGAGTCGATCAATTTCACAAAGTGAATCAAGTCGACATCCATTTTCCCCACCAAGTTTATGTTCTTCCATATTAAATTAAGCAACTTCTTTATTTACCAAACAATCAAAGAAAGAAAGGGATAGCTATAATTTACCCCTAAGGTCTAGATGAAATTACACTTTACTCCTCATATTTCAGAAATATACACTTTGCTCCTGTCTTTTAATACAGTCCAACAGCAACTTTTGACATCTTAATTTAGATATTACAGTAGCTATCTTCTAGTAATTTTAATCTGTATAATATTTTTTTTACAATTAATGGATGTTTTAAATTGTTAATTTTTTCTTTTTGTATTTCTTTCAATTTTTAAAACAATATTTTTTAAGTGTCAATTAATTATAAAAAAATAATATACAGATTGAAATTACTTGAATATGATAACCGTACAGTCTAAATTAAGATTTTAGAAGTTGTTATTAGACTGTATTAAAAAGATAGAGATAAAGTGTATATTTTTTAAACAAAAGGGGATAAAGTGTAATTTCACATAAACCTCATGAGGTAAATTGTAATTAACCTAAAAAGAAAACAAAAAAATTTTTGAAAATCAAATAGACCATTGCTATGTCTTCTTCGATGATCATTGACTGCTAGAACAATTAACGTTGACATGGATCCAGGAAATAAAGGCCCATTGGCATAGATTCACTAGTAATCTCACATGTTGAGGTCGACGGTGCTTTTCCGTAGTGATTGGGTGTTGGATTTACATTAGATATGGCTAAAGAATATAGAGAAGATGAGACAAAGATGGAGGCTAGGAGGTAAAGGTGGAGATGGCGCTTTTAAAGAGAGGAAGTCTAAGGGCAAACCCGGGAACAATTGTGAAAAAAAGAGATCATAGTAAACTTTGTGTCAAAATGAAATGGAACAAACAAAGGCGCGAGGGTTCAAATACCATTAATTTGTAAACAATAAAATTAAAAATCACTTATTAAACATACCCTTGTGATGGATGAAGCTAGTAGATATTTGTATATATTTGATTGTAAAGTTTATTTGGATAATCATTTACCATAAAAAGTGAACAAATTAGGACAATATGAGGTGATTTTAGGGCAGAATAAGTTTTATGTTTTCAAAATTAACACATATAAAGAGAAGACAACTATTTTATATACCAATACATTTTATACAAGAGGTGCTAAAGATGGTTTTGTTTATGAAAAATAAAAAGTGAGGATGGATTGTTGTGGAAAGTATGAAAAGAAAAAACAACTATAGTTATTGAATTTATTGAATCAATTGCAAGATTTGGGTTAGTGAGTTTCTTTTAATCACTTTCTCCATAGTATTCGCTGATTACTGATTATAAACTAATGAGGATCATAAAGGACATCTTTGCATTATATTTGCAATATAAGAGCTAAAACCAAATGAGGAAGAAACAAAGAATGTTATTTGTAAAAGTGCAAGATATGACGAATTAAAGTAAAGATTGTTGTTGACATTAAAGTTGTCTTTGTTGATGGAGGAAATACAAACTTAAGAACTATTTCCAACTTGATTAAATCAAGTGCAATTATTAATAATCAAGTTGTTTGCGGTTGAAAAGGATAGAACATAAGGTATTCCAAGAAAGGAGCCAATTCGTTTTATAAGTCAATTGATTTATTTTTACTTTTATGTCTTTTTTACATGAAACTAATTTAATTTGAAAGTCAATACAATATAGATACAATAATCCATTTGAAAGTAAATTTTCATGATGTTGTTAATTTTTTTATGAATTTTTCCTTTTTAATGCCTTAAACTAGAAAAATTCATAAAAATTTACTAAGATTATAAATATTGTATTTTCAAATGATTATTGTAGCTATATAATATTGAATTTTAATTAAAATTAGTTATAGGTTAAAAATACATAAAAGTAAAAATAAGTTATTTTATGGTCAATTGATGTAAGTTAAAATGAACTGGGTATTAACACCCAATTCGTTTTAACTTAAGTTAACTTAATCTAAAATGGTTTTAATTTTTTTTCACCTAGAACCAATTTCATTTGAAAATCAATATTATATAGGTGTAATAATCCATTTGAAATAAAATTTTTATCATGTTATTAAATTTCTATAAAATTTTCTTTTTTAATGTTTAAAAAAGAAAAATTCATAAAAAAATTAATAGTATTATAAAAATTTTACAATCAATGGATTATTTCATCTAAATAATATTGACTTTCAAATAAAATTGGTTTCAAGTAAAAGGATTTTTGGGGATTCTATTCTGGGAGGGAAAAATCTTAAAAAGAAGTTGTTGATGAATAAGTGTTGTAAGAGGAGACAAGAGTATTCGACTATCTTTAAATGGTAGGAAATGATGATTGGTGAATTTTATACTACTTTAGAAATTAGATAAATTGGCTTTATAAGAGCAAAAAATTTTATACTTTAGCAATAAAATTTAGTTGCTTATTATGTATATGCATGCATTTGGGATTTGTAAATAGCATTTAAATGTATATGTAAATTTGTAAATAGCGTTTAAGTTATCCATCTCATTATTCATGGAATAGTAGTATAATTCTGTAGTTTGATCATTAGGTTCATCTTATCATGCATGGAATATAATAGGATAATCTTTGTAGTTTGATATTTATTTTTCTTTTTTCATTAAATATAGTCAAATAAACATGCATTGATGATTCCTACAAGGCATTATAATTTCATTCTTGCTATACATACATGATGCATGGAAATACCAAAAACCATTCAATTTGCACAACATTGATTAAAACAATACCAAAAAACATTGATAACATAGCATGGAATAAATACAAATATGATCATAATTATAATATTATATACTTTATTTTCATTAAAACTTAAATTAGTGACTCTAAAAATTTAATTAATATTTATGGACTATAATATGTGATTGAAGAAATGATCTCTTTAGGAAAGTGAAAGTTAGAATGGGTATTTTGTAAAAGTATAATATGTGATTACATTTTATAAGGGACTAAAGTGAAACATTTTTAATGAGTTTAGGACCAAAATAGAATATTTAATAGGTTATAGACTAAAACAGTATGATATTTAAAGTTAAGGGCTTGTTTGATAAATTTATTTATCAATCATATAATAACTCAAAAAATTTAATTAACATTTATAGAGTATAATATGTGATTGTGAAAATGATCTTGAGGATGGAAAAATTATAGCTGAAATTTTGTGAAAGTATAATATATGATTCCATTTAGTGAGGAATAGAAGTGAGACGTTTTTGGTAAGTTTGGCATCAAAACATAAGATAGGGACTAAAAAAATATAATATTTAAAGTTAAGGGACTATCCATGATATTTTATCCATCTAGTACTTTTTTTAATTAATCGCTTTCCAAATTCCAATTAGTGCTAATTGAAGAACTAATCTCAGCTTAAACTAATTAATTAATTACCAGATCGATAGCTAGATCGTGTTATGGTTGCTCGCTCCACCTTTTCACTCTCCTCCGCTTAGTCTCCGCTCCGTCTCCGCTCCGGTGCCCATCGCCGGCTATCTCCCCGAGCCCTAACTAAAGTCTGCGGATTTTCTCCTTCTGATATCTAATTATCGTTCTCGCCATTCGGATGGCGTCGAATCCGCAGCCACAGGGAGGGGG
Organism: Aquilaria sinensis; assembly: GCA_005392925.1. NCBI lineage: Eukaryota > Viridiplantae > Streptophyta > Magnoliopsida > Malvales > Thymelaeaceae > Aquilaria > Aquilaria sinensis. Next base: position 262,023 of record SMDT01002303.1, read on the forward strand.
CTTTGACCTCAACAAGCTCTTCCGGCCTCCGAGCCCTGGTCCTGCCGGCGGCGGCAATCTCGCAACCTCTCCTTCTTTCCCTGCCCAGTCTTCCACGCCTCCACCGCCGTTCCTCACTCCATCCTCCTCCTATCCTCCCCCGACCGGACCTTACCCCTTCCATTACATTCCTTATCCGCCTGCTCCCGTCCGGCCCGTCCCTCCGCCGAGCCCTAATTCTGGAAGCGACCTCCACTGGTCCTTCTTCAGCAGTCTGACGCAAAACCCGAACTCGAACCAGAACCAGAGTCCTTCCGCTCCGCCAGTCAGGTTGCTTAGCAGCAAGGTACCCAAGGGTCGGCATCTCGTCGGGGATGGCCTCGTGTACGATATCGATGTGAGGCTGCCAGGCGAAATGCAGCCGCAGCTGGAGGTAACTCCTATCACAAAGTATGCCTCCGATCCAGGTCTTGTTCTTGGCCGCCAAATTGCTGTTAATAGGAATTACATCTGCTACGGCCTCAAGCTTGGCAACATTCGTATCCTCAACATCAATACTGCTTTGAGATCCTTGCTTCGCGGGCATACCCAGGTTTGCATTTTCTCTAATAAGGTGGTATTGAATTGATTTACTCGTCACTGAACTATTTAGGATCCCTCAATCTACTGTGCATAATGGTTACGTGTGAAGTTTTTGTTAGCTGAACTTCATATGTCTGAATTCTCTTATTTGCGTTTTCTTTTTTAATTGGCGGGCAGAGAGTAACAGATATGGCTTTCTTTGCTGAGGATGTGCACCTCTTGGCCAGGTAGGCGTTTATACATTAAGTGGGGTTATGATATTTGCTTTTCGTCTAAAGAGTACTGAGTTTTTCTTCACTGCAGTGCAAGTGTTGATGGGCGAATTTTTGTTTGGAAGATCAATGAAGGTCCTGATGAGGAAGATAAGCCTCAAATTTTTGGCAAAGTTGTTATTGCTCTACAGATTCTAGGTCATGGTCTATCAGTGCATCCACGAGTCTGTTGGCATCCTCACAAGCAAGTAAGAATGGATTTTGTAATTCCTCTTCATGGGGGCAAGTTCACCAAGTTGCAAAATTGCATTTGCATGGAATTGAATTAATATTAGTTCATCTTGGTTTAATACAAAGGATTCAATTCCATGTGAAATGCAGCTAAGTAAACATGCCCTTAGTGTTTGTTTTTTCTTCTATAAGCTGCACGCTTCCCCCCCCCTTTCCTTTCATTACTCTTGATCATGTTTGTAAAAGTTTCAGTAAAATTGTGGTGCAGGAGATTTTGATGGTTGCCATTGGAAATCGTATTCTTAAAATTGATACAATCAAAGTTGGGAAGATGGACGGGTTCTCTGTGGAGGAGCCTCTTAATTGTCCTATCGACAAGCTAATTGATGGGATTCAATTTGTTGGCAAGCATGATGGGGAAATTACTGAGTTATCAATGTGTCAATGGCTGACAACCCGTTTGGCGTCAGCTTCTGTGGATGGCACGGTTTGTTCCTCTTTCCCTTTCTTGTCTATTCTCTATCATTCACTTTGTGTTCAATAAATCAAATCCCACACATTCTTTTCTTGCATCAGTAGTGATGAACTTCTACATCATTTCAACAGGTGAAAATCTGGGAAGACCGTAAGCCAGTACCACTTGCTGTCTTGAGACCACATAATGGTTATCCTGTTAATTCAGCAACTTTTTTAACTGCTCCACACCGTCCTGATCATATAATTCTTTTCACAGGGGTAAAGCTCCAACTATTTTCCTTATGAACATCATTTGTAATATTGAGTGTAGTCAATAGCGCACACCATGTTTGCCATGGCGACATGGCATGGCGATGGTGCGGCTGGCTGCCATCTGAGGGTGGTGGTGATGCGAATTCAGTGTGGCGTGCTCCTCCAGCGCAAGTACGATCATGGCAAGAGGCGATGAGGCGCTCGCCTTGTTGAAGTTCCTAAGAGGCGTGTTTGCCTCTGTTTTCTTTGCACGGCTTCTTTTTTGATCTCTTTTCCAATGTCACTTTTCGGACAAAATTGTCCCTAATAGCAATAAAATTCAGGGATGAATTAATTTTTTTGTGAGAAAAATAAATTAGTCTTGAGACCACACAATAAATAAACTTAAAAAAAAGAGCAATCAAGTGACAGCTGCGACACTCTTCTTCTTCCCTGTGTTGACTGGTTTTCTTCCCTCATGCCGACTGTGCTTTCTCTTTGTTTTTGTATTGTGTTTTTTTACATATTCATAATCATCTAGTAATAATTATGAAGTACAGCATAGTAGGATTTGGTGTTTCTATTTGAATTTATTTTTTTTTCTACCTAATATTGTGTTACATCCAATGATTTACTTTTTTAATACATTTTGCACTTTCCTCTGATGAGCGCAATTTTTGCGCCATGCATGCTTAAGTGCCTTGGTGCCCCATTCACCTTTAACGACTTGAACTTATATTATGAGCTTTGATGTTTTGGAGAAGTTTTGAAGTACTGTTTGCTGCCTCGGGTGCTTGTGTGAGTTGTCATGTATATATGTATGAACTTGCCAGTTCTTTTTTTTTTTTGTTTGACTGATGATTTTTTATATTTGTACACTATGTTTATTTTCTTTTGTATGCTAGCAAATGGCTTATAAGTGTTTTTTATGTTTTTGCAGGGACCGCTGAATCGAGAACTGAAAATTTGGGTGTCTGCAAGTGAAGAGGGATGGTTGTTACCAAGTGATGCTGAATCTTGGCAATGTACACAGACATTGGAGTTGAAGAGTTCTGCTGAGTCCAAGATTGAGGATGCCTTTTTTAATCAAGTTGTGGCACTCCCCCATTCAGGGCTAGTTTTGCTTGCAAATGCAAAGAAGAATGCTATTTATGCCTTACACATAGATTATGGGCCTAATCCAGCTACCACACGCATGGATTACATAGCTGAATTCACTGTCACGATGCCTATATTGAGTCTGACGGGAACAAGTGAGAGTTTGCCGGATGGAGAACATACAGTGCAAGTCTACTGTGTACAGACACAGGCTATTCAGCAATATGCACTGGACTTGTCTCAGTGCCTGCCACCTCCTCTGGACAACTTGGAATTGGAAAAAACAGACTCTGGTCCTGTTTTTGACATCACTAATGCTGATGATTCTGTGACTCCAGGATTATCTAACACCAGCAAACCCAATGAATTGCCTGTTGTGAATTCTACTTCATCTACCTCTGGACTTTCTGTTGGTGCTGAAGTTCCCTCGATGACAGTCTGCACAGAAAGGTCGCCTTCTTCTGAGGTTACTGCCCTGTCAGAGATTATTACTTCGGGAATGGAAAATAAGCCTAGTGCTGTGCCACTGCACACTAATGCAGAACATATTTATGCCTCATCACCTACAGTTCCATTGAGTCCCAAATTAGCACAGAAATCATCAGGTTTTAAAAGTCCACCAAATACTGATCAGATCAGTGATCAGTCAACACATGATTATTCTGGTGACCATGGATTGAATGTTGCCAAAGAAAATAAGTCTGATATAACCCATTCGGTAGACAATTTGCAGAATAATGACAAAATTGTTGCCCAGAATGATATTTCAGTGGTGCCTGACCCCCCCTTAGTCTTTAAGCATCCAACTCATCTAGTGACACCATCAGAGATATTATCTACTTCTGCTTCAACATCTGAGACTGTGCAAACTAGCCATGGTGGAGAGCCAAAGGTTCAAAACATGGTTGGTAGCAATGGTGCAGAAAATGGAGAGGTAGAGGTCAAAGTTGTTGAGGAGGCTGGATTTGCTCAAACTAGTGAAACTGAATGCACTAGAGAACCTCATGTTATTGTTGCAGAAAAAAAAGAAAAAGCATTCTACTCTCAGGCCTCAGATCTTGGCCTTCAGATGGCCAGTGACTTCCGTAGAGAAGCTTATGGTAGGGAGGGAGCTCAACAAGTTAATGATGCTAGTGTTGCAGGGCTGTCAAGAAAACTTTCTAATGATGGTGAGGGTGAAGGCCAGGATATGATGCCAAATGCACCACCAAACAACATTAACTCAGACATTCTGGTTACTGTATCACAGTCCCCATCTACTGCTACAAAAGGTAGAAAGCAAAAAGGGAAACATTCTCAATTACCATGTTCCCCATCCCCAAGCCCATACAACTCAATGGATTCATCAAATGAGCCTGCTTGCAGCTCTGGAGGTCAATTGTGTGATGCAGCTTTCCCTCAATTGCAGCCTATGCAGGACATGCTAGAGCAGGTTTTCTTTTCATTTCTTCTATTCATTTTTGTTTGCTTTTCATTTGGTTGGTTTGAGCCCTTTTTCTTGCCCAACCAGAAATGGAAAAAGTAAAAAAGATAACCAAGTTATATATGTTAATTCATTGAGGAGATGTATGTTTGTATGCGTTCGTATGTGAATGTGCACTTAGACACTGAAGTGTTAGTTTCGAAAGTTTCCTGTTCTCCGTCCCATCTGAGAAATATCTACTCTTGTTAAAAGAAGAAATGCAGGAAACCCGCAATTTGAAGTAAAAAACTATAAAAGCCTACCATTTTTTTGGTCTTCTCTATCATCTCTTTTAATTGGTCTACAGTGGCTTTTGGCAAATCCCTTTTTCGTTTTCTGCACTTGTACTATCTATATGATAACTTACATTGCCTTTTTTTTTTTTTTGAGTTTCTTGTGTCAACAATATTGAATCATGATCAATAATCTGTTAGCAACTCTCACTCAGTATTGTAGGTTGAGTTGTTTGTTCTTTCAAAATTTTGATATCTATTGTTTTGTTTGTGAGTAATGTTTGGCTGAGATTCCATTTGCACTGAACAGTTAATGAGCATGCAGAAAGAGATGCAAAAGCAGATGAGTGCAATACTCTCTGGCCCAGTTAACAAAGAAGGTAAAAGACTGGAAGCATCCTTGGGAAGGAATCTTGAGAAAGTTGTTAAAGCCCACAATGATGCTTTGTGGGCTCGTTTCCTTGAAGAAAATGCTAAACATGAGAAATTGGAAAGGGATCTTACACAGCAGATAACAAACTTGATCACCAATTGCATGAATAAGGACTTGCCAGCTGTTTTTGAGAAAGTCTTGAAAAAGGAAATAGCTGCTATTGGGCCTGTTGTTGCACGTGCTATTACTCCAAATTTGGAGAAAAGCATATCTGCTGCCATTTTAGAGTCCTTCCAGGTTAATCTCTACTTGCTCATGCTTATTGGAGTAAAACTTTGTCTCTCTATCCTAAGAGTGGTAATAGGTTATGCAAAATATATGCTGATGTTACAAAAGTATATATGCTTATTAATATTGTGAAATATGTTATATGAAAGATGTGATTTATTTCATGTTTTCTCTATTCCTTCTGAAACATTTTTGTTGAATTGATATTGCACTATCAATTGCTTAGTCAGGAATTGCTTCATGTTGTAGCATGGATCATAATCTATTTCCGGAAGCATTTTGTGGTTTCTCTTGTAACAAATTAGCAATAGGGTATTTATTTTTCTTTTCAGAAAGGGGTTGGTGATAAAGCTGTCAATCAACTGGAGAAATCTGTTGGTTCAAAGCTCGAAGCGACGGTGGCCAGGCAAATACAATCACAATTTCAAACTTCTGGAAAGCAAGCGCTTCAGGTAATTTTTATCTCATCAGCAATCTCTCTCATTCGAAACAGGCCTGTTTGAAGTACTACTTTTGAAAAGGGTCAATCATTGTTATTTCAGAAAGAAGCATATTACTTGATACAAATAAGTAGTTTTGGTTGAATAAGGGAGATAACAAAAACAGAAGAAATAGTACATTGAAATCGGAGATATTCTAAAATACCTCCTCCTTGGTTGCTTATCCCCCCCCCCCAAAAAAAAAAAAAAAACAAAAAGAAAAAGTTTTGGATGATTTGCTGAGATTAGGTAGCACACTAACGGCTTGACAGGAATATTAAAAAAAGTGCCAAAACTGTTTTTTTCCTTTATTATTATTATTATTATTATAGAGTTTCCAGAGCTTGGTACTAAGTGAATCTGAAATCACTTCCCTGTGTTATTTTATGGGGCCTGCTATATTTCAGGAGCAGGAAATGAAAAATATTTGCACATTAATGATGCATCCTCGGAACTGCACCCAACCCTTGGATGCTCCTGTATTCAAGTCCACAATCTGTGTACTTTGATAAAGTAGAGGCTATTGATCAACCCTAAGTGAGCAATCTTGTAGTCCATTAAGTGGATATAGAATAGAAATTGACTAGGATCTTAGCAACCTGTTGGAATTTCTGGAACTTTATGGAATTTAAGGGAAAAAATCTTATAAAAAGAACTACTAAAAAGCATTAGGATTACCCCTCAAAAAATCAGAAGTTACTAGGAGACTTGTATAATATGCATCAACATAAACATGAGAAATAATTAATGTAGAAACAGTAAGAGCTTATTATTTCACAGAGATTTACACTTGTTTAAATACATGGCTGTGTGAACCTATGTTAGGTAGTTTCCTATTTTACAGTATAACAGTTTAGGAAACAAATAATCAGATCCTAATCTTCTAAAAATAAAAGATTACTAACATATTCCTAGCTGTACACACTGTTTTCCTAATACAGAAAAATCAAATCTTCGATCTCCAGAATATTCCAACACTTCCCCTTAAGCTGGTTTGAAGATGTCTTCCATAGCCAGCTTGTTAATTAGCTTCTCGAACTGTCTTTGAGGCAATCCTTTAGTGAGAATGTCGGCAACCTGTTCTGCAGTAGGGATATAAGGCATACAAATCAGTCCACTTTCAATTTTTTCCTTGATAAAATGCTTGTCAACTTCTACATGCTTCATTCTATCATGGAGGACAGGATTATGAGCAATAGAGATAGCTGCCTTATTATCACAGTAGACTTTCATGGGAGCTGAATTTGAGATTTTCAATTCTTCCAATAGTCTCTTAATCCATAAGACTTCACAAATTCCGTGGGCTACTGCTCTGAACTCAGCTTCAGCACTACTCCTAGCCACCACATTTTGTTTTTTGCTTCGCCAGGTAACAAGATTGCCTCCAATAAATGTACAGTAGCCAGAAGTAGAACGTCTGTCAGAAACACTTCCTGCTCAATCTGCATCTGTATAGGCTTTAACTTGTAGGTGCCCACGTTTTTTGAATAACAACCCTTTCCCAGGCATCCCCTTCAAATATCTCTGAATCCTGTATACAACATCAAAGTGTCTTGGCCCAGGAGAGTGCATAAACTGGCTTACCATACTCACAGCAAAAGTTATATCAGGACGAGTGTGAGATAGGTAAATTAGTCTTCCAACAAGTCTTTGGTACTGTTCTATATTCTGCACTTCCTCGGCATTAGCAGGCTGTAACTTGAAATTAGGTTCAACAGGAGTTTCAGCTGGTTTGCACCCGAGTAGACCTGTTTCGCCAAGCAGGTCAAGTATATGCTTTCGTTGGTTCACGAAGATACCTTCCTTGGATCTCGCAACTTCCATTCCAAGGAAGTATTTTAGTGCACCTAGGTCCTTGATCTCAAAAATAGCAGCCAGCTTCTTCTTAAGCTTTCCCATTTCTTCAAGATCATTACCTGTCAGAATTATATCATCTACATGAACAATTAGAATTGCAACCTTGCCTTCCTTGCTATGCTTGTAAAGCATTGTATGGTCAGTCTGACTTTGATGATAGCCACAGCCCTTTACAGCTTTCCCAAAGCGCTCAAGCCAGGCTCTAGGAGACTGCTTTAGACCATATAAAGACCTTTTTAATCTGCAGACTTGATTCTGTCCATGTTTTCCCTTGAATCCTGGTGGTATGCTCAAGTAGGCTTCTTCTTCTAGGTCTCCATTCAAGAAATCATTTTTTACATCCAACTGACACAATGGCCAATTGAAATTAACAGCAAGAGACAGTAAAACTCAAATTGAGTTTATTTTAGCTACAGGGGCAAAGGTTTCTTGATAGTCAATTCCATAGGTTTGAGTAAAACCTTTAGCAACCAGCCTTGCCTTATATCTCTCAACACTACCATCAGCTCTGTATTTCACAGTAAAAACCCACTTACACCCAACTGTTTTCTTCTCTTTGGGTAAGTCCACTATCTCCCAAGTGCCACTTCTTCTTAGAGCACTCATCTCTTCCATAACTGCTAACTTCCAATTTGGGTCATTCAAAGCTTCCTCAATATTTCTTGGGACAAACAAGTGTGAAATTTTTGAGGTAAATGCCCTATGAGTATGAGAGCTTTTTATAAGACATATATTTAGCAATAGGATATCTGGGAAAATTTGTACAGGTTCTGGTTCCTTTTCTAATGGCTATAGGAATATCATAATCAGATGATGTATTGGGAACAGAAGTTAAAGTAGGATCAGAAATCAAAGGAATAGGGTTAGGAGTCGGGATTGAAATACCTGTGGAAATCTGAGTACCAGTCTCTTGGGATTTGGACTGGTCAAGTCCTTGAATCAAGATTGGATCTTGACTACTTTGATGGGTTTTCTTCCTAGTATAAACCAGAAGCTCAGTGTTTGGATTTTTCTGATCCATTTGTAGTGTTTCTCCCCTGTTGAAGATACAATAGTACTTGGCATAGTCTGACCAGGATTCCTATTGCTTTTGTTATTTGGAACTGAATTTTCCTGATTTTGTTTAATGGATTCAGGGCTGCCAGGGGAAGTTAAAATTTTATTTGGTAGTGGAACAGGAGATAAATCCCAAAAATTATCATTCTCTACTTCATTCTATCCCTGAAGATAATTTTTGTGAAAGTAAGATTTGTTTTCCAAGAGACATCCATACTAACATGAAATTTTTTTGTTTGAGGATTAAAACACTTATATCCTTTTTTATTGGGTGCATACCCTACAAAAATGCATTTTTCAGCTCTAGGATCCAGTTTGGAACCAAAATTATTAAGAATATGGACAAATACAGTGCATCCAAAAAATTTTGAGTGGTAAATTTGAATGGATCAATAGTTTTGAAGTAATCCAAAGGTGAGCTATATTTTAAAACCCGGGTAGGCATCCTATTAATCAAGTATGAGGCTGTCAAAATAGCTTCTCCCCATAGATATTTTGGAACATTCATGTAAAACATGATAGCATGAGTTACTTCAAGTAAATGTCTATTCTTCCTTTCAGCAATACCATTTTGTTGGGGGGTATCCACACATGTAGATTGATGATGAACACCTTTTTCTTTTAAAAAAACTCCCAAATGTTTTTAGTTTGAAACTGTGTTTCAACTATTTTGTAAAAAGCCTTAAACAGATTTTCCACTTCAGATTTTTCACTTATCAAGTAAATCTAACATAAACGTGTATGATCATCTATAAAGGTGACAGACCATTTTTTTCTTGAAATTGTGGTGACTTTTGAAGGTCCCCAGACATCACTGTGTATCAAATAAAAAGGTTTTGAGGGCATATAAGGTTTTGGCAAATATGTAGTACGGTGACTCTTAGATAGATAACAACTTTCACATTGAAGTAGAGAGGTTGAACCCCTTAAACAAATCAGGAAACAAGTACTTAAGATATTGAAAACTAGGATGTCCTAGTCTAAATTGCCAAAGCATTATTTGCTCATAAACAGGATTAGAACTAACACTATTAAAGCCCTGAGCCTTTTTATTATGGGAAGTCTCCATCAAAGTAATAAAGTCCATCTATCATCTTAGCACTGCCAATCTTCTTCCCCGAAGTTTGGTCCTGAATTTCACAGTGAGAGTCAAAGAAAACAACACGACAATTAGAATTTTTAGAAAGTTTGCTTACAGACAACAAGTTTGGGAACATGTAGAACAGATTCAAGATCAATATTCTTGGAGAGTTTTATCAAACCTTTCCCTGCAATTGGTGAGAAACTGTCATCTGCAATTTTTACTTTTTTACTACCAGAACATGGGAAATAAGAGCAGAAAAGTCTAGAAAGGCTAGTCATATGATCAGAGGCTCCAGAATCAATGATCCATGAAGCAGGATTCGAACAACAGGTAAGGGCACTAGATTCACTACCTGTTTGTGCAAGAGAAACATGAGGAATACCAGAAGACGAACTGGACTTTAGCAATTTTAGGAGATGATCCATCTGCTCCTTGCTGAAGGGACTTGTTTCAGCCTCATTAGCAGTGGGTGTTGTGTGGCTGAACCTGTCACTGGTCCTTTTACTCTTCCAGTTTTCTGGCTTTCCATGGATCTTCTAGTAGGTCTCCCGTGTATGGCGAGGTTTGTTGCAGTGATCACACCAAACCTGTGGCTTCTCCTCAGTTTTTTTTCTGAAATCTGACAGACTTATTTGCCACTTTATCAGAGGCAACTAAGGCAGAAGTGTCAGCCATTACGCTGGTGTCCTTTTTTCCCAACATGACATTTCTTCGGCTTTCTTCTCTTCTAACTTCTGCAAATACTTCACTCATTGGGGGAAGGGGTGATCTACCAATGATCCTGCCCCTTACTTCATCAAATTCCACATTCAGTCTAGCAAGGAACTTGTAGATTCGATGAGCCTCCACTGTTTTTCTGTAGTGATTGGCATCATTAGTAGATTTTCATTCGTAGTCATTGAAGAGGTCCAAGTCCTGCCATAGCCTTTTTAGTGAGTTAAAGTACTTGGTGACAGTGTCATCTCCTTGTCGGATTTCACCAAGTTTTAGAGTTAACTCATAGACTTGGGATTGGTTTCCTAAATCAGAATACATCTGATTTACATTGTCCCATAATTCCTTGGTTGTGGAGTAGCACATGTAGTTAGACCCAATGTCCTCGTCCATAGAATTGACGAGCCAGGTCATAACCATCGAGTTTTCTGCATCCCATGTTGCATATGTCGAGTCTTCTGGTGCTGGTGCTGGTGCCTTCTTATCTCCAGTAAGGTAGCCAATCTTCCCTCGCCCTCGAATATACAATCGAACAGATTGAGACCATCGCAGGAAATTATCACCATTAAGGCGAATAGTAGTGATCTGGACAGAATGAGAATCAGTGTTTGGGGCTTGAGTTAGGGTTGTAATATTGTTTGGCTGAATGTTGCTGGAAGGTGTAGATCTAGACGAGATTTCAGACATGTTGGGCAAAAGGAGGATGCAGAGAGATGGCTAGAAAATTAGGGTTGGCTTTGATACCATGTAGAAACAGTAAGAGCTTATTATTTCACAGAGATTTACACTTGTTTAAATACATGACTGTGTGAACCTATGTTAGGTAGTTTCCTATTTTACAGTATAATAGTTTAGGAAACAAATAATCAGATCCTAATCTTCTAAAAATAAAAGATTACTAAGATATTCCTAGCTGTACACACTGTTTTCCTAATACAGAAAAATCAAATCTTCGATCTCCAGAATATTCCAACAATTAATACATTTAAAGCAACAGAGCAGCTAAAATGTGCAAGTACAACCCTTGGCACTCCCCAACAAACTGAAACAATATGTATGTCTACCTAAAATCAGGAAAAGATCATCAAGTATCCTCTTATCAAAATGGAAATGCTGCAGTTTCTTGTATTTCACACTCACTGGTTTATGACCACATATGTTGCTGATTAGAAAATTTGAATATAGTCGTAAACTGATAGATAAATCTTTTAATTATTCAAGCAGATGTGTTATCTGATCAGTTAGGGCTTCTTAGATCGTGTACATGAGAGATGAAAGGTTTTGGTGATCATTCAAGATTCTGGATGAAGGGTGTCCCTGCTATGTTTCTATGCCAATGATAGTTAGTGTTGAGGTGTGGTTTCCCTCTACAAGTATACGAGTGTTTTATGTCAGGGAGATTCTTTTTGTAGCTTTCCCATCCTTTGTTCAGTTTTATTGTTCTGACCAAATTATTGTGTTAGGCTGAACAAGAGGGTACAATTGCTTCTTGGCAGTAATTGCAAAAAAAATGACTCTTGTTTCTGATTCCGTCCAAATATTTTACTCTTGTTTTTATTTGGCTCAACTATACCATTGACGTTTTTAAAGTGAGCCAAATCTCCCAATCTCCATTAAATTAATTGTCTAATGTACTCAAAGGGTTTCTCCTCTTACTAAAAAAATCATTTTTTTTCAAAGAATAAATAAATAAATAAATCCATATATAATTATACACATAAATAGCAAATGATGTATAGTCTGGTCAAAGTTTTCTAATTTTTTCCAAAATAAATTAAAAATTAATTATTCTATTTTAGATTTATTTCACTTTTATAAATTTGAATTTTAATTATATTGGATCAAATGCAGCCCAACTCAGAATTTGACTGGCATAAGCCCAGCCTGCCTTTGAAGTGGGGCGAACACAGGCCTTTCTTCCCTCAGCCAGCTCTAGCCCGTTTAGCTGTGGGTTCTGGGTTTTTATTACTTGTTCTTCTTTGCATAGTGTTGGTTTGTAAAATGAAAATGGGATTTGGGTCAATTTTCACTCGGGCATGCGATGACAGTGGAGTTGGAAAAGCTGATTCGATATGTGGACTCAGATGGTGACAATTACATCAGTTTCAAGGAGTTCGTGGAGTTGAACATGAAAGGCTTCAACTTGGACAAGGAATTGGTTAATCTGCGAATATCGGGGATTTTAGGTTTTGATTTGTGTTTGAGAAGATGTTTGTCGTACGAACATGAAGAAGAGTGGAAGCATAAGCATTAACACCATTCCATTATTAGAATGGTCTAAGACTTAGATTATTATTTTGGTCAAATCTATGTATCTCTGTATTAAGTTCTTCAGAGGAGTCTAGCCTAATCTAGTTTTGCTTTTGTTATTTTTGAAGAATAAGGGCATTGAGGTAAATTTCCCAGTGTGCTGGAAATTCCAGATTTTTTAAAGGAATATTATGCTGAGCTATTTAGTTTTGCTTTGTTGTTTAGTAGTTTTTTAATGCTTGTAGTGGTTCTCCCTGGCCAATTATGATTTTGGGTTGTATTAGGAGTAGATTTCTGCATCCTAGATTAGGGCTTCCAAAGCTCTATGTACAAGCTTGTAACACCTTAAATAATATTCAGTCTTGGTTATTTCACAAAAAACATAAAGCTTTATACTTTCATGGATCGTGATGCAATTTAGACCTAATTTTGATGCTTAGGCATCCTTCAGTGTGATGTCCAAGTTTATTTTTATCTTTTATCTTTTCGCTTTTTCTCTGTTTATTATTCCTAGCACTTCATAAACACTTTTTCAGCCCTCTAAAGCCTAAACTGCATCCCTAAACTAGATTCCCTTCCACTGTCCTACAGAATAGCGTGAATAGATTTAATATCATTGTTGTTGTTAAGTGATTTCTTAGAGCGTCATATTGTTGAGAGGCCTGTCCACCCATTGTAAATTTGGATTTGGTTGGATACTTAAACAGAAACAAACCATTCTCCATGGGATGCAGGCTCTGTTAGGTGTTCGCCATCCATGGCTAATTGATTCTCAGTTTGATACTTTAACATGGAAAGCAAAGCTACAGATAAATAATGTAAAGCAACTCATAAATTGAATGTGAAACCTGGTATGCTCTTATCAGATAACAGGGTGAGCTTGTGAGTTCCAGCTGATCTGGAATCTTGCTCTATCTCTTAGGGACCCCGTTTGTAATCAATATAATCCCAAAGAAATATGACCAGGCCCTTGGAACTTTAAACAAGCATGAATAATACATGAGTACCTGACCCTAGATGGTAAAAGCATTAGGTGTTAGACTGTCCTGTTAGCCATGAACACTTGTATTCTTTGTCAGTGTGCATCTTTTATTGCTACTTGAAGTGATTGTCTTGAAGTTTAAGATTTTGTCGATGCTGGTCTGAAATACAATTTTGTACTTTTGCAGGAAGCATTAAGAACAAGCTTGGAGGCTTCTGTTATCCCTGCTTTTGAGATGTCATGCAAAACTATGTTTGAACAGATTGAGACTACATTCCAGAAAGGGCTGGTGAAACATACAGCAGTAGCTCAGCAACAATCGGATAATGCACATTCATCCCTTGCTGTTGCTTTGAGGGTATGTTTGTGTGGACATCTTCATTGCTGTCATTTTCTGTTGGTTTTGACCTAGTTTAGGAGCTACTTTCCATCTGGGTTTCTCGACAGGGGGTTCATTTTTTAAGAGTATCGGGTGTGGGGGAAATGGGGACAATGACAAAGGAGATTGGGATCTTAATCCTTCTGTCTTCAAGGTTGAAGTCTTCTAATATTAGCTCTCCTCTCAACTATTGCCAGAGTTCAAATGCACTGCAAGTAAAATAAAAAAACATGCTCTCTCTCAAACTCCTGTCCATGTCATGAGGAGTTCTTTCTTCTTTGGTTGCATAGCTGATTTTTCCCATTTGTTGTAATGAAGGAAGATGTAAGGTATTTTATGCAATATCATGAACACCAAGTGCGTTTTGTCAAATTCTCTCTTATTTAAGCATGTGTTGAAATAAAATTTGAATTTCTGCTGGATGGAACACACTTCTATTTGATTTTATTTCCACATATCTTGGCGAAGCACTTGATGTATAGCTTTGTTGCTACATCTAATGTTTTTGCATTTGCAGGAGGCTATCAATTCAGCAACATCAATAACTCAGACATTAAGTGGAGAATTAGCCGAGGGGCAGCGTAAAATCTTAGCTATTGCTGCAGCAGGTGCCAACTCAAAGGATGGAAATACCTTAGTCAAGCATTTGAGCAATGGACCTATGGCTGGCCTACATGACATTGTATATCAAATCAATTCAACTCTTTACTTCCATACCCTAACTCAAATGTGTTCTCTCATCTTCATATTCATGCATATGTCTGGAGATTCAGTACTAGCTTGTCTAGGACCTAGTCAGTGGCGGAGCCGTGTCTAACTAAATTTTGGTAAAACTATATTTTTCGTATTGTCTCTTTAATAAAATTTGCTACTTGACCACCTAGATTTTAAAGTTCATAGCTATATGTTATAAAAGAAATATCGATTGCCCCCACTGATCATTTTTTCTGGCTCTGCTTCTGTCACCTATTCATCTAGTAGAATTGCATACATTATTTTTAGGGTGGTGGGAGTTTGTTCAAATGAAGATAAATTTCAATGTTTAAATGATTCATTAATTTGCTGTTTCTGCCAGCAGCCTGAACCACATTTGGATCCAATGAAGGAGCTATCAAGATTGATAGCTGAGCGAAAATATGAAGAAGCATTTACTGCTGCTTTGCACAGAAGCGATGTTTCAATTGTGTCTTGGTTGTGTTCTCAGGTAAGCTACTCAATGCTTTTGGAATGAGTGCGGTCTCATCATGGATTCCCATTGTTAACAAGCTAAAAGTAAAAGTTTAGGGAAGTAGCAGTTTTGTCAGAGGACTATTGTTATGCAACAGTAGCCAAGATTCTTATACTCGTGGCCCAAAAAGGGTGCTTATATTCTATTTAGGCCCATCCCAAAATTTCTGTAACATTTCCATGTTAGTAAATTACTTTCCCATATCACCTTCTAACCTATCAATTTAATATCGTTTTTTTCCATCTTTCTTGATTGATGTGTAAAAAGTGGAGGGTAAAAATGGAAATAATGCAGAAACTTTTTCATCTTAATTTTCTTGTTAAACCCAAATGTTGCATCCAAAATAAGACGGAGGGAGTAGTTATTTTGTCAATCCTTGAACCACCCTCCAACCTCTGAAACCCCTTTATCTCCCCCCCCCCCCCCCGCCCCCCCCCCCCCCCCCCCCCCCCCCTCTCCTCTCCTTTCTCTTCTTTTTGGGTTTGTGCTTCCATACCTTGTATCCTCAACAAAAATGAGAACCCAATGTAACAACCTAAGTTGTGTGAAGGTCTTTTTGTTTTGGTTTTCTCTATTTCATCTTGATCTACCCCAATCACCATCCCTGGTATGTAGTTTACTGAGAAATCAATTCAGTAGCATCTATGCTCATAGGGTAAGGAAGTAGAGTGTAGCTCACTTAGCATAGTGATATATCAGAACATTCATTGTTTTTTTTTTTGAAAATGAGGATCGTATAAATTACCAAATGACTTGTAAGAAAAAGGTTTAGGAGTCCATGAAAGATATCATACATGGATGTTTATGACGGACCCTAACGGTTGATGACATTTATTATCCCCTACCAAACACGCCCCCCAACAAAACGAAACATCCCCCACCCATGAGTAGTGTATGTAGTTACCATGCTTTGGACTTCGCTGAAGCCTTTCACTTGCCAGGTTGATCTCCGTGCGATATTGTCAACAGCACCGGTGCCGCTGAGCCAAGGAGTTCTGCTGGCCCTTCTTCAACAACTAGCTTGTGATATGAGCAATGAAACATCAAAGAAGGTATTATGGATGACAGATGTGGCAGTCGCCATAAACCCTGCAGATCCAGTGATTGCTATGCATGTTCGGCCTATCTTCGACCAGGTGTATCAAATAGTAGGGCACCACCGGAGCTTGCCTAATGCTTCTGCATCAGAAGCCTCAAACCTCCGTGTTCTTATGCACGTTATAAACTCTGTATTGAGAAGCTGTAAATGATTCTTAGACTGTTGAGTTATAATATGGGCCATTATTTGTAAGAACATTTTCTTTGTACAGGGATTGGGACTTTGAGGGAAAGACTAAACATAGACGCAGCTGTAATCTGTATGTAAAGATGGTGTGAAATAGTCGGAAGTTTTCTTTTTTTCTTTTATTCTTAGTTATCTTTTGGTAGAGGAGCGAACTTTGAAGATAAAATACGTGTCAGGAGCAGAATATTTTACAATTTGACGTCAATAAGAAATATAGGTGTTCATTGGGCCGGTCCTGACACAGCCCAGCTCGGGACCGGCTCGTGCCAAGCACAGCCCAAGCTCGGTCAAGACCAGCACGACATGGGCAAAGCATAAGACCGGCTTCATTTGGGCTGTTTATGGGCTTAGAAGAGGGGGGGAGTCAAGTGGTCTCGGCATGGCCCAGGAGGCGCCAGGGCCCAGCACGGCGGCGGCACGATGACCGTTGGCTAACGTTCAGAAAATTTTTAAAAAAAAGGGAAAATGACAGTTTTAGTCCCTATAACGGCTCCTTGCCTTTTTTTGACCCCTGTAATTACGTTTTTGCCTCCTCCAACAACTATTTTGTAAGGATATTTTTGGAAAAAAAAAGAACGCCTTCCCCTATAAATAGGGAGGCCATTTCCACCATTTCTTCACACCAATCTGAGCAATCTCTCTTTCTCTACTAATATATTCTCTCATTTCTTTCAAGCAGTCAATATTATTTTCTTCATTTTCAATCAATTCTCAATTACTTTTGAAGCTTGTGTTTTGCTCAATTTTGCCTCACACAAATGGCATCAAGAGGAAAGGGAAATGCCTCAAGCTCTTCATCCTGCACCGGTTTGAGGTCATTTTTCCGTGCCCTTTCCCGACCGACGACCCGTGGGACTTATATCCAACAAACTGACGATGACGAGCAATTCGATATAAGTCAATACGACTTGGGGCTCGACGATCAACTTTCTGATGATGATGTTGAGGAGGTGGAGCCAACGGCAGCAGGAAATGTTGATGGAGGAGATGGTTCTGAACAAACCCCGACAAGCCATCAAGCCGAACTTCCGCCAGAAGGTAAAACGTCGAGGCGTACCGCATGGGTTTGGGAGCATTTTGACCAAGTTTTTGAGAAGGATAGTCATGGAAACGATGCGAGGTTTGCACATTGCAAACATTACAAGCAAAAGCTCTCGCACAAGAAGAACGCTGGCACAGGAACACTGAGACGTCACATGGAATCAAAGCATCCGACTTTATGTCCAGATGCAACTACGAGTACTGATGGTCAGACACAGCTTGCAAGCAGTGCCGGCGGATCAGGTATTTTTAAATTTAATAAAAAAGATTGTAGAGAATGTATGATAAAATAGATGGTGTTAACTGAAAAACCATTTACACAATCGGAAGATAGACACATGGAAAAATGGATTACATCATACTTAAACCCTGCTTTTAAAAGAATATCTAGGACCACTGCTAGGAGGGAGGCATTTAAAATTTATGAAGCTGGTAAATCAAACTTACAAGCATACTTCTCTGCTTTTGATCACTCTATCTCATTTACTAGTGACATGTGGACTTCACCACTAGGACAAGATTATTATTGTATAACTGCACATTGGATTGATGATAGTTGGGTCATTCAAAAATGTATCATTGCATTTAAGTGGATGGAGGTCGATCATACTGGTTGGAACATATTCAATGTAATTTCAGAAAGTTTAAAAGAATTTTTTTGTTATGACAAGGTTTTTAGCATAACATTTGATAATGCATCAAACAACGATGTCGCGGCTGAGACATTGATGGAATCACTAGAACCTGTCTGTGATGCCGCATTTTTTCATATTAGGTGTATATGTCATATTTTAAACTTAGCTGTCCAAAAAGGTCTTCAAGTTTTGAGTAATGAAATTACTCCAATTAGGTAGGCAATCCATTATTTGAAGTCAAGGACCAAAGTTTCTAAAGAGTTTAAGCAATATTGTCTGGAAAATGGCATTGATTTTAGTTGGAAAGGTTTTAAACTTGATTGCCCTACCCGATGGAACTCCACTTATGAGATGTTGATGGATGCGATGCCATTTGCTGCACACATGACATGTTTTATAAATGTCAGAGAAAAGAAAACGATTTTGAAACAAGAGATGTGGGATAAATTGTTAAAATTGGCTGCTATGCTGCGATATTTTTATGATGCTACTGTTGTTTGCTCCGGTGTATACTATCCCACATCGCACAAAGTTTTAATGTATATGGTCAACATTGCATGGGTTTTTAACCAATACAAAGATGACGAGTTCTTAAAAGACACAATTAAGGCCATGAAAGATAAATGGATTTTATATTTCAGTACTATACCCCCAATCTACTTACTTGCAGCTACACTAGACCCGACCGTAAGAATCACAGGTACGCAACAGTTACTAAAGGGTTATTATAGTTTCTTAGAAATGACTCATATTTCTGTTCATGCTATAACTGCCTTTATTGATGAGCACTTGCGAGAGTTATTTAAGATTTATGCCGGTCGGCATAAGGATAAGGTTGCAAACACTACTTCATCTACTCCCGCGTCTTCATCATTGTCTGGCTCATTGTCATTCAATCCGGCTGAACAACTCCTCAAACGGCCTCGTGCTGCCGCATCCGGTCTTACTAAAGTGGATGCATACCTTAACCTTATTTGGGAGAATAGTGAGACCGACATTCTAGACTGGTGGAACGCAAGAAGCAACAAATTTCCAATACTCTCCATCATTGCCAAAGAAGTTCTAGCTGTTCCCGTCTCAACCGTTGCATCGGAGTCCGCTTTCAGCCCTGGAAAGCGTGTCATTTCAGAGAGACGCGCAAGGTTATCACCAGATGTAGTTGAAGTTTGTATATGCAACCGTGATTGGGGTCTTGCAGCTTGCAGATTATAAGACCACAAGAGTTTTGACGAGGAAAACCTCGATGAGATAGATGCTTAAATTTACTGTTTACTCATTATTTACTTACTTTGTATTTGACCTGATTTTGCTGTTTAGCACAGATCGTACATTTTATTTTGAATTTAATTTTATGGAATGTTTCGCTATTGAGTAATGTAAAGCCCGTTCCATGGTATGTAAGTGCCGTTTGGCTTTAAAATTAATAAAAGTTCACACCGGTGGTGGTGTTTTACTCTTACAACAAGTAATTATAAAAATATAAAGATATGCTTAGAATAACTATTAATCTAGTTATTCAATTTACTCTGTTGGTCCCTAAAATTTTTTTTGCTGGTTTATGTACTATTTTCTAAGGCAAGACATTGATGATCATAATTTATTATCTTTATCTCTAATTTTTTTTTGCATTATTTTATTTATTGTCTTGTAAAGTAAAATCTTGGTAATCATGGTTTGTTACTTTAGCATGAAGAAATAACTTTAGTCATTAAAATTTTAATAATTGACTTAATAAATGTTAAAAAAATTCGTTTAACTCAAAATCAAATATATCATAGTTTCAAAACTTTTTGGTCAATTTCTTACCTTTTATTTTTATTTTTATTAAGTTACTGATTTAACCTTTGATTAATTAACATAAATTCAACATAATATTGTATTTCATCATATTTTATAATGAGTTATTTAAAATTGAAGACTAAAAATAAAAAATTAAAACTAAAACTTAAAATAAAAATTACAAATTTAAAATTTAAAAATTAACGGGCCAGCTTGGATTCGGCCCAGCTCGGCACGGGACCGGGTCAGGACCGGCACGGACCCGGCACATCTCAAGCCGGGCTATGCCCGGGCCCAAATTTTACAGGCCCAGGACCAGCTGGTCCCGTCCGGTCCCGTGCCGGTTCGGCCCGTTGAACATCTCTGATAAGAAATATAAGCTCTTTATTTGATTGTAGCCAATTTTGTGCACAAATAAGTGCCTCAAACTATCTTTAGCGATAAAGAACTACTAAAAGGGATCAAGCACTCACCCCTTCATATTGAATGTTGATTCTGAAGCAACGGTAGATATAGGAGTAGCCAAAACATCTCAAGCAATGGTTGAAAGGATGGGGAACCTAGGACTATTGACTCTTCACCATTCTAGAACATCAAAATCATCATTCCCATCCTCCAAATTCTCTTCTAGATATTTGTTTAATTCAATTTTTGCTTGTGCGCCATTTACAACCTTGAGTTGCTTGAACTCATTCTTCAAGATGGTCCTCCACTTAGATGGGTGCTCTAAGTCCATAACAACTAAACTCACTACTTGATTATTTTTGTCTGCTTGATCAACTGAATTTGGCACCTTACCTTGTACTTATCAAATAATCATTTAAGTGTGGCCCTTACCTTTTGCACATGTTTTTGAGCCAACTCCATACCATACATCTTTTTTGTTCCAAATTCCACATACTCCATTTTACTTTGCAAATCAACCACAAAAGCAATAAAAATAATCACATTCATGTTTTTAGGGTTCCTCCAATATTTATCACATTTCTCCTTCATTTTTGAAATACTAGATAAACCCTTATCAAACCCAAGTCCCTATTCTTCCAACAATATATCCATGTTACTAATTTCATGAAATTATAAATTGGCAGTATCATTTTATTAGAGACATGCTTGGTAAGATCATTAAAAGTTTTAAGCAACTTTCCAACAGAATTCACAACATTTCAATCAAACTCCACAGGTCTTCCTAAGCCATCTCCACCCATGAAAGCATAAACATAAAGAGGATCATAAAACCCATACTTCTTAAAAGCTCTTTTGAATTTCAAGGAAGTTTCAAGCATCAGATAGGTTGGGTTCCACCAGGTAGGAACATCTAGGCATAACTTATTCTTTCCCTGAATTTTCTCCTTTTCAATACAAGTCTTGAACTTTAACAATCATCTAGGATATTGCCTAATGTATTTAACATCATTGCAAACACGAATCATTGAATCAGATGCAAGCTTAAGATCATCCTAAACTACCAAGTTGACAATATGAGCAACACATCTCATATGAAGATATTCCCCCTAAAACAGTTCCATTCCATGATTGTTTCAAGTAAGCAATTGCTGTATCATTTGGGCTTGCATTATCAATAGTTATGGTCATTATATTGTCAATACTCTAAGCATTCAATGCTTTTTCAACAACCATACCAATGACTTGGTCTAGAAATAGGATGAAAAATTCAAAATCCTTTTTTGAAACTTCCAATTGTTATCAATAAAATGTGCTATTGAGCATATGTAGTTAATTGTTGGAACTAAAGTCCATGTGTCAGTTGTTATTAAAATCCTCCTAGCATTCAATTTTAGAAACATTTTCAAATTTTTTCTTTCATCAACAAACAAGCCATAACAATCCTTAGCCATGGCTATCCTAGAAGAATCTGAACCCTAGGTTGAGTAGCAAAACAAAATTTTCTGTATCTATTTTATTTTTAGCCCTTATTTATTCTGGTTTTCCTTATTTATATCTTTTTAATAATATTTTTTAGAATTTTATTTTATTTTTAACTTTTAGAGCTTAATTATTTTGAATCATTCTATTGAGCATGTGCTTATTAGAGAGTGGTTGTTAATTTAATGTCTTGAGTTATTAACTTGAAGGCCAAGTAAGTGATTCCTAATTTTTTACTTTGGTGCTTAACCTGTTTTTAAAATGTTTTTGCAATTCGTTAGCAAGCTAGTGAAAGATGGCCTCGAGAAGCTATTTTTGCATCAAGTTTTTATGTTTAATACACTCTTCAAAGCATTCTAAGTTTTGAGTTTCTATGATGGATTGATGGAAACTTTGGTTGATGGATTAGTGGTTGATTGTTGATAAAGTAAAATAAAGTAAGGTATGAATATATGCTACTTCGCTACTTTTAGTGTTGAAGTAGGTTAGGGTCTTCTCCTAATGTAAAAGTCGACCACAACTCGAAAATATGCTAAGAGCATGAGTATGATCAAGGATCTTCCTGGATTGGGTTAAGGATTAGCTTTGGCATAGATAAAGCTCCTGTAGTGTACACTTGCGACAAAAGTTTTTGACACATGATAAGAATTAGTTGAAAAGAAATGAATGAAATTGAAAAGTCAATTAATCATCCAATCCATGGTTTGTGGTTGGAAGGTTATGCATGGTAAGCTTTGGCTTGGTGTGGTTTGTGCTTTTTACCTTGAATGAAAATTTGATATTATCCTTTCAGTTTTGAGAGATATGGGTTGCTAGCTTGAGAATAAATTGGTTCTATTAAATTATTTTTGCTTTGAAAAGTGTTAGCTAGTAGGGGTTGCATGTTTGGTAGTTTAGTTAATTTCTTAAGATAATTAGAGTCTCAATCCTCTCTATATCTCTTTGCTCAAGGAAATGATTCTACATTCTAATTGTTTTCTAAGTTTTAAAAAATTATCTAATTTTTCTTCTAGATTTTTTGCTTGAGGGCAAGCAAAAGTTCGAATGTAGGGGAAAAATATGATATGCTCATATTTAGTCATGTTTCCTATATGTTTTTCTCTTATATTTGCTTATCTTTTGATATGTTTAAGCTAAGATATGGTGCTTAATTTGTTCATATTTTGTTTTCAAGTCATATTTTAGCTTCACTTGAGTTAGGAAGGATTTCTGCAAAGTTTTGGAGCTGAATTGCAAGTTTTGGTGAAGTTTTGTAGCAAATATTCCTTGTTACACACCTTATTACATGTCCGTGTCTGAGTTACATGCCCATGTTCCAAATCGCGTTTAATTTGGTGCGATTTTAAGTTTCAGAAGAGTAATACGGTTCTGTACCAGGCTGTGTTTGCCATCTTTTTAGGGTTTCTAGGGTTATTTCAGATAGGAGAAAGAAAAAAAGAAGAGGTAGAAAGTTCACAGGAAAAAAAAAAGTTTTTCATGGAGGAAGACTATTAGAGGCAGTTTTGATGATTAACAGCATTTTATGAACCCGGATTGAAGATTTCTTGTAGAAGAAGAATTTCAACCATGGATAATTCTTTTCTTAGTTTTCTTTTGATTATGTTGTGTTTATTTACGGCACTATAAGCTTAATTTGCCCTACTCATGCTTATAGTAGATGAAGCCTAGGGTGATTTTGTGATTGTGATTGCTTTTTGGTTTAATACGATTATGTGCTTTTCTTGCGATTTATCCAATGTTCTTTAATGCGTTGATTAATAGTAGTTAGTCCATTAATTCAATGTAGGATGATGAACATGTGTCAAATAGTATCTGGTATGTTTGTTGTAAGTCACTGTTTGATAAAAGAGATATTACGGTAACTAGGAGTAATAGATGCGATATAAAATTTTTGGACTAGGGTGAAACTTATTAGTGGGTCGTAGGACTTAAAAAGCGTTGTTAGGAAGCACGGGAGGCCTAGATACCCTATTGGTGATTTAAGAAAAGGGTTAGTGTAACAGGAATAATACGGAGCTAATCTATATTAGGTAGTACTACACGGTCCAAGTTAATCACATTCTTGTTAAACCAAAGTAAAAGAAACATAAAAGAATTTCTAGGGGGATTCGGTTCTAAGTATGAGGTTTTCTTAATTATTTTTCGTTGCCTCCAATAGTTAGTAATTTTTTTTACTGCGTTAGTTTAGTTTAGTTAATTCATAGTAGTTAGTTAAACAAACATTTTAATTAACGGTTAGATAATAGAGAGAAGTGGAGTAAGATAGACAATCTTCGTTCCTTGGGAAAAATGATCTTGGTACTTGCTACTGCTATAATTTGATGATCGGTGCACTTGCCCGTGAGTTCACATATTTTTTTGTATAGAGAGATTTGAAACATCCACATTATTTATTAGTGTAGTGGGAAAGGTTTGTTATGAACCATGAACACACTAGGATGTTTGCCTAGATTAAGCTCTCCTTCATTCTAGGCAATGTGCACAAGTCCTCTCCACATCTTTTTTCATTTTTGGCTAGTAAAAGTGTTCTTTGGGCACTTCTAGTGTCTTGTGGACACTAAAGTGTCCCCATCAAGCCTCCTCCATGGGCCTCCTTCATGAGCGGGCTTTCAGATGGGTGATTGTGGGAAGCAAAACCAATTTTCCAAAAATAAATGCCCATCCTACCTGTAAAACATATCAAAAGCTCCTTTCTAACAATCAACAAAGATCTCGGCAAAGTCAAGGTAACTAGCATACAATTCTTTGATAAGCACAAAACTAAGTAAATTGGCATCCACCGTGGTTAGCAACGTGTACCTTCTTGATAGAGCATCGACCATAATATTCTCCTTACCTTGCGTGTACCTAATCAAATAGATAAATGATTCAATAAATTCCATTTACTTGGCATGTCTTTGGTTAAGCTTGTCTTCTCCCTTTAAGTGCTTGAGAGATTGGTGGTTTGTGTGTTTGAAAAACTCCTCAGGCCATAGGTAGTACTACTAAGTCTACAAGGCTTGCACCAAAGTGTAAAGCTCTTTGTCATATATAGGGTAGTTTAATAAAGCTCCACTTAGCTTCTTGCTAAAGTAGGCTATCCGGCGGTCTTCTTGCATCAACATGACTCCAATTCCTATATGATAGCTGAAAGACGTAAGCCCTGGATACTTTGAAATAAACATGGGGACATAGACCACAGAAATAAGCTATCCACTCTTGATAATAATTAGGCACTTCAAACTCATAGCACTTTCAAAAAATACTGAAAGGACCTCAGGAGTAAGGCAAACACGTTGCTGGTAGAACCATTGGCAAAATCATCCTCCATGCCCCTGAGTGTGGTGTCAGAGCCCAACCATGTACTACCATTTGTAGGCCAATTGGAAATAACCTCTGCAGAGTACGAAATAAGGATCCTCGGATCTGATCATCCACGTGTCTTGATCTCATTCTGTAGAGCCAAATGACTTTATATCCTATCGCATTACAAATTCCTCCAGTAGGATTCTAGGTAAATGACCAAGAGAAAAAACCTCTCCATTCTTTGCTCCATTCAGTCATATCTGCCCCTTGCTAACTTGGGCACTGGAGGCTTCCTCCCCGATAATACTTCAAGGAAACCCATCACCCTAGCTTCACTTGTCTTGCAGATACTCTTTTGTAGTAGCTACTTTTTTGGAGTTGAAGATGCCTTTCATAGAAGATGTCCTGGAGCATTATTTGGCGCCGTTTGTGGGAACCCAGTCCTAGATTATGGTGGCGGAAACTCACCATTCTAAGGACAAAGGGGTTCCTAACCCTTGTCTAGGGCATGGCCTCAAGCCACCATGAATCCACCTCTGAAACCATCACTACTTGAGGATGAATGACCAATGACGGTCACTATGGGGTTTTTGTGTGACTTTCAGTGCTCCATAGAGGACAAAATGACTCAACAATAGGCCAACGCCTATCTTAGGCTAGGTCACGTGGTAGAATGACCTCTCTAGAAAAACCTTGTAACCTAGGGCGTAAATCACCTTGTCGGAGCACGATTAGTGGGAGTTTCCATGATGAGTCTTCAACTGACAGCCTACCTCCTTGGAGTTATAGGACTAGGTAGTCACGTTCAAAAGAACAACGACGTTCACATCAAAAAATTCATTCTCCTTAAGAGAAAACTCCTTTTCCACACCAAAGAAGTTACTCACCTAGAAGGAGGCGTTACTCTCCCATACCAAAAAGACTTGACGATGGGAAGAAGGTGCTACTAAAGTGCTGGTGGAAAAACTCTTGGATAGGCTTAATAAGGTAGAAAAACAAGTCTCTTGAAAGCCTATTTGGTCAAGACTCTCTGAGACCTTCATCAGAGACCAATCCCTATTTGTTTGAGCAATAGCTGAGGCACACATGCCTTGTGACTTTTGGTTACCTTGGTTCAAAAGCTAATATGGTCGGAGCAAACCCCAAGCTCACCCAACCTAGTATAGAAGGAGCATGGTGTTGCATCGGGTTGACAATGCCACCCATTTCAAGTGTTTCAAAGGGACCCTTTTAGGCCTTGCCACGGCTTGGTACAACTTTATAGTGCCGGGAACAATAATCGGGTTCTAGGAGCTGTCCATGGCATTCACACAATAATTCATTAGAAGTAGGCCAATGGCAAAGATGACCATCTAGATGTTTGACAAAGCCTATAAGAATGGAAAAAACATTTGAGACTACGTCAAAACATTTAACCGGGAAGCCCTTAGTGACCCAGACTTTCATCCTGAGATTTGAATTCTAGAATGACTAGAGTGTTCAAGAGGGACTCCCAGCTGTTCTACGAGTTCTCGAAAAACCTACCAAAAATGCTTGGAAAATTTTATCGAAGGGTTGAGTAGCCCCTAATGGCCAAAGAACTAAGGATGGGGGACCAAAGTTTGACCATGAGTCATCCAAGGTCCATCAGGCACAACCTTGGTACTAAGGAGAAGAAGGAAGCCAACCTCGAAAGAATTGAGGAAAAAGGCAGATGACATTTACCCCATTGAACACAACAAGGACCAATATTCTAATGGCATTGGAAAAACAAGGGGCAACTATACAGTGTCTGAAGCCCATTACCTTGAACAACAAGAAAAATATGAAGAAGTATTGCCAATTTCATAGAAACCATGGTGATGACATTGAGGACTACTTTCAATTGATGAAGTATATCGAGTCTTTGATCAAATAGGGGCAACTTTGGTGCTACTTACGTATGCCCTCCCTGAAGTTGCAAGAAAAAAAGGGGACAAAGATAGGAGGTGTGAAGATGAGGACTATGACTATAATAGATGTTGAAACAATCGAAGTCCTAGAAGGCATCTGCCTCATTCGGCTAGAGTCATCCAAACAATCACTACAAGTATACCCTTGGCTCAAAGGAAGAGAAACGAAAGGAAGATAGCCTTGATGGAGTTTGATAGTCCAGCGAACAAGCTACCCTGAAGGGATGGCTCTAGAGTAAAATTCCCTCACGATGACTTTCTCCTCATCACTGTAAGGATTAGGAACTAAGATGTGAAATAGGTGCTTTGTAACGATGGCTCAAACGTATTATTTGCTCATTTACTTCCAAGCTTGTGGATTTCCAAGGAAAGGCTTAAGCCTATGACTTTACCCATATTTAGGGTAGGGCCAGGAGAATTTCCATTGCTTGGCTGGATTGACCTGCCCATCATGCTGAAGGGAACTTCGGTAACAATTGGTGAGGAGTTTTTTGCCTCCGCTATGATGAGATTTATCATCATTGACATTTCCTTACCCTACAATGCCATCCTTGGAAGGCATACACAGGGCAGCTTACATGTGAGGATGGATGTGAAGTATTTGACGGTAACCTTTGACATTAAGGATGGTGACATCAAAATATTCATCGATCAGGCCAAAGTGAGGAAAGTGTTTGTCAGTGCAAGACAAGCCTTTGCCAGAGTTCACACTCAGAACACAGGAAAGGTCACTCCTGATAGCAAAGAACCACTAAAGGATGGTCAGAATGACTAGGAGAAGATACAAATTGAGAAGCTAGAGCTGATTCCTGGTCGTAGTACCCGAATAAAGAAATACATGGATGAGGAAGAAAAAACTAAACTTGTATTTTTCTTGCTATAAAAAAAAGATTTATTTGCTTATTTACTGAAGGACATGCCCAAGATAAACACAGATATAATCTAGCATAGTCTCAGAGTAAGTCCAGATTTTAAGCCTATTTGGAAAAAAAAATGTAACATAGCCTAAAATTAGAGAGATTTCATTAAAAAAGAAATACAACTCTGGGAAGCTAGGGTAATAAAAGAAGTTGAATATCCTGATTGACTTAGCAACATTATTATAACAACTAAGGAGTGGAGTGGCAAGCACTGAATGTGCATTGATTTCACAAGGGTAAATGATGAATGTCCGAAGAACTGGTACCCTTTACCTTCAATAGATCGGCTTGTAGATTTTATAGTTAGGTATGAGCCGTTAAGCTTACTTGATGCTTTCAGGGGATACAATCAAATTCAGATAAACCCTATCGATGAGGAGAAAACAGCCTTCATAATCGATAAAGGAATGCTTTTTTATGTCAAGATGCCATTTAGAGTTAAAAATGTAGGAGCTACATACCAATAACTGATGGATAAGGTCTTCAAGTAAAAAATTGGCAGAGACATAGAAGTATACATTAATGATATGGCCGTCAAAACCAGGAAGCTAAAAGACCACATTGGTGACCTATGGGAAACCATCTAGCAACTTTGGAAATTTGGGATAAGTTTGAAGCCCAAAAAGTGTGTATTCGGGGTAACTGTTGGAAAATTTCTCCTTTTCATGGTATTAGAGCGATTCATAGATGCTAATCATGAAAAGGTGAAGACTTTACTTAAGCTAAAGATGCCCACAACAATTAAAGATGTGCAACTGACATCACCCTTCATAGGCCTGCCTAGGAAAGCCTATGGGAACTTGTCCCACACTAGTCGTAATTGGCTAATTGATTACGTGCACACTAGTTAAAACCTTTATGCTTCTAGTTAATTGATCCTACTATGCAATCATGCATGAATATGTGCTTTGACTTGATAAATAAACTAAAGAAATAACAATTGAAAATATCACCATGGCATTTCATTAAAATCGAACATCAAAACCATCAAAGCATACAAAACATTCATGGTTAACTACACATAATCAACCGAGTATGAATATCCAAGCAAACATAGACTATGCTTACACCCAAGAGTGACCCTAGAGTATGTTACTCATACATGAACATCGGAGGCAAACTAGTATATGAAAAATATACATTGAACCATACCATTGAGATCTATAACTAAGCTCCCAGCTTAGAGCAAACTCTCCGTGGCAAACTAGCGTTTGTCGGCCAAATAAATAATTGTAGTTAGTACAAAAACTTATCCAACAAGTGAACCACAAAGCTAGACTCACAAACTTCAAATAAACCATATACCTGCTCACAAATTTAGTTCAAAAACCCTTGATGATTGCTGGTTCAATGACACCAAAAAACTGCAGAACAAAAGTTAAAAGAGTGAGAATCAAATGTTCTTAGTAAAGGACCCTTCAGCCTACAAGAAAAATACTAAGGATAGGCATCTATACAATATATATGAAGTCTACTAAGTGTGTCTGCAGTCTAAGGGCTAATATATGTGCATATATTCGAGTCCATTGGGACCCCTCCTCTTCCTAGTCATCGCATGGACATCATGTTGTGCCTAGTGAGTTTTGGCCCTTAACTTGCTCCTAGCAATGTCCTAGTGATCTAAGTTCACTAAATAACCTTTCCTTGATTGTTGTGCAAGTGAACATGGTGGATGCACCTCGCTTAAGTTCCAAGGAACTCACCAGGGGTATTAAGCCTCTACATAGTGGCTCAAGTCCTCAGACGTGCCTAGGTCACTTGTGTATTAAGCTTTTACCTCAAAACTTTACCGAGAGTGCACTAGGTTCTCACTTGCACCTCAAGTAATCTTACCTGGGCTAGAAGTGCACTAAACCTTTACTCAAGCCACAAACCTATCCACCATTACTTGGTTCACCCTAGTGGACTAGCAATGACCATGGTTGGACTCATTCAGTAGGTTCTTTGGAACAGCCTAGGTACACTAAGGTTCTCCACCTTGAGATTCAAACCCAAAGGAATGGCTAAGGTCCTAATGGTACTAAACCTTACACCTGATTAATCGTGCTCTAATGTGGCCAAAAGTATCCACATTTTGAATAAAAATGAAGTTAAATCTGGGCCAAATCAAGCATTGAAAAAACATGAAAATGGTAGCACTTTCTTTTAGCTTGACATAAAATCTTGAATCATTTCAACCAGACACCCGAGCAAGAAGTTATAGTCAAAACACTACAAAGGTCTCGAAGCTAGTGGGTCCAGGCATTGTGCTTGTGGGGACACGTCGCCAACCCTTGACAAAGCATTGCCAAAGTACAAAACACTATGTTTTCTTACACGAGGGCTTGGTGATGCATCCCTAACCTTGGTGATGCAACCCCAACCCTTTGTGCCCAAAAAAATCTCAGATTTTGCCTCATAGGCACTGTAGTGGCTTCCAATGCCTCACAATGGCCCTAGGGACAGCTCCAATTGCTTCAATCCTGCATGTACACATGTATTATGCCATAATGCACCATTTAAACCAATTCTATGGTGTCTACAAACACCACAAAAGCCATCAAAACCTCACTAGTCCACTATGTTCATCGCCATCCAGCCACTAACACCATTCACAATACTACTTGAATTCTACCACAATCAAGCTATGAATGGCATAAAAAATGCATGAATCATAAATTCCTTACCTCAATTAACCTTGAACTAGCAACAATCAAGCACCACAAGCTTTAAAGGGTTCCACTAGGTTTCCTAAGTTCCAAGCAAAATACAAGGCATATGACAATAAATTAACACCAATCCAACAAACCCCAAGCTTCCAATAACTCAAGAAACATGGAATTAGCAAGAGGAAAGGAGTGCCTTATGAATTCAACCATGCCCAAGCTTGAAATGTGCCAACAAGCTTCAAATGCACAAAACAAGCATAAAACAATTTATTCTTCTTATAGGTACCATGGAAGCCTTGAAATTTCTTCAAGAAATCATGGATTGTGAGAAGATTTGGCAAGAAAATGATAGGGAGGAAGAGACCTGTATATTTTGCAAGAGAAGGGAGGGAATAGTGCCAAAAATCCCTTCCCTAACAAGTTTAATAGCCATAATGCCTACCCTCCTCAAACTTTTTTAAAACTTGCAAAAATAACCCTTCCTTAAATAGTAACTAGGTAAATAATACACTTAGTAAAAAATGCTAGCTTAGGAATTGAGTTTTAAAAACTGTCATTTTTACTCCCGGTATGTGTCCTGACCCTGTGAGGTGTAAAATGACCATTTTGCCCCTAGGCAAACCTACTACCATAAACAACTTGGAACCAACTAACCTTTGAATAAATTACTTGATCTTGCTAATTCACCTTTAATTAAGGTATTTAAGCTAGGGATTTATGAACTTACCTCGCTCATCGAGCATTCTACTAGGAGGGCTATAACATTCTCCTTACCTTGGATAATTTGGTCCACCAAATTCAATCTCCCCATCTTAAGATACTAACCTAGGATATGGTGCCAACATATCCCACTCAAACCTACCAAGGGGTGTTAGACACAAGACAACCAACTTGGCACTAAACTACTTGATTCGCTTAGCTAATGGTCTCTGGGCACTTGAGTCGGGCCTTATCTTGTATAGGTAATATGGCTAATATCATTTGTTGTGCTCACGCCTAACTGTATTCCAATTACCACTCACTGTTCTTCCCACCTTAACCTAACGTTACTCAGTCCGAACACCTTAATGAAGCTTTTATTCTTGAAGACTATGATATGACCTTTCCTTACCTTCAGCACACGGTACTATTGAAGGACATCTGACTACTCCAAGTTGTCTCAATAAATCCAGTGATCACAAATCCTCAGCACCATACTCTGTGCTTAAGCCTCCTAGTGTAAGGTGGCTTAATAGGTTTTGAAAACTTGTCCATTAAACTCACACTGATATTTACTTACTCAAAGCTTAGCACTAGTGAACTTCCCTTAGTCTCTCTCTTTTGTGCCTAAACCCACTAGTGTAAGCTAACTTAACAAGTTAAACTTGTCTGTTAACACTCACACCTGAAAGGTTTCACCCTAGGTTTGGCACCTAACGTCTCTATACCAAACCCCTTAGTGCAAGTTAGCTTAATGATCATATGACTCTTCCATTAGCCTTTACATTGATAGTTATTCACTGTAGATTTGGTACCCAATAGCTCCTAATGATCACTA
Organism: Aquilaria sinensis; assembly: GCA_005392925.1. Classification (NCBI taxonomy): domain Eukaryota; kingdom Viridiplantae; phylum Streptophyta; class Magnoliopsida; order Malvales; family Thymelaeaceae; genus Aquilaria; species Aquilaria sinensis. The sequence continues at coordinate 294,166 of SMDT01002303.1, forward strand.
GACAAAGTGTGTCACTAGTGTACTATGGAGTCACCACATACATCCATAGCACCCTAAGGCATAATCTGCTCTAAGCTTCACTATACTCTAGGGCTCTTCTGAATGAGTGAACTACTGAGAGTTACAAGTCTAGGCCTACCCTAGAGTATAAGTCTTCCAATGCTCCCCTCGGCCGGCCTCTATGAATTAGGTATACTAGAGCACTGGGCAGAGTACCCATGCACACCACCCGAACACCCTGATCTTACTACCCTTGCTATTTTGGAGTCTTTCACACCCACAAGCTTAGAAAAGCCTCTTTGGCATGAGTTGCATGACCTCCAAGCAGCTAGCAACAATTGGGCCTTGTCTGTGCCCTCTTGGCTAAGGTTTCTTAGCCACCGGTGATTAAGCTACTGATATGGCACCTAAGTTGAAGGTCTTGATGTTTCAACTGCTCTACTCAGAGTATCTTAAGAGCCTAGAACCTACACACTAAGTCTCTTCACTTTCCTGCACTCGAAGCATAATACCCTACATACATCGGATTAGTATTTTAGGTGTGTCCTTTGTACACTTGCTTCTCGGCCACCAAACTTACCCCATGTGTAAAGCACCTATAGGGCTTTTACCTGAGTTGCAAGGTACCACTAGATTCTAGGCCAACCTAGGTATCTTTGGCTTGGTAGTTGACTAGATACCTCAGCCCCTCTCATTAGACTCTAACGTGCCACCAGTCTTATTCAACTTCTCAACCCCCTTTTAGGCTCCCTTGGCTTAAACACTATCAAGCAACTCATTAACAACCATCTTCACTAAAACTATGGTTACAAAGAACCATCTTCACCTTCCATGCTCAACTATTATAACATAACTACATTGTGCTGACCTCTCATCAGGAAGATGTACCTTCAGCTTCACCACGTCTACTCAACTTACTTGGTGGGAGAACTGACTTTAGTTAACTATCGGGAGGTGGTTGGCATTGGAAAACTCAGGTGGCTTATCCCTTACAACTCCACCTAGTGCTCAAACTATGCACCTCGGAACTGGTTCTATCCCTCAGAGTTGTGAGCCTACCCACTAGCCTCAACCAATCTAGCAGGTCACAAGCCCTTCCTTTTAAAGGCACTAGGGTGCAGTGAAATGCTCTAACTCTGGGCTTTACCTAACTTAACCAATATCCTCACCGACTTGGCTTCCAACCCTTAACTTCACTATACTCTAGTAAACATGACAACTACCGGAGTCACAAAATAGATACCTAAGCACAATTGTACCTATATTGGGCCTGACACTTTGATTACTAAGTATAACACTTAACTAGGTGGGATATTTCTTCACCTTATGGTTACATGTAATTCAATTCTCGTCTGGTCTTAGTGAACTCTTTCTCACAAGCGCTCCAAAGACACAACCCTAAAGGGTTGAGGCTAAAGCCTTCTCTTTCTTGGTATCACTTAGTCATTTTTAACCTGGTGGCTCAATGTTCCACTAACTTACAGGCACTAACATAAAGAATGAAGCGTTTATCACAGCATCCATGGTTCCACTTAGGACTAAGTCCTTTGCTTACTCGGCTAGTTTCATTAATCAGGTTTATCTTTTTCCACAAGTCACCTTGGTGGCCTTTGACTCCACAAAACCTTGGCATGATGACCACAAATCACCAACTATCCTATGGTCCATGGCAGTTGATCCTATTACTCGAGTCCTCTAACTACCTTTCGGCAGTCATGCCGAACCCTAGCAATGATCTTACCCCTACTGGCTCTAGCTTGAGGTATATGGCTAATGGGCAAATAAACTTATTACCCTTGGAAGAGTTCCTTGCTCCTTGATTCTCCTGTGGTCACACTGCATTCCATGGTTAGAAATAAAAATTAAAACTTACCTACTTACCTTTTTGGCATCTTACTGAACCTATCCATTGATCTGACTCTAGGGAACCCATCTATTCAATTAACCAGTCTTTACATTACTGACTAGGCCAACCAAAACTAATCTTGTGAAAGAACAAAACCTATGCAACCTTAGGAAAAATCCAATCTAAGGTTTTTACGCCTCCACTTAGGTGGTTTCATGAACCAACAAGTGGGTTATAGGGTTCCAGGTATCATCTCAACATTTGGTGCATCTTTAGGTCTTAATGCACTTGTGTTAACCCTTAACCCTGCTCAAAACTACTACCCAACAAGCAAAATAAAACTATGCCAGTAAACCGATGCCAGAACTTACCAACAAAGTGATTAGACTATTAGTGAAAGGTTAGGGATTTACTTCACACTTGTCATTCACCTGCCCGCAAGTTCACTACAGCTACCCATTGCATCCGGCTGGTGGCCGCCTACCCTGACCACTTGATTGGTCGAGTAAAGCTCAAACTACTACTCTGGTGGTACTAGGCCAACTCCTTGTGGCAACTACTATTGAGGACAACTTCTAGGTTGGTCTTGACTTAACCAAGCCTAATAGTACCACTATTTTGATGACCACTCGAACCATTGACAAAATTTCCTAGGTGAAAGCTAAGAGTTATGCACTATTTGCACCTGTGGGTCTTAGCCCACCCTCGTAATCCATTCTCGCTCTTCATTCTTTAGCCAACTTTTGCACTATTGGCATATCGCCCATGCTCCAACTAGGTTGGATGAGCCAACCTCCACCTTGTCATTCTATGTCTTTGACAACCCTAACTCTCTGTTGAGAGCCAATGCATCCTTGACCACTTTCCAGTGCCTACCTCGATGATCATTAAGCACCTTTATATGCTAGCTTAAGGCGTTGGGAAACTTGGCCTTAAGCTCCTACTCTCAATGAAAAAAGTACAAGGTGTTACTCTTTGTTGCTTTGTAGCCTACATGACTAAGTGTTCATCATTTAGGTCAAAGCATCCTCAACTCCTTTTGATGTTGCCTAAACCATTCAAGTTGATGTGTTCAAGTCCTGACACTTTGGGAGTAATGGACTCAGGTTGTGATACTCCCGACCTTGGAGGTTTCCATGCCCTTCTAGTCCTATGGATCTTGTTGCCTACCTCGTGTTCGAGGTTTAAAAACAACTTCCTAGGATAGTGTTCACATTTTTCTACTTGCACGAAGGCATACTTCTACCTTAGAGCAAGTCAAAATAACTACCTCAACATTGCCACACTAGACTACTAAAATCCATTCTCGGACTCTTAGCACTTAAAAGCACACCTGACCTAGTTTTCATCATTGTAACCTGCAACTAAAGTAGATGAAAACTCACAGATGTTGGTTAGTACTAACTACTTTAGCATAAGGACAATCAACTAGATCTCAGTTCTTAGCCTCTAATGACCATGATCGAGCTTTGGTACCAAACTAACACAACCCTTCGTGGGCCTGCCCAGGAAGCTTATTGGAACTTGTCCTACACTAGTCACAATTAACTAATTGATTATGTGTAGACTAGTTAAAGCCTTTATACTTCTATGTAATCATGCATGAGTCTGTAGTTTGACTTGATCAATAAATAAGGAAATAACACTTTAAAATATAGCCATGGCATTTCATTAAAATCGAACATCAAAACCATCAAAGCATACAAAACATTTATGTGGTTAACTACACATAATCAACCAAGTGTGAACATCTAAGCAAATATAGACTATGCTTATACCTAAGAATGACTCTAGAGTACACTACTCATACATGAACATCGGGGGCAAACTAGTGTATAAAACATATACACTAAACCATACTATTGAGATCTGCAACTAAGCTCTCATCTTAGAGCAAACTACTGGTGGCAAGCTCTCTTATGCTTTATTAGCTTCTATCAGCCAAATAAACAATTGTAGTTAGTAAAAAAACCTATCCAACAAGTGAACCACAAAACTAGAATCACAAGATTCAAATCAACCATATACCTATTCGCGAGCTTAGCTTAACAACCCTTAATGGATGCTGGCTCAACGACACCTAAAAACTACATAACAAAAGCAAAAAAAGTGAGAGTCAAAGATTCTCAATAAGAGATCCTTCAACCTGCAAGAAACATACTAAGGACACATATATATACAATATATTTGAAGTCTACTCCATGCATTTGCAGCCTGAGGGCTAACCTATGCGCATATATTTGAGTTTCTTGGGACCTCTCCTCTTCCTAGTCCTTGCATGGATGTCACATCGTGCCTAATGAGTTTTGGCCCCTAGCTCGCTCTTAACAAGCTTGGCTTGCTAACATCCTAGTGAGCTAAGCTCACTAAATAACTTTCTCTTACTTGTTGTGCAGGTGAACATAGTGGATGCACCTTGCTTGAGTTCCAAGGAACTCACTAGGTGTACTAAGATTCCATATAGTGCCTCAAGTCCTCAGACTTGCCTAGGATACTTGTGTTCTAAGATTTTACCTCAAAACCATACCAAGAGTGCACTAGGTTCTCACTTGCACCTCAAGTAATCTTGCCTAGGCTACAAGTGCACTAAACCTTCACTTAAGGTACAAACCTATCGACCATTACTTGGTTCACCCTAGTGGTCTAGAAATGACCATGGTTGGACTCATTCACTAGGTGCTTTGGAACCACCTAGTTGAACTAAGGTTCCACACATCGAGACCTCAAACTCGAAGGCATGACTAGGCTCCTAATGGTACTAAACCTTAGACCAGATTAATGGTGCTCTAATGTGGCCAAAAGTATCCTCACTTTAAACAAAAATAAAGCTAAAACTAAGCTAAATCAATCTTTAGAAAAACATGTAATTTATATCCCTTCATCTTAGCTTCATGTGGAATCTTGAATTGCCTCAGTCGGACACCCAAGCAAGAAGTTATACACGAAACACTACAAGGGTGTCAAAGTTGGCGGGTCCAGGCATTTTGCCTATGGGGACACATTGTCAACCTTTGGCGACGCATCGCCACAATACAAAACACTCTGGTTTCTTACACGAGGGCTTGAAAATGCATCCCCAACCTCGGTAATGTGTGCCCAGCCTTCTATGCTCAGAAAAATCCTAGATTTTGCCTTATATGCACTTTGGTGGCTTCTAATGCCTCACAATGGCCCTAGGGATGCCTCCAATTGCCTCAACCCTTCATGTACACATGCATTAGGCAAAAATGCACCATTTAAACCGATCCTACAGTGTCTATAAACACCACAGAAGCCATCAAAACCTCACTAGTCCACCATGTTCATCACTATCCACCCACTAACACTATACAAAACTACTTGAATTCTACCACAAGCAAGCTATGAGTGGCATCAAATATGCATGAATCATAAATCTTTTACCTTAATTAACCTTGAACTAGCAACAATCAATCACCACAAGCTTAAAGCAGAAGCTTCAAAGGGTTCCACTAGGTTTCCTAGGTTCTAAGCAAAATACAATGCATATGGCACTAAATTAACACCAATCCAACAAAACCCAAGCTTCCAATAACTCAAGAAACATGGAATCATCAAGGGAAAAAGAGTACCTCATGAATTCAACCATGCCCAAGCTTGAAAACACCCCAACAAGCTTTAAATGCACAAAACAGGCATAGAACAAGCCATTTTCGTCATAGATGCCATGGAAGCCTTGAAATTTGTTCAAGAAATCATGGATTGAAAGAAGATCGGGCAAGAAATGAGAGGGAGGAAGAGACCTTTGGGTTTTGCAAGAGAAGGGAGAGAATTGTGCCAAAAATCCTTTCCCCAACGAGTTTAATAGCCATAATGGCTCTTCCCCCTCAAACTTTTTTAAAACTTCCAAAAATACCTCTTCCATAAATAGTAACTAGGTAAATAATGCACTTAGTAAAAAATGCTAGCTTGGGCTTTGAGTTTTAAAAAAAGTCATTTTTACTCCTAGGATGTGTCCTGATCCTCTAAGGTGCAAAATGACCATTTTACCCCTGGGCAAACCTAATTCCATAACAACTTAGAACCAACTAAACCTTGAATAACTTACTTGATATTGCTAATTCACCTTTAATAAAGGTATTTAAGCTAGGGATTTACGAGATTTCCTCACTCACCGAGCATTTCACTAGGAGGGCTATAACAGCAATGATTGACCAGAAGAATAATCGCACTTAGTAGATTTATATTCCAATATGGGACCGACAGATGTCAGCCATTCTTCAAGGTGTTAACTAAGGCCATAAAATGTGACATCAGACTTAACAACAAACAACGCCCTTTGAATGAAGAATGCCCAAAAGCCTGGGAAGAGCTAAAGTACTACTTGGCAAAGCTGTTGACACTTCGGCAGCTGAAGAAAGGTGATCACCTCTTATTATATCTCACAGTAAATAAGAAAGCTGTAACCTCTGCCCTCGTTAAGGAAGAAGAAGGAGGAAAACAATGGCCCATATATTATGTTAGTAAGTCTTTGCATGGAGCTGAAGTAGGGTATCCAATCTTGCAAAAGGCTATATATGCCTTGGTTATAGCTAGTAGGAGACTTCAGCCTTACTTCAAAGGACATACTATCATAGTGAGGAACAACTTGCCTCAAAGGGATGTCTTGAAAAGGTTAGACCATTTGGGGCAATTATCTAAATGGTGCATAAAGCTTGGTGAGTACAAGATCATGGATGAACCAATAAAGGCACTAAAAGCGCAAGCACTAGCAGACTTTATACCTGAACTTCCAGAAAGCATCAAATCCAAAGAAGTTTTAGAGGATGAGGATCCAAGATGGCCATTTTTTATTGATGGTGCCTTAGGATCAGAGCACTAAGGTGCGGGAATAGTGCTGAGAGGACCCAAAAGAATGGAGGCTACTGGAGCCATCAAATTCAATGTTTAGGTCACAAATAATGTTGCCGAATATGAGGCACTTATAGGTGGCCTACTATTAGTATGAAATGTTGGAATAAGAGCCTTGTAGAACTATAGTGACTCACAGTTCTTAGTCCAACAATTAAAAGGTGAATACGAGGCCAGTGAGCTGAAGTTGATAAGATATCATGAACTTATAAGTGAACTCATTCAAAAGTTTGACAGAGTCTAAATTGAAAGGTACCTTGGAAAGGGAATTGCCAGGTAGAAGCATTAACTAAGTCCCCACAACACACTGAGATACTCGCCACCCCGAGTATCACTATTTTATCTTTACCTACCATGGATTGTGGTTGGAGAGCTCCAATAAAAAATTATTTTATGAGCAGCCTTTTCCCTAACGACCATCAGGAGGTAGCAAAAGTAAGGCAAAGATCACAAAGATACTTCTTGATCAAAGAACAATTGTATAGACAAGGACATTCCAAACCATTGTAGAAGTGCATCATCGAATAGGATACAGAATCAGTACTAAAGAAGGTCCACTAAAGGATGTATGGATCACACATCAACATGGATGCCCTCGTGGGAGTATTATTTCAGCAAAGATACTTTTGGCCTACCCTTGGGAAACATGCTTGGCAACTTGTCAAATATTTTGACAAGTGCCAGGGACAAGCTCACATGCAAAGGGTGCCTTTCGAAATGGTAACATTGGCCTACTACCCTTGCCCCTTCGTAGTATAGGTTATTAATCTAGTATGACCACTACCAACCACTCCCAGATGGGTAAGGCATTGTGTAGCTGCATTCAACTATTTTACTAAGTGGATAGAAGCAAAATTTTTATCCACAATTTCAGTCAAGGAGGTGCAAAAGTTTGTTTGGAAAAAAATCATTTATCAATTCGCCTATTTGATGGTGTTAGAAGCATATGATGACACTTAATTTATTAACAAAGGGTTCTAAGAATTTACTATCAACCTAAGTATAAAGCTGCATTTCACATTAGTAGCACACCCACAAAGCAATGGACAAGTGGAAGTGTTGAATAAAACCTTAAAAGATGGACTAAAAAAGGGTCTTGGAGAGGCAAAGAGGAAGTGGCTCAGTGAACTCTCTAGTGTACTTTGGAGCTACCGAGCAACCTAAAAAGAGATAATAAAGGCACATCATTCTCCTTCAAGTTCGAAACAGAGGCTCTACTTCCTGTTGAAGTTATGTGCCTTTCCATATGGTTGCAAGTCTTTGACAGAAAAGAAAATGATACTAGTCTAAGGGCCAAACTTGACATGATCTAGAAGCATAGAGAAACTGAAGAACTTAGGAGAAAAGTTTTTCAAGAACAAGTTACTACTGTAGCAAACATGAAAGTCAAGCTTAAAGGAATAAATGTTGGTGACTTTGTTCTCTGAGCAGTTGAAGTATAACCTCGGCTACCATCCCATGGTGTACTTCAAGCAAACTAGGAAGCCCCTTACCTTGCTAGCAAAGAAGTCCGGCCAAAAGTCTTTAATCTCTTAGATGCCAAAGAAGTCGAACTAAAGAAAACCTGGCATTTGGACTCTTTGAGAAAGTATTATGCTTGAAAATAATTAGAGAAATTTTCTAATGATTTCAACTAAACAAAGATGTACAAATGCTTCTTAAATGATAATCATCTGGCACTCAGAAAAATTTCTTGGTACTTAGAAAAATTCCAAACGTGCATTCAAAGCATACTTTGAAAAGCATCCTCAAAGGAGGGGGTAAACAAGGATCCAAGTATCCCTGAATTAGCTAAAGCGTGAAGATCACTGGAAAATAATTTATAGAAATTTTAAAACTTGAAGACAATTAAGAGTATTTGAAAGATGAGAAGAATGGAAACCCAGTTAGGCAAAAATGCCTTCATTACTTTAAGAAAAATAAATACAAATGAATGAAGGAAAAAACTTAAGGCTAAGGCCTAAGCTATGCCTTGGTGTTGTCTTCATAAGGCTTCTTGAGGGCCTTTTCTTCAGCAACTTCTTCCTTTAAAGTCTGCTTCTCCAAAGTCCCGTGCTCTAATGAACTCTTTCCTTATTGAGGAAGCCCTAAGAACTCTCACTTTGACCAAGCCTAAGAGGGCCCTGATGGGATATTAAGGGCCTGAAGGAAAAACAGATCTAAGTCTGGATGACAACTTAGGATTTGATGCCGAGCTAGGCAAAAGCCATCTTGATAAGCCTGGTTCGCCATCTCATCAGACTTCACCTTCTTCTTCTTTAGATCATCCATTTCCTTCTTTTTCTTTTTCTTGGACTTCTTCTTCTGCTCCATATTGGTCTCAAGTTGTTGCATTTCCTTCAAAATGGTAGCAACTTAAGAGGTTAGGGCCTCTTTTTCTTTTTAAAGAGCCTTATTGGCCAAGGTTTAGGTGATCAACATCTACCCAAGTTTGGTCGTCTTTGAAGAAAAATTCTCAAAGAGCATTTGCATCACCTCGCTTATCTAGTGGCACGCCTTCGATACGTCTTCTTTAGCAATCTTCTTTTGTTGCCCAAACTTGTGGCAAGTAGTTGCCAAGGCATCCTTGGTTTTTTCCAAGTTTTCCTCAGTTTGGGAGCGGATCATAGTTTGCTTAATATACCATTCTCGGAAATAGGCCCCATACGTGAGTTCTGGAAGACAAAGATGAAAATGTAAGATCAAAACCCAAAAAATGGCAAAAAATTTCTAAGTACCAGAAAAGCAAAGTTAGTCACTTGAGCTTCATGCTTGGTTGTCCGAGTAGCAATAATCTCCTCATTCAATCATGACTCTATTAGAGATTGAAAATGGCATTAGTTATAATGCCTCTAGCCATTTGACGCACCATCTTTTGGCAGTCTTCAGAAAACAAGTCTATGTCCTCTGTGGACCGCCAGAATGGTTCCCTCGGCACCTTGCTTGAAGGGATCTTGGCATCCCGAGCATGTACTTCCTCTTGTGGTTGTCAACCCAATACGGGGTAGTAACCTCTCCCACACGATCCCAACGTAGTTCAGTTACCACATTGGTCTTTAACCATTCATCTATAAAATCCAAAATTGCAAATAAACCAAAATTCATAGATGAAAGTTTAAGGGCCGAACCTAGTGGGGACACCTTGGTAATGATGTCGGCAGCGTCACCCTTAAAATTGTTAGCATCCAAAATCTCCATGGGGATTGCCTTCCCCTTCGCTCTCCTTCTTTCCTTGACCTCCTCTTCATTGTAAATGGCCAAAGCAGTGCCTATGGTCTCAGTTGCCGAGGAAGGATTGATGAGAGTTGAATGAATAGCAACTTTTGGTTATTTGGTTACCCCGTCGATGACTTTAGGAAGAGGATGAGGGAGAAAATGAGTGTCCTTAGCTTTCTTTGAGCTTGGCTCAGTCGAAATTTTCCCCTTCTTCCTTTTAAGAGCCTTCTTATTTTTGCCATTTTTCTTTTGCTCCCCTTTCTCCACTTTCCCAAGGAACAAACTTTTGTAGAAGCTGGTAGACCTGTCACCCATATCCCCAAAAAGGTGAAAACATCAATATAAGTAAAAGATGAGCCAACTACAAAAAAAAAAACAAATGGAACTTACTCTTTACAAGTTTTTTATATGAACTCTCCTTTGAAATGAGCTTGACTATTATGGATTCTTTCACATCCACACTCGACTGGGGCATATCAAGATCAATTAAGTGCTCCTTCATGACACCCAACTCTCAAAGAATATTTTTGGCTATGAGGTCCCATTGAATAAGGGATAGGTACAGATCATGTGTAGGAAGGAGGTCATCCCAGTCCGCTACTTGCCAAATTTAACTATCAAAAGTCCATGAACCTAGTCTTAAGATCCCTAATAAGGAGTTTGAAAGGGTCCCCGATGTCAGCCACCAGCGTCCCTGAAGCCCACTTCATCAAAATGTCCACCATGACTCTAGCTTCTCCATGAGAAAAGGTTTTTTTTGCCAACCTCTCCAACTATCATTAGTGGAAAAGGTAAAAGTAAACTTCTTGCTACTTGTCCCCCAAGGTAGCAAGAAGTTGAATGAACCTTTTAGGACAAGGTGGAGTTTGCAATATTGCATAAAGAGAAAAAAATGAGGTCTATCTTAAAACCCTACGCATGCAAAAAAATGAATTAAATAAGAATAGGAATTTGGTGGAAGTTGGCTAATGGCTATACTGTGAAACTCACAAAAATCTGAGACATCAAGGGAGGATATCGAAGGCCCACATTAAGTTGGGTTTTGAAAACAATTATCCCTCAATCCCAAGGTTCGTAGCTCAACTCACCTTGTTTAGGAACCCTAACCTTGACATATAAACACAAAAAGAACTCTGCACACCACTTATCCACTTTTTTTGAGGCAGCACAGCTTACATGAGCATCCAAGGAGCTCCATCCCCCTTCGACAACCCTAAACTTAGCACTTTAACTAGCCATCTCTCCTACCTCAGAAATCTAGAAAGCAACTTCAGAAAAAAAGGGAAGAAAGGAGAAAAGAAACCTCAGGCAAACCACCTACTTGAGGCTACTTTAAAAGCTAACCAACCATCATAAAAAGTCACTAAAATTCACTCTGCAACAAAGACCACCGTGAGAAAGGAAAGGAAACTAGAAGAGCTAGAGAGCAAATAAAGAGCCAAGGAAAGAACAGAATGATAAGTGAGGAACTTTTACTTGATTGAGGAAATATATAGCTTGAAGGAGGCAAGTGAAAAAAAGTTGCAATACTGATGGCCTATATACAAAAAATACCTTTATGAGCCAAAGTGATGTGTTGTTACAAAAATAGCCAATTATAGATTGACACGTGTCAATTTAGAATGCAAATCAAAGGCACACATTCTAAATTCTCAAATCCATGACATAAGGATCAACGAGATGATGCGTATACCAGAAATTTTCCTGCGAAATTTGGAAATTATCAAAGGAAAATTTAATGTCCTGAAAGTGGGGAAAAAAAATTTCCTATAAAATATAGAGATTATTGGAGTAAAATTTAATGCCTTAAAAGTAGGAAGAATCCCTAGCCACAAACCTAAGATACCTAGCTCCTCCAAGCTGAAGGTGCCACTTCGGCCTTAGCCAAGGATGGGGGAACATGCTAGCCGATAAGCGTAATCCCTGGATACTTTGGAACGAACATAGGGGCATGGACCTCAGAAATGAGCTACCCATCCTTGGTAATAATTAGGCACTCCAAACTCTTAGCACCTTAAGAAAATACTGAAAGGACCTCGAGAGTAAGGCCAAACATGTGGCCGCCAGGACTGCTGGCAGACTCATCCTCTAGCCCCTAAGTTTGGTGTTAGAGCCCAATCTCCTACCACCCTCTGTAGGCCAGCTGTGAATTCTTTCTGCAAAGTATGGAATGGGGACCCTTGGATCTGATTGTCCACAGGTCCTGATCTCATTCTGTAAAGCCAAAGGGTTTTATATCCTATCGCCTTGTAAATACCCCGAGTAGGCTTCCAGGTAAAGGACCAAGAGAAAAAATCTCTCCACTCTCTGCTCCTTTCCTTCATATTTGCCCCCCACTACCTTAGGGTTCGAGGCTCCCTCTCCAGTAATACATCGAAGAACCCCTTCACCTTAACTTCACCTATCTTGCAAATGCTCCTTTATAGCAACTACTTCTCAGGAGGTGATGATGTATTACATAAAAGATGTCCTGGAGTATCACTGTATTTGAAGCATCACACTCAATCTAAAAAGCTTTAGTGAATTCAGACAATGATAATAAAAGGGCATTGCTTAATCTTTCCTTGAACACCTGAAAAGCATCATCGTGGGGCTTTGTCCACTTCACTCCCACATCCTTCTTAATTGCCTTAGTTAAGGGTGTTACAATGGTAGAAAATTCCTTTACAAATCTCTTATAAAAACTAGCTAACCCGTGGAAAGATCTTTCCTCACTCGCGGACCTAGGTGTGGACCATTCTTGTATGGCTCAGACCTTTTCTATGTCTACATCTACTCCTAGGTAGTTTACCATATAGCCAAGAAAGAAAACTTGGACAGTAAAAAAATTGCACTTCTTCAAGCTACCATATAACTTTTGGAAAATTAGCCTTAGGTGCTCAATGTGCTCTTCTAAGCCCTTTCTATAGACAAGAATATCATCAAAATAGACTACCATAAACCTTCCTATGAACTCTTTCAAGATATGGTTGATTAGCCTCATGAAAGTGCTTAGTGCATTGGTAAGACCAAAGGGCATAACTAGCTATTCATATAAACCAAATTTTGTTTTGAATATAGAGTTCTACTCATCCCCTCCTTCATTTTAATTTGGTGATATCCACTTTTAAGATCAAATTTTGAAAAGATTGTAAAAGCATACAGCTCATCTAACATGTCATCTAATCTAGGGATGGTTTACCCTCCACATGTCATTCTCCTTAGGCACCAAGAACACTGGCATTACACACGGGCACATGCTATCCCTTATGTATCCTTAGGTCAACAACTCCTTCATTTGCTTCTAGATTTCCTTGGTTTCTTCATAGTTTCTTTTATAGGTTGGCTTGTTTAGAATAAAGCACCAAGCATACAGTTTATTTAGTGCTCAATTCCTCAGATAGAGGGCAACCTACTTGGCTCCTTATGGAATATGTTCTAATAGTCCTACAACAATGACAACACAACACTAAGACGAGGGTTATAGAGTTTGTTACTAGCTAGAAAGAGGTCCTTGTAGACCAAGCGCAGCACTGGTTTCTGTGCTTAGAGGGCTTTCTTCACATCACTCATTTTTCATAAGAAACTCAATTTTTTTCTATCGGCTTTGCCTTTTTTTTTCTTTTCTTAGGCATTCACTTCTCTTACATTCCCTCTGAAGACCACTCTCCATTCTTCCCTCTGATTTTCTTTCAACTTTCCCTTCCTTTTATTCTTCTAGCGTTCACTTAACTTTTCTCTTTTTTCCTTTTCCTCTTATCCTCACTTTCAAGCTTCATTTGATCTTCCATGGCTTGGTGAGGTGTAAGGTGTACAATAGTGATTAGCCTTTCATTATGCACAAAGGATACATATTCTTATATCCATCATGTGAAACTCTTTTATGAAAATGTCACAGTCTTCCTAGCAACACATGGTTAGATTGCATGGGTACCACATTACACATCACCTCCTATTTGTAGTTCCTAATCTCAAAAGTTATCAATACTTGCTTGCTCACCTTGATCTTTCCTAAATTGTTTAGTCATTACAACCTATAGGTTTTGGGCACCTTAGTATAGGAATTTACAGCTTTTCAACAAATGGGGTGCTAGCCACATTAGTACAACTACCTTCATCTATAGTTAAACTATACACCTTACCTCCTGGGAACATCTTGTGTGGAAGATGTTCTCTCTTTGGTCAGCCTCTTATCAGACTTTTAATGTTAAGTGCGTTCTTGCCACTAAAAGCTCTATTTCAACAAGTTATTCCTTATTGCTACAATCCTCTAATGGAAGCATGCCTTCATATTTGAACTCACTTTCAGTCACCACCTGACCTTTATCGTTGAGAATCATAGTCTTTTGGTTTAGGCACTCAGCAGCTATATGACCTTTGTTGTGGGGCCTCACTTTGAAAGGTCTTTATTGGGGTGCACCATGCCTCTTTTAGAGGGCTCGGGTTCGATCTTCAAGGGCTCTCACCTAACCTCCCTGCTCCAGGTAGGCTTCCAGATAGGATTAAGCTGAGTGGCATTCCTCTTCTTAAGTTGTTTGTTGACTTTGATTATGGTGTGCACCAGATCTTCCAACTCTACATAGGACTACAGCTCTACAACATTGGCTATCTCAGAGTTTAGGCCATGTAGGAACCTTGCCATTGTAGCCGTTCAATCCTCCTCTACATTGGCCTTCATTAGGGTCATCTTCTTCATCTCTTTGAAGTAGTCTTCAACGGACCTTGCTCCTTTGGTCATCCTTTGTAGCTTGAGGTGCAACTCTCTGTAATAGGTGCTTAAGATAAATCTTTTTTCTTGATGGTCTTGAGCTCTGCCCATGTCCAAATGGGGTGCTCTCCATTCTTTTGCCTCTAATTACCACCTGATCCCACTACACAGGAATGTAGTTAGTGAATTCTACAATTGCAAGCTTTACCTTTTTCTCCTCGAAGTACTTATGGTAGTCAAAGATCTATTCCATCTTAGCCTTCCATTCTAGGTAGGACTCAAGGTCACTCATGCATTGGAAACTTTGGAATATATAACTTGATGAAGTTATTGTTCAAGTCCACCTTAGGTGGCTCTCAAGCTGCTTTCCTAGGAAGGTATTGGTTGGCACTCCAATGCTCCTCTTTATAATCTAACTTGTAGCGGTTGAAGGCTCAGACGAGTTTATTTCTCAGGGACTCCTAGCCTAGTGTCTTCTATAGGGTCAACTAGGCACTAACCTTTTATCTCCACTATTTTTGCTCTTCTTTCATTTTCCATATTCAGGTAATCATGCACCTAAACTCAGCTTAGAGAGCCCAAACTATGAGCTTGATGTCCATAGGGTGCTCCCCTTGGCAAGACATCCTGAAGCCAAAAGATCCTCACACACTTCCTCATGTGTTTCATTCAAGATAGCACTCTTACACTTAAATTTTGTTAGTGGGCAATTGCTTTGTAAGACTTAATGCCATAAGGTTTTATTGGATTTGGACTCAAAACAACCCAAAATCCCTCTCATTTACAAAACAAAAAATTGAAAGAAAAGGTAGGTTTTGACATTCCAAAGCTCCATTGGTGTAAGACCTCATGAGCCTTTTTTTTTTTTTTTAAGAAAGAGACATGGTTCATTTGCAAATATTGCTTCAAAAGCCTTCTTTTTTGCTTCTGAATACTTCATTGTCTATTTTTTTTTATGTAAACAGCAAGCAACCAACATTTAAACACTTGGTGACTTTTGAAACACCTTTTGACTCACGACACTTGATGAAAACAAACCTAAAAGTAAGAAAGAAAAAGGGTTTTAGTATGGGAGTTGAACAAAATAAAATGAAGGAAAACAAACTAAAAATAAATGGAAGTAACACAAAGATAAAAGATATAAAAGTCCTAGGTGGAACTTGTAGCCTTTAATACAACCTAATAGGAACCCACTTGGTATATAACCAAGGAACTCCTTCCCAAGTTTCTAATAACCTTCAACAATCACCCTAAACATGATTTGGACCCTTACCCCTAACCAACCTGTGGCTAGAAATGAGTAATGTTACCCAAGTGCTTACATAAGAGTAAAATTACAAGTGTCAAGCCTAGTTGAAAAAGAACTCAAAGATAGATGCTTAAAACAAAACAATTATATTATATTCAACTTGTTGCTTACATACAATAACACATGAGCTTATATAAGCTAGCTTGGGCATAAGAAAACCTAGAAGAGCTAAGTCTAGTTGGATTAGGACATGAGTGTGTTAGTAGGGTGCCTCAAGTCCATACTTTAATGACTTCCCAAAAAAGAGTCTCAACTATATCTTGGGTAAGTCTTATACTTATTACTTAAAAAAAATAAGGCTTTTAGCTCATAAATACAGTAAAGACTAAGCTTGGGGAATATAGGTGTATAGTAGGTGCTTTCATATGCACTCAAGCAGGTGCACTGGTACATGTATCCTACTTGTATGCTGGGGGGCATGCCTGGGCATATGTCCGGGCATGTCTATAACATATGTCATGGGGCTCGGTAGAGGCATATGCACAGGGTCCTCCACTAGGTGCGCATGAGGCTCAACCTCCACCAAACTCACAAGTTTGGTTGATTCTTCCTGGCTCATCCTTGGCTCATCTAAGTTTCCTTCCAAAAGTACTTATAAGTCTTCCCTAAGCTCTCCAACTTGCCTCATTGAGATAAGTTTGATGGTGATCTTCAAAGGGTCTTGGTTGGTGCTCCCGGGCTTCCATCTGGTTCTTTCACTAGTTCACAAGGTCTAAGTACCAATTCTTTGGCCACTTGAAGCTCTGACCTTTACTTACTTGCCATACATGACCTTAACCCTTAAGGTACTTCGAACCTTAGCTAGATTACCTTATTTCCAACTTTCTATGCTTTAAACTTACTTAAGAATGGAGTAATTCTTAAATTCAACATTTTTTAAGTCTGAGGGATGTCTAATAACAATTAGGAACCCATTGTGTGGCTTGGAAATAGCCCCCCAACTTAAGCCCAAATGTGTATTGGGATTGGTAAGCAATGGGCCATTTGTCTTGGGTCCTGGTAGGCCTATTGAGGTGTTACAGTGCCAAGCTCATGCGCCTTTCCCCCACTTCTTGGTTTCTTGGTTCTAACTTGAACAATGGTCATCCAAATCACCTTAAACTTACTCCCAAGCAAAAATACAAATTAAATGCCTTGTGGCTACTTAGAAACCACTTAAAATCCCTTACCTTGACTCCATTTGTGCATGATTGAAGCAAGTTTGCACACTATTCAACAATGAGCTTCAACGGTGTTCTTTGAAGTTCTAGGCCAAATCGTTCATACTTAACACCTAATTAAGCTTAAGCAAGACCAATATGTTCTACCCAATCAAGTAAGAGCCGAAACTAAGCTAGTGGAGGAGCAATTACCTCAATTTCTATTAAGTGTTAATTTTGTGGTCAAATATGTTAATTTTTTGTCAATTTTAACCACAATTTTCTACCTTACCACCTAATATTTTTTGCTGATTCATGCTTTATTCTTTCATTTTGTAGGTTGGAGAAGAAAACTAAAGCATTAGAATGACACTAGGATGAGTGGAACAAAAAATGGGCGTGCGAAAGTCAAAGCTGAAATATAACTATAAGGCCTAGGTGGCAAGAGTGGCGCATAGGCACCACAGTTCATTTTGCCCCTGCCTGAAAATGCATCGATGCCTAGGCTTTAGACATCTTGAGCCTAGGCACTGAGGAGCCAAATTTGCCTCATTTTTTCCCCTAGGTGCCCCTACACCAGAAGAATAATGGTTCCCCACCTCTAATTTGAATCTATGCAAACTATTAGCTAGGGGATTCTATCAAAATGGATAGGTGGGTTACAAAGACCCCTCCAAGAAATAAAAAATCTAGATCCCATGCTTCATCTTCCCACATTCTAGGCTAGAGCTAGGTTTTCTTTTTTCATTCTCTTAATTTTCATCCTTTGTTGGACACCATTAGAGCTCACTTGGAGGAGGCTTACAGTGCTAAAAAAGGCTTGCTTGGATACTTGGGGAATCAAGCTATTCTAGTCATCTTGGGTTTATTCTTCCATCTTCTTTGTTGTTCTTTATGGATGTTATTCTTTCTATTTGCATGTTTATATTTAGTTTGAGCATGAAGTAGTTCTCCAAACACTTTCTATGGTTGTAGTTATTAGACATGGTTATGGTTGATGAATGAATGGTTATTTGTCTTAGACTTTCCCTTCATTTCTTGTTTACTCTTTTCCTTAAGCTTATTGTTGTGTCGATTGATTAAGGACCACAGTCAATTACACATTATATTTCTTTTAAACTCTTGGAAACATTAAAAGGAATTGGAATTAAGAGAATAGTGTATTGACCATAGGCTTGTTGGGAAACTAGTCTAGGATAATAGGTGAAGGTAAATTGAACTTATAATGCCTTTCTTGAACTAGCAATTTAGATGGAAGTCCATTGTAGTTTAAGCTTAGAAGGGTGACCTTTAACTTGGGAAATTAAGGGCCTAACTAAATCACTTCACCAACAAGTAGGAAAATCATGACATTAGCCATAATTCAATAGCTAACCAAGTTAAGTAGTAAAAACCATAGGAAGTGTACCTTCATTAATTCATTCGAAACTCCCCAACTTGCATTGTATTTATTGTTCTTGTTTTAATAGTAATTTAAGTAGAGTTGTAAACTTAGTTATTTTCATATTGAGTAAATCATCAATTGTTGTTTGTTTAGCTATAGTGAGCCTCAAGGTAGTGGTAATTATGAAGTAATACAAATCAATCCTCATGGAAACAATATCTTACCCACCCTATGTACATGATTCTTGCGCTTGCTGATTGAGGTTTTAAATTTTCATAACAAGTTTTTGATGTTGTTGCTGGAGATTGATTGTATTGAATTGAACAATATTATTGCTAAGAGATTGACTCTAGACTAAACCTTTACTTCTTTACTTATTTTTTGCCTTTGTGCTTGGATATTTCTTTGGTAGGTACCATTGGTGTATGACTCATACCCAACACTCTACTTTGTTGCCATTGATACTAGAGATAAAGAGACATCTTAGAAAACTTCATGTAGCATCACATTTAGGTGAATATAGCTCCACTTGTATATCCATAGAGGGTGGAGGAGGTAAACTTAATGGTAATAGAGGCAACAATGGATACAATGGTAGAATGGATCATCAAGATGGAGTTTATCCAATGAACCCATAAAGGCCTATTGGGGAGTACATCCGACTTTTAGTGATGGAGAACTATTCGGGCATTTTAGGCCATCGGTGCAAGCTAATAACTTTAAGTTAAAGCCAACCTTGATTTTTCTCATCCAACAAAACCAATTTGGAGGGTTGGCTTTAGAGGATTCTAGCATATACATAATGGTTTTCTTGGAGGCATGTGACACTTTCAAGGCCAATAAAGTCTCTATCAACGTTATTAGGCTTTGATTATTTCCTCTCTCACTCCAGGACAAGGCTAAAGGATGGTATCAATCACTTCAATCTAGGAAGTATCACCATATGGAATGAAATGGCCGAGAAGTTCTTGGGAAAGTTTTTTCCTCCTTCAAAGGCCGCCCACTTAAGAGCTTTAATTGTGACATTTAAGCAAGATAAGATGGAGTCCACTTTGGAGGCTTGGCAGAGGTTCAAGGAGTTGCTTAGGAAGTTCCCACGATAAGGATTCTTGGATTGGCAACAAATTCAACTTTTCTATGAAGGCTTGGTATCCATTTCAAGGTTTATGATTAATGTTTCGGCCAGTGGATTTTTAATGTTTAAGGTGGCCATTGATGCCTTCCAAATTCTTAAGCAATTGGCATTAAATGGGAAATAATGGCTGGGAAAAAGAGCTCAACCAGGGAGAGGAATACTTGTAGTGGATCAACTAACCACTTTGTTAGCTTAAATGGCCTCCCTCATGAACCAAATGTCCAAGTTGGCCAACAAGAAGGAACCAATTATTGAACAAACATTTGTCTTACTTCCAACATTTATTATGCGAATGAGGCTACCTTTTAGCAAGCCAATTTCATGGGCAATCGGAACTTTGGGTATAGAGGTAATCAACTTGAGAACCAATACAATCCCAATTGGAGAAATCATGAAAAATTTTCCTATGGCAACACAAGGAATGTTGAACAACCATTTCTTCCCGATTTTAACCAAGCTCCAATGAAGAAGAAGTCTTATATGGAAGAAATTATGTTACAATTCATGAAAGAAAAAAGGGATAGAATGGAGAAGAATGAGGCAAAAATGGAAAACTTGGGCACCAACTTAACAAATATGGAGGCCAACATGAATGCAACTATTAAAAGCCTTGAACACTAAGTGGGACAATTGGCAAACTCCATAAAGACTTTTCAAAAAGGCAAATTCTCTAGTGACATCAAGTTAAACCCAAGGGAGCAATACCATGCAATCACACTTAGAGGAGGAAAAAAGCTTGAAGATCCCTACATGAGGACTCCCACTTAAGAAAAACAAATTTTGGAAAATGAAGTGCAAGTTTAACGAGAAGAGGAAGTGGTGGAGTTACCAAAGGAGCAATGCCAAAGAATGCAAAACTCCCACCCAACCCATCCCTACCTTTCCCACAAAAGTTGCAAAAAAAAAAGCTTGATGATCACTATGGCAAGTTCTTGGACATTTTCAAAATGCTTCATGTCAACATCCCATTCGTGGACGCTTTAACTCAAATTCCAAATTGGGCCAAATTCTTGAAGGAAGTCATTACAAAGAAAAGAAATTTTGAAAAGTCTGAAACTATATGCCTTACGGAAGAATGCAGTGCAATTTTCCAACAAAAGCTTTCACCAAAATTGAAGGACTCCAGGAGCTTCACTATTCCATGCCTAATTGGAGAAGTTGAGTTCAAGATAGTATTATATGACTTTGGTGCAAGTGTAAACTTGATGCCTTTATCTACAGCCAACAAATTAGGGTTAGTAGTTAAGCCCTGCACAATATAATTACAAATGGCAGATAGGACTATCAAATATCTATGGGGAGTAATACAAAATGTTTTAGTGAAGGCTGGAAAATTTGTCTTCCCCATAGATTTTGTGATTCCTAACATGGAAGAAGACAACCAAATCCCCCTTACCTTTGGAAGACCATTTTTTGCCACTACTAGAGCAATTATAAATGTAAACAGAGGCAAGCTTATATTCAATATTAAGGATAAAAAAATGGAGTTTAACATGTTTGATTCTAGCACTCTCCCTCCTAAGATGGAAGTGTACATGGTTGATGTGGTCATAGAATCCAACCAAGAAAATTCTCCTACTTTTTGTTATGGGTGGTGGCCAAAGAGAAATAAATGAATTTGAGCTCCCTAATCTCAAGGAGAAAGTAGAAGATAAGGAAAGACACTCATTGAAGGAAGGAAAAAAGGAAAGAAACAATGAAGAAGAAATGGGTTGCAAAAAAGCTCAAAATTCTTAAGGAGGAAAGAGATAGAAACTCAAGCATGAAGAAGGGCACATCTTCTTAGAGGCATATTGGACTCTCCAAGCATTGGAAGAATTCTTGCAATGGAGAGGGTGAGGAGCCACATCACCCACCTTAGTGCCTAACAACAAATGAGTTGGTATCTAGCTAAAGATAATAAATCAAGTGCTTGTTGGGAGCCACCCCAACATCTCTTCCTTTGTGTTTTTAATTGTCTTTTCAATAAATTGAGTTTTGGGAAAAATGTTTCTTAATTACTGTTTGTGCTTATTATAGGTGCATGGTGGAAAGATTAAGAGCAAACACGAAAATATGAAGCGCCACCGTCACTAAGAGTTTCAGTAGGAGCAAATGGAGGCTGGAACATCTGCCTCCTGGTTATGATTCTTGAAACACAATCTACTTTCTTAATTTTTTGTCAACAATGTGGATGATGTTGGTTTTAAGTTTCGTGGAGGGATGTGTTTGTGGATGATACTTATATGAGTGATTTCTTAGGACTTGACATTTAGTTGTTTTTTCTTTCTTTTAGACTAGTTTTTGGTGAATTTTTTTTAAGACATTCCATGCATATCAAATTTATTTTCTTTATCATATGTTACCCACTCTGGGGTAATCCAGTTATGGTGCCAAAACTGTGCATTTAAACTCCCAAGATTGGTGTGTCCTGTAGGTTATTAGAACAACACCCCTAATGTACAAACTCAAGCGACCCTCTTGAGCACTATCTAAATACATGGATATTGGTATAACCATAACACATATATTTACATTTATGCACACTATGGCAGCTAAGAAGGAAAGCACTAGCACAAGTCTTAGTTTTGGCATCTACACATTAGACAATCTTGTTAAGTTCTAGTGACCAGCTACTGCACCTTTAACTTCCACTAATAAACTGTATCATTCTAGCCATGTGAACCCCTATTTTATCTGCTCCATTATCAAGTAAAGGCTTAGAAAAAACCAAGGAATTTTTTTTTACATCAATAGCCCACCTATGGACCAAGTTATGGATTTTTAAAGTTGGTTACAAAAATCTGACCAAATGAACTGTAACTTAGCCAACTTTCCAACATCATATATTTGGCTACAAGGCTCCAAATTTAGAAATTCCTAATCCTACTTAAACCTCCAAATGTCCTCTAGGTGTGGTCAAAATTTGATGCCAATATTCTTTTTACATAGGGAGTTATAGAACTTTAAATGCAGAGTCAAAATTATGGTCACTTTATGACCATTTTGACCATATAAAACTTCATAAGTGTGAAAACACTTTATTCATAAAGGGAAAGCCCTCCAAGGCTATCCCATACATGTTAAATATACATAGGAATTGTATGCTCTTGCATCTAAGAACATTATGTGGCCAAAATAGAATTTACAAGTAAGCTGCCTATCATTCACACTTAGGCAGCTTTGCACCACATCACATACATAGCCAAAACATTACCCAAATGTTCACATACTTGTCTCATTTACATACACTACATGTACTTGTATACATGCACTACATAATGGTCTTAAATTAGCTAAATACGCACCCTAAGTTACAGGAGTGCCTGAGACATAATGGACTCCACAACAAGATGCTAGACGACTGCTGCATAACACAATAAGTACCACCATTAAAAATACCAAATATGCTCCTAAAATAACCAAAATTTCCAAATCACAACTAGACATATGGAATTTTAAGCACCTGAAAATTCAGGGCAAAACTCAAATCACAAGGGTTAGTTTGAAGATCACCTTTCAGCTGGACCTGAAATGACAGAATTGAAGGAAGTAAGTTTCAGTGAAAAACTTAGTAAGGGTAGCACTTGGATTCAATAGGCAATGTAACCATCATCAAAACCTGCATCCAAAGACACTAAAACACAAAACCACAATACATATATACAATATATAACAACCAAATGCAGCAGCCATTCACAACCAACAAACAATTAAAATGCAGCAGCAATATAAACCATAGGTTATTCCATAAAACATGCAATAAACATAAATAAATCACTATGGCAGCCCTCCTTAAGCTAATGCTTGGTCTTATTTGGATTTTAACACTAGTTAGTACTAACTTTGAGCTCTAGAAACTCTCATTTCATTGTTATCTTTGTGCACTTCACACTAGTCACAAAACCTTCAATAAGTGCACTCCCCCCATTAAGCTTGGTTTATCAAGCTCATGGTTCTCTTCCAAGCTTAGTCCTAGCTCCATGGTTTCTTGAAAATATAAAAAACAACCCATGGGAGCAAGAGAACCTTACCAAAGTGGGTAGGCCGAAAATCAAGTTTGATCCTTGAAGTATCCAAGTAATAGCTCTAGTTTGCTTCCAATTGCTTCCTTTTGCCTTCAATTTCAATCTTTGAGGTATGGTGGCTATGGAGGAGCTATGGAAAAAGTATGGAGGAGGGTGGTGGCCATGTGGGTCGAATATGGGAGAAGAAAATTCAAGTTAGGCTTCTTAAGTTAGCTTTAGGGCACTAAACACCCTTATTAGCCTTAATCATGTTTTATGTCATTTTCTTTGCCCATAAGCATGGTTTCTTTGTCTTAAAATCATTGGTACACATGTGCCCAACATTTTTGACCCATTTATCAAGCCTTGGCTACCTCTCCCATGGTGGGATAACCCCACCATTTTACCCTTTGACTTAAGTCAAAAGCTTGAGCTCCTTAAGGTTTACACTAGGACATTTAGGTCCTTAATGCCTTTAGTGTTTCCTTTGTCCAAACTTGTCTTCCATGAGCAATTTCGTCCTCCAATAGAACTTTTATATCATTCATATCCTTCCCATAACTCTCCAAAGCTCTTTCTTGAGAGTTTTGCAATTAAATACCTAAATTTCCAAAACCTTACAAAAAAGTATATAGGTTGCTTGACAAACAAGCAATCTTTAAGGTTTTTCTTGGGGGCCAAGTTGCCAACTTGGAACACTTTTAAGGAGTTGTTCATTATACCTTTTATCCCTCACACTTTAATCGCTATGAAGAGAATTACACAATATAATGGTTTTTTACCATTATGCCACACTTGTAATTCTCCCATTTTTGTGAGGTTGTAAGATCATACGTGGCATATAGTGGATGAATGTATGAGCATATAGCTTAAATTTAGAGGCCTAATGCATGTGCTTTATTGTTTTTGGAGGAATTCATTTGCAATTTCAAGTCAATTGTAAGTCTTGTTAAGTAAGGAATGATTTTGACTTGTCATTAACAATAAAAACAACACCGGTGAGACTTTAGGCCTTATGTGATACACTTTCACTATGGATTATTTATTTCTTGAGAGTGGTGCTTGCTTTATGTATGGAATCCTTAATTTGCTTGTGGACTCCTTCATATCTGAATTGATGCATGCAAGTCAAGGAAGAAGATGACAATTTAGGGCTAAGTACATACCTAAATGGCCAACCCTCCATTAAAATCCTTAGTTGACCCCATTGAGCCTTAAAGCCATATTCATTGTTTAAACCCACGTAATGAGCCATGCCTGTTACGTAATGAGTCATATCAGTTCTCATTTACCTTCTTTTGGTCCGTGAAGTAAGTTGAGCATTTCATGTATGGGCTTAGGAAGGGTAAAAACTTGTGTGTTATATGAGTAAGCAATGGATACGTTTGGGGGAGATGTTGGGTTATAGGCTTATTGATGAAATCATATAGTCAGAGTTTGGATGTTCTATGGATATATCATGTATGATTTTTTGAGCTTGAATGATTAAGTGAATTTCTAGTTTGTCAAAAGTTACTTTTCCTTCAAGAAAAAGTTAAAACAAGTCAACTTGAAAAGAAAACTCATTTTAAAAAATGAATGAAAAATGAAAGTGAAAATAAAATCAATAAATAAAAAAGAGAAAAGTAAAAGTACTTCATTTGTTTGATGGGAATTCACTCAAGTGTTTTGTGCAAATTATGCATATGGTGGTTGTTTAGGAAGTTGATTGGAAGCTAAGAAATGCCTTGTTCTTGATTTTGGATACCTTGGGTGGGACTTTATAATGATTATTATGTTTACCCATGGTGTTTACGCTTAACTTGCTTCTTAAGCTACACCATAAAGAGCCTATTACTAATTCTCAGTCATACTAAGCCCGACTTTAATATAACCTTGGATATATGCCATCGGACTTAAATGTTGCATGTATATTCCTTAGGGACAATTAGTGGGTAGTTCGGGTCCTCTTGTAAATTTGTTGATGAAGTCACGTTACAAGCCATAGATTCATTATGCAATTGTGAAACACTTAAGAAGTGACCATTTACCATTGGTGACAAGGTTTTTCTTTCCTTACCTTAACTTCTCTTGAGTTGAAATTGTACTTTAAATAACTTCATGATACGATATTGAGTGTGCATTTTTAACTTTTGTGTTTTGTTTATTTTATATTTTTAGGTTAGTGCATGTTAGGGACTAACAATTTTCTATGTTTGGGGGAGTTTGTTAGGTGTTAATTTTGTGGTCAAACATGTTGACTTTTGTCAACTTTGACCACCATTTTCTACCTTATCACCTAACATTTTCTGTCGATTCTTACTTCATTCTTTCATTTTATAGGTTGGAGAAGAAAACCGAAGCATCAAATGGCACTAGGATGAGCGGAACAAAAAATGGGCATGTGAAAGTCAAGGTTGAAATATAACTGTGAGGCCTAGGTGCCAAGGGTAGTACCTGGGCACCACAGTTCATTTTGCTCCTACCTAAAACTGTACCCTTTGGGGCCCAGGTGCACGCTAGGCACTAAGGCACCAATAATGCCCCTTCCTTGCAGCTAGATGCCCCTGTACCAGGAGAAAAATTGTCCCCCACCTCTAATTTGAATCTAAGCATACTATTGGCTAGAGGATTCTATCCAAATGGGTAGGTGGGTGGCAAAGACCCCTATAAGAAATGAAAAATTTGGATCCTAAGCTTCATTTTCCTACATTCTAAGCTAGAGCTAGGTTTTCTCTCTTCATTCTCTCAATTTTCATCCTTTGTTGGACACCATGAGGGTCACTTGGAGGAGGCTTAGAGTGCTTAAGGAGGCTTGCTTAGAGACTTGGGGAATCAAGCTCCTTTAGTCATCTTGGATTTATGATTTCATTGTCTTTGTTGTTTTGTATGTATGTTATTTCTTCTAGTTTCATTTTTATATTTAGTTTGAGCATGGAGCAGTTCTCCAAACACTTTGTATGGTTGTTGTTACTTGACATGGTTATGCTTCATGAATGAATGATCATTTGTCTTAGATTTTCCTTCCATTGCTTGTTTACTCTCCTCATTGAACTTATTGTTGTGTTAATTGATTAATGGCCCTAGTCAATTGCACTTTAGATTTCTTTTAAACGCTTGGAAAAAATTAAAAAGAATTAGAATTAGGAGAAGACTATAGTGACGTTGGGCTTGTTGGGAGACTACTCTAGGACGCTAGATGAAGGTAAATTGAACTTATAATGCCTCTTTTGAACTAGCAATTTAGATGGGAGGCCATTGTAGTTTAAGATTTGGAGAGTGACCTTTAACTGGGGAAAGTATGGGACCAACTAAATCACTTCACCAACAAGTAGGAAAATTAAGACATTAGTCTTAATTCAATAGCTAACCAAGTTAAGTAATGAAAACAATAGGGAGTGTGCCTTCATTAATTCATTGGAAATCCCACAATTTGTATTGTGTTTATTGCTCTTGTTTTTGTAGTAATTTAAGTAGAGTTGCAAACTTAGTTATTTTCAAAGTGAGTAAATCATCAGTTTTTCTTTGTTTAACTAAAGTGAGTCTTAAGGTAGTGGTAATTGTGAAGTAACACAAATCAATTCTTGTAGGAAGGATATCTTACTCACCCTATCTACAAACATGTCGTGCACTTGTGAATTGAGGTTTCAAAACTTCAAAAACAATTTTAAGCTCAAACTTCCTTGAACACCACCAAAACGCCTCAAACACCTATCTCCTAGCTTGAGCCTGCTTGCTTGGACTTAAGGGCCTTCAATTTAACCAAGAATTGATGTTTTCTTAAGCTTGGAAGGTCCTCCAATGTTAGTGGAAGGAGAGAAGCATGCTTGAGGATGGTGATGGTGAATAGAAGCCATCATTCACCCCCAATTCCTCCTAAATCCCTACTTTTTCACATCCACTACACAAACTTTGCTCATTTTGTCACTTAACCTCTCAATCTCCACTTAGCCACATTTTTTTTTTTTGCCTTTCTTAGACTTTCCATGGACCTTTAAATAAGTCCTAAGAAAGTCCACTTAGCCTCCTTAACTTAACTCAAGCCAATTTTGACCTTAAGTGTCCATTTTACAATAGTTAGCTCAAAATCAGAATTTTGTACGCATAAGCCCTTCCACTAACTTCCTTGGTTCCTATGTGCTATAAAATTTATGGTCATGCCTAGTTAGAGCAATTTTACACTTATAGCCCCTTTTTTATTGAATTTACAAATTTGCCATTAAGTTTGGGCAAAATTACCAAAATGCACTCAATGAGCCTTAGGTGCGTCAAATGACTTTAGAACCTTCCAAAACTTATGAAACTTGCTTGGATTGCATAATAAAACATAAAATGAGATATTTACTAGGGATTTTCACTTAATTGGCCCATCCAAGCTAGGTTAGTACTTGGAAGGCCTTTACAAAGGGCCTTGTAGATGATGATGGCCGATTAGAGCATGCTCTTCGTGGATGATGCAGGAAGTTCCTTTTGCCATGTTTCCAGGGATGTTCTCTTTTCTGAGGTCCTAAGGAGCTTTCCTAAGGAGCACCATCAAGCTCCCCTAAGATGTACCATAATAAGTCTCTTAGCCTGAGTTTTGTTAGGTTAGATTCAATAGCCGTAGGGATCTTGGTGGTACCTTAGTCTTTCTGCTATTTTCCTTTTGAGGACCTCTTGAGCATTCATAATGATTTGAGTGCCCAAAAACTACTTCTGATGGTTTGAGTTAATGGCAGTTATTCTTGATGGTGTGAGTGATTGGCAGTTACTTCAGCAGGAGTTATTTAATGGTATCTTCACTTCAGAATCCTCACTTTTGCAACTTATTAGCTTTTGAGCATTGCCTTTTCTTCTTGTCTCATGCATTGCTTTCTATTATGCATCTTTTTTCAACTACCAATTCCCAGTCCATTCTTCGCCAATTTTAAATGAATTTTTTGCACTTTTTTTTAATCATATTTTGATCTCTCCATTTATTTTTTTTTTGGTCTTCTTTTTTTCCAGTTAATTAACGCCATCAATTATGGCAGTGCTTAAGTATCCTAGTGGTGGTTTGGCCTTTGGGTGCCTTCTTTCTTCTGGCTTTAATGTTCCTTCTACATGTAACTCTTCAATTGTTTTTTTTTATTATCTTTTGGTGGTGGCTTTATGGCCATTTTTTGGTTGTTTTGATCTACATGTTGTCCTTTTAGGTCATGGCTTCCATTAATTTTGATAGATCTTCCAGGCTTCCAGCATTTAATGTTGGTGCCCCTAAGAGTAAAGGCTAGCTACTTGTAGATCTAAACAGAGCTCAGGACAAAGGCTCGAGGTCTTATGGCCCAGTATCCTAAATTAAGCCTCTCAGGTTAGATCGTCTAACTTTGTGAGACTGTGAGTAAGGTACTACATTCCTAATAAGATTGCCATGAAGGCTTCCAGCCTGAGGATAAATGCTACTATTCTTTGTGGGGGCAAATAATAGTCTACGACTTATAGTTAGAGATGGGTCTTCATCTCCCTCCCATCGAGCTCATGGTTCACATTGTTAAGTTCATCAAGATTTTCATTAGCCAATTCTACCCCCCCCCCCCCAGCTACCTATTGATTAATGCCTTCCTAGTGTTCTACAACCTTTTGGGCTTGCCTCCCTTATTGTCATCATTTTTTCACAAATAATATGTCAACCTTTCCCCTTTTAGTCCTTTTTATAGAATCATGCATTGCCAAAGCTCTAAATGGCAAGTCTTAGAACCTCTACAAGGGTGCTATGAGCTAGTTTTCTTCATATCTGCCCCTTTTCCCAAGGAAGAAGATCTTGTTGGTCAGGTTTGTTGCATAGGTTTATGCTAAACCGCCACTTGGAGCTTTCCTCACTTACTCCCAAGGAAAAAAGAGAATATTGCCAATTGGGAGTCTTTGTTTAAGCTATTGTGGAAGGCTTTATCCTAGAGAACTCAGGCCCATTATTCTAGCTCTTGTCTCTGTACATGACAGAGGAAATTTTTGTGGGAATTTGGTATAGTCTAGATATAGGCCATGTCTGTCCAAGGTCATGAAAGGGAGAGGGTGTTCATTAGGTTATTAAGATGTACTGTCACTTTTTCCAAGATCCAGTAGCCCTGTACGTTTTCATTGCCCTACCATATGTTCCCTATTTTTCTTATCTAAGTTTTAACCATTCGTTTGTGTTGCAACTTATTCCTTCTTCTAGTCAAACATCTACCTAAAAGCATTCAATTATGTGGAGAAGGCTAACTCATTTAATTGAGCGAAGGGCCTGAAGAGGCTAAAAACCTTTACCTCTATTTGTTCTCTGAGAATAACTTAAAGCTACATTCACCGCAGGGGCAATTTTTTAGTCTAACTAGATCGACTCCCATCCTGACAAGCATCTTTGCCTGCCAAACTATTACTACCGAGCCCACTTCTTTTACTTGGGTTATTGTTATCTCTATGTTAAGGGATTCTTCCCATTGGAATGCGCTACTTAAGGTTTGGTACTGTTCCTGTCAAGGTCCAAACACACAAGTACTTGAAGCGAAAGACATTCACGGTTGTTGAATTTTTTGAGTCCAAAGGCAATAAAGAGGAGCTCATGGGTCATATGGCTAGTGTTACCCACTTCAGGGTAAGTTCAGTTATGGTGCAAAAATTGTGCATTTAAAACTCCTAGGGTTGGTATATTATGTAGGTCATCAGAACAATACAGTTAGTGTGCATACCCAGGTGGCCCTCTTGAGCACTATGTAAATGCATGCATATTGGTCTAACCATTACACATGTATTCACATTTTATACACACCATGGAAGCAAAGAAGGAAAACACTAGCACAAGTCTTAATCTTGACTGCCACACATTAGGCAATTTTGTTAAGTTTAAGTAACCAGCCACTGCACTCGAAACTTTCTCCAAAAAAATGTACTAATCTAGCCATGTACCCCCTATTTTCTTTGCTTCAATATCAAGTAGAGACTTAAACCAAACTAGGGAATTGGGTTTGACATCAATAGCCCACCTATGGACCAAGTTATATATTTTTTAAGTTAGTTACAAAATTCTGACTAAATGAACAATAACTTAGCCAACTTTGCAATGTCATAACCTTAGCTACAGGGGTTTAAAAGAAAAAATTTCAAAGGACAGTTAAACCCCCAAATGTGGTCTAGGCGTGGTCAAATTTTCATACCAAGATTCATTCTACACATAGAGATATGGAACTTTGAGTGCAGGGTCAAAATTCTGTTTACTTTATGACCATTTTGCCCATACAAAATTTTATAAGTATGCAAACACTTCATTCACAAGGGGTAAGCCCTTCAAAGCTATCCCATACATTCCTAATACACATAGGAATTACATGCTCTTGCATCTAGCAACTTTATGTGGCCAAAATAGAATTTACAAACAAGCAGCCTAGCAATTATACTTAGACAGCTTGTGCACCACATTCACATACACAACAAAATAGTCCCCAAATGTTCACATACTTGTTTCAACTTTACATGTCTTACATGTACATGTATCCATACCATACATAATGGCCTTCACTCATCTAAAACATGCACCCAAGTTACAAGAGAGCTTTAGACACAATGCACTCCAGAAACAGGATGTTGGACAGCTGCTACATAACACAATAAGCACCATCACTAGAAATACCAAATGTACTCCTAAAATCACCAAACTTTTCAGATCACAACTAGATACATGGAAGTTCAAATACCTAAAATTTTAGTTCAAAACTCAAACCACAAAGGTCAGTTTGAGTGTGATCTTTCTGCTGAACCTGAAATGGGCAGATTTGAGGAGAGTAAGTTTCGTTGTGAAACTTAGTAAGGAGAATACTTATAGTCTTAAGGTAATGTAACCCTTGATATCACCTACATCCAAAGACACTAAAACACAAGAAACACAATATATATATCTAACATATAGTAATCAAATGCAGCAACCAAACACAAACAACAAACACATGTATATGGCAGCAACAATATGCATTGATTAGTCTATAAAACATGTAATAACCACAAGTAGATCACTATGGTAGCCCTCCTCAAGCATAAGCTTGGCTTTAGGATAGTTTTAACATTAGTTAGTACTAACTTTGGATTTTAGAAACCCTTAAATTCACTGCCATCATTGTGCACTTCACACAATGTCACAAAACCTTTACTAAGTGCACTCTCCTCACTAAGCTTGGTTCATCAAGCTCATGGCTCTCTTCCAAGCCTAGCCTTAGCTTCATGGATGCTTAAGAATACAGTAAACATTCCATGAGAGTAAGAGAACTCCTTACCTTGAGTGTATGCCGAAATTAGAGCTTGATCCTAGGTGCACTCAAGTCTTAGCACCAAATAACTTCCAATTTCTCTTTTTAGCTTTCAATTACTTCTAGCTTCAAGCTTGGAGGTATGGTGGCTATGGATGAGCTATGGAGGTGAATGGTGGCTGTTATGGTTCGAATATGGGAGAAGAAAAGAAGGAAATGACTACTTAAATGGGCTTTAGTGCACTAAACACCCTTAATAGCCTTAATTAAGCTTTATGTTATTTTCCTTACTTCTAAACCATGGTTTCTTTTCCTTAAACTCATGGCCCACATTTGACTCCTTCTCCCCTTGCCATGGCCAACCTTACTAGTATAGGAGAACTCCAAATTGCTTCCATTTGACTTAAGTCAAAAACTTGAATATCCTAAGGCTTACACTAGGACACTTTAGTCCTTAATGTCTTTAATGTTTTCTTTGTTCAAACGTGTCTTTCATAAGCAATTTGGTCATCCAATAGTACTTTCATACGACTCATATCCTTTCCATAACTCTCCAAAGCTTTTTCTTGAGAGTTTTGCAATTAAGTACTAGAATTTTCAAAACCTTACAAAAAAGTCCATAGGTTACTTGACAAACAAGCAATCCTTAAGGATTTTCTTGGGGTCCAAGTTACCAACTTAGAACACTTTTAAGGAGGTATTGATCATGCCCTTTATCCCTCACAATTCAATCACTATGATGAAAATTACACAATATAATAGTTTTTTGACCATCATGCCACACTTTGTAATTCTCCCATTTTTATGAGGTGGTAACAGCTAGGGCTTCAATCATTGATCTTAACATTGCAGCCATGAAAGAACTATTGTTTGGACCATCGCCTTTACCATCGCAGGCCACAATAATCATAACAAGGCCTTTGACAGAAGGTGTTATGAAGGTCCCTGAAGCAATGTTTTCCACTAGATGAGAGCCTGTGTGGCCTCTTTTCTATTCTAGGGAGAGGCCATTCTGAAGACCATTACTCCTTTAAGGGTAAAGGCACCAGGTAAGGCAAATACAACTTTGGGGCTTTCTATCCTTCTTAGGACTTTATCATTGTCAAACATTGATGCTATCTCAGGTAATGAACCACCAGTTATGACCTTTAAGACTCCTCCTCACTTTGATCTAACATAGAGTTCCTACTTAAGCCCTATTCTACCACCACCTGAGTATCACGGAGTCAGATAGATGTTTACATGTTGGTCGTGGGGTATACACCACAAGAGCCCAACCTAGACATCAATTCTTCCTAGGATGTTTACCTTAATATCCCACAAATGGTGTCCATTAAAGTGTGTCTTTGCCAATTAGTGTTGACCCCCATGTGCCAGAAAGCCATCAAAGACTTTAATCATAGCGTTGAGGACTGTTTGCAAGAACTGAGCGTTGATCTCACCTGGGTAATGGATTATCTCTTCTATCATTTTTTTTATCTTTTTTCTTACTTCTTCTCCTTGTTTTTATTTTTAAATAACCTTTGCCCTCTTCTTTTGCACTTAGTTGGCCTCTACTCACATGGTCAGGACTAACCTTTCAAGAGGCAGCATGTTGTGCATGGGGCTATCTGGTGAGAGTTGCTGATGGTTCACCCCTACCTTGGTCATACTTTGCCGAGGGTTGATTTTACGGACCCCAAGACGAGGGTCTCTTTAAATGGGTGCAGGCTTCCTAGGAGATGGAGCATGCCAATTATGAGGAGATTGTTGATGGCCCCCTTGATAGGAAATCTCTAACTTTGAGTATAGCTTCAAAGATCTCTCTTCGGGCTCAGGTAGATGCCAACACTTCCCGAAAAGCCTCTGAGGCCAAGGCATTAGACAAACTTAACCCCATATAAAAGTCTAAGAGCTTGAAAGGTTACTAAACAAGTCCAAGGAGGTTCACCAAGCTTAGGCACAAAGTATATCAGATTTGGAAAAGAGAGTGAAGCTCCTTATTAGTGAAGGCTTTAATGCCTACAAGTGTCTTTGTAACACTCGTTATCAAGTGTTGACAAAGCACCCAAACCTGAACTTAGGCTTCCTAGACAAGACCCTTAATCTACTTGTGCCTCTTAGCAAATGGTGCACGAAGGAATTTGTTAGTCACCCAGTCCTAATTTTGTCCTCTCATAAGGCGGTGGACTCCTTATAGCTAGTTAGCCTCAAAGAGGTCATGCCCTGATAATGCTCTTGCTAGCATCCCCTAGGCTGATCTAGATGTATCCCTTCCCAGAGTTATGAAGGATGTTTTCGGTAGAGCCTGGGGGATCCAACACTAATCCAAAAAATTTTGGGATCAAAACTAGCTGAGGCTATCCCTATGGGGATTGACTTCTTTAAGGCTAGTTTGGACCATCTCATCAAGGCTCATGAGAAAAACTAGGTTGAAATTGAGCAACTGATGGCAGAGCTGAGAGCTAGCTGTTCTAAGGAAGAGGTTAAAGAATCCATTGATAGGATGTCATGTTCAAATAGGGTTGCTCATTTTATTTGCGAGAATATGTAAATTTGTGACACTTTATACTTCCTTATACCTTGGCTAAGTTATTAGTGCTTCTTCTTTTATTCAGTTATTGCAAATCTGTGTTTTTGTTTCCTTCTCTATTGGCATTACTGGGATTAATCTTTACTCGATCTTCTAACCACCAACTGCTCCCTTTTTATCTCGTGTTACTCCCGTACTTAAGGAATAACCTTAACCGATTGATTTTTAGATTCCATTATGTTTTTTCAGTGTCATTTTCACCTAAGTATCCATTATGCCATGCACAATACTGAGCTAATGGGTTTAGCAAGCTCAATAGCTTTTTGGATTGTCTGTGGGAGCATATGCCTAAGTTTATATTGTGGTTCTTTTGTCGATGGTGGCATCCCATCATTGTCCTAAGCACTGTACCAAAGTCTTCCCCTAGTAGTCTTTTCAAGGATTTGTTCTAGCCCTAATTTTAAGCCTATGTAAATTTTTTATTGGCCCTCTCAAAGAACTCCTTCAGTGAAATGGGGGCCTGCTTGTTGAAGTAAAAAATAATGGGAGTATCCTGCTTTGGTCTTTTGATTATGGTTTCTATTCTAATGTATGGGTGGAAATCATGCAGATCAAGTTCCTTTTAATTAAACCTTTAAATGTACTCATGGATGGACTCATTCTTACCTTGATATAGGTCAAATAACTGGAAGTGCCCTTTGGCCACTGGTTAGCTTCTGACAAAGTGCTGGATGAATGCCTTTTTAAGATTAAAAAAATAAGACAAACTCTCTTTTAAGAGATTCTTACACAAGATAGAGGCCGGTCCGATTAGGGTTAGTTAAAAAGTCTTACACATGGTAGCATTGTTCACACCTTTATACGTCCTAGCATGATGGTACTTTCGAATGTGCATGTTTAGATCACCA
The DNA here is from genome assembly GCA_005392925.1 of Aquilaria sinensis. Lineage (NCBI taxonomy): Eukaryota > Viridiplantae > Streptophyta > Magnoliopsida > Malvales > Thymelaeaceae > Aquilaria > Aquilaria sinensis. Next base: position 329,349 of record SMDT01002303.1, read on the forward strand.
TGGCCGTTGTACAGGTCCATCTAAGGGGCCTTGAAAGCAAGTAGCCATGGAGCCTTAATGGTATATGGTAAATGGTTGGGGGTCACTTTCTAGGAAGCTCATCAGCCAAAACCACATTAGCCTTGACGAGATTTGTGATTCCATTCTTGCCAAGCTTTCAAGGATGTCACTCAGTTAGATCTTCAACTATGAATAAAAGGGTCCATTTGATTGAGCATAAGCCTAATTCACTCTCACTTGCTACTGTTTTCTGGGCGGCTTTTCTTATGGTTAGGTTGTATGGGGGCCTCTCGATAGGCCTTATTTGGCTAGTCTTTCTTCTAGCTTTTAAGATAATGTTTCCACACTGGTCTATTGAAGATCCGTTAAGCCAACTCTCATGAAGGTGATGGGCTCATCATCTACAGGATTTCGGGTATCCTTTCCTCCATGCTTGTGGATATTCACCATATCATCAGTCACCATTCCCATAGACAGCACCAATTTAGTTGATTATTGCCTCAAAAGGTTGCTGGAATGACGAGCCTATAGTGAGCTACCTGTAAGACAAGAACACATAATGAGAATGAGCCAGAGAATGAACCCCTATGCAGTTTCCATGGGGGATACTCTGATGTTTAAATCAATCCTTTTGGTCTAGTATAGTAAGTCATAGATGATGAACATAGTGTACCTGGTGTGGTTGGTACAGGACGTTTTATATAGGGCCACTTGGGTCAATTTGGAGTATCAGTTAAGGTGGCTATGTGTCCCCCATCCCAGTAGGCACACTAACATCATGGCTTATTAGTGAGTTTGGTAGGGTTTGTCCAACTACTAGTATGAAAATGTTTTTAGCGAGAATCATCTCAGCAACCACCCGAGTCTGGTCCTTAGTTGTAAGGGTGTCTTGGACGATGACAGTCAAGCTAGGGCATGCCCTATGCGGACGATGGGGGAAGGCCCTTCTGCCACATTTCCTAGGATGTGCTTTCTTTTGTGGTCCTAAGAAGCTTTATTGGGGAGCGCCATCATGCTCCCTCGAGATGTACAATAAAAAATTAAAAGAAAAATTTGTCAAACCCGTGTCTTCTAAGTATCTGTCACCCTATAGACTTTAGAAAGAACTACTGCCAACTTTAGAATGTTGAAAATATTTGCCCCTATAACTTTATCATACTCTATGCAGCCACTAATACAACTGAAATGCCCAAGTAGTTCACTTCCTTCCACCTAATAACTCATTATAACAGAAAATACTCTTATGGTTTCATTCATACAAGAAACAGTCATTAGTCGCAAAGGCAAATATTAAGATATTACTTGCTTATACTTTTCATAGTATCAAAATATGAATAGTTCAACTCTTTACATTTTGCTCCTTATGGTATGAAAAATTTAGAAACCTTTGACCGTTTATCCATAGATTAGGAAGTACACGAAACAAATCTTGAACCCGCCAAACACAAATTGTAAGCCTTGCTTTACTTAAACCTTTGCTAGCCCGCTCAAGTCTTTTGCATCTCATTCTTATCTTTGTTCTTGCTTTTTATTGTGAGTAGGAACTTTGAGGAGCCACTAGCTGAATGACATGTATAGGTAGTTTGATCAAGAAGCAATCCCCCAAATGAATGCAGAAGTAGGAGAACAACATCACCCATTTGTGTTAGAGTTAACTCAATTACTCAATGTAACAAGTAACTATGTAATAAATAACTATAAAATGTTCTAGGAAAATTATGTCCTCAGACTACTGAACACCCGTTGCGCAGCGAGGGAGAGCTTTCACTAGTTTACCATAAAATCTATAAAATAGAATGTTTGGGACTAATGATGCACTTTAGACAAGATGGTTTTTTATTTTTATTCTTTTTAAAGAAAGCCATTATTTAATTGCCTTGTCCTCAAACGAGTCCTTCTCTTAAATTCCTTTCCGCAAACAGAAACACCATTACCAGCCATACAGCCATAGCTAGTGAAGCCCACTACTTCGGCATCCTCCCATCGCTTTCGCCCAAGAACGATAAATCGATTCGCCGGCGGATCAAATTTAGCTTCCTCCGATCCGATGTCACTGTAAGGGCGATCAGCAGAACGATGAAGGTGAGGAATCTGGTTGTTCTTTTGCTCTGCGTCACCGTCGTCGCTCCCATCCTTCTCTACACCGACCGTGTCGCCTTCAAGCCCTCTTCTTGTATGTTTCTTTCCTTGAAGACACCTGTTTTGCTTCTGCTATAGTTCTTAGTGCTGATTTCGCCTCCGTTTTCTACAGCTTCCCGCGAGTTTCTTGAAGAGATTCCTGCTTTTGTAAGTTGCAAAGCATTTTTGGTTCTTCTTTAATTCGCAATTATAGGGTTCTTTCTGATTTGTTCGTGTTTCAGGCGCTCGGGGGAGATAGCAGGCGGCTCAATGTGATCCCTCAGGTTCTCGGTTGCTCTTTTTTCTTCGAATTGTTTTTTTCTGGGTAGGTTTGGTTAGGATTCTTGATAGTGAATTTTTATTTCTGGGTACAGGAAACATCCCCCGCAACTCATAAGGAACCTGTGGGAGTACTATACTCTAATGACTCCGCCCCGTCTCTTTCTGAAGGTGATAATGCATTGCTCTTGAGTTTGCATCTTTGTTCTTACAAATGTTTTTGGCTCTTGATCTTGGTTTGTCTTTTGCAGACACGAGGGACCATAAATCAACTCGAGTACTCTCAGCTGCTAATGAAGAAGAAGCAGATCAATCTACAGAAGAAAACCCCATCAAGCTGGTCACTGGTTCTGTGAATCAGTTTAGTGATGACAGGGATGGTGTTGACAGTGGCCGAATTCATCATGTACATGATAAAGGCTCTCATGGCAAGGTACGCATCTTTTTCGTAACACATTTTATGGAGCGTATGAAAGTGCTGCCTCCTTGTTAGTTTGCTTATCTCGTGTTTGGTTTTTACTCTAGTGGGAGGTAGTAATCATGCAATTGTTTTATATTACTGAAGTTGTTGGAGTCTCTCTTTATTAAGAAACTTCCAAGTCTAGTAGTGAACCTGATTGTAAGTGTTAGGGTTTTGACCTGTAGCCACATCCTTGTGCTTTTGAGTTTTAATGAATATAAACTTTGCGATGTTCTGTATATTTTTTTTCTATAGGTCATGTTCCTATGTCAAGTCAAGAGAGTCTTTTAGTGTAAAGCCTTGCTAATTGATCAACCTTTTTCATGGTCTGCCTCGGCGATTTGTCAACCAATTCCCACTCCACTCAACTTCTGGAAATCAGAAAGAAGCTTCAGATAGAAATTCTGGCATCCAGAATGAAGCAACAGTTATACGTGATGCTCGGTTACGACATCTTAAAGATCAGCTCATCCGAGCAAGGGTTTACCTGTCTCTTCCTTCCATTAAAAACAATTCCCCCATCACCAAGGAACTCCGTCTGCGGATCAAGGAAGTGTCACGTGTGGTTGCTGATGCCACAAAGGATTCTGATCTCCCGAAGAAGTAAGTGTTTCTCTGGTCTTGCAAATGCTATTCACTTTTGGTCATTGGAGTTTCTGTTAAAGTGATGCCTGTGCTTTCTCACTGCTGTAGTGCTGTCGATAAATTGAAAGTAATGGAAGAGTCCTTGACAAAAGCTAAGCAGATTCAAGATGACTGTGATGCGATGGTTAAGAAACTTCGAGCTATGCTTCACTCTAGTGAAGAACAACTTAAAGTTCACAAGAAGCAGGCCTTGTTCTTGACCCAGTTAACTGCTAAAACACTTCCGAAGGGTCTTCACTGCCTTCCCTTGCGGCTTACTACTGAGTATTATGCACTGAATTCTTCACAGCAAGACTTCCCAAATCATGAGAAGTTAGAAGACCCTCTTTTATTCCATTATGCACTTTTCTCTGACAATGTTTTAGCAGTGGCAGCTGTTGTGAACTCAACTGTATCAAATGCTAAGGTGAGTCTTTTGAGGCCTAGAATGTAGTGAACATTTGCTGACATGTAGATGGAAGATGGTCAGAGAAACAGGAATCAGATCTAAGCTTTTCTGCATATTTACACTATTTTTCTCAACATTAAGACATAATAGTAGTTGATTCACTTCCTTCTTTTGCATTAGTGCCTTTGAATTTGTGAACTTACTGCACCTTTTTCTTTATCTGTGCAGCATCCTTCAAATCATGTATTCCACATTGTCACTGATAGGCTTAATTATGCTGCAATGAGGATGTGGTTTTTAGCAAATCCGCCAGGGAAAGCCACCATACAGGTCCAGAGCATTGAAGAATTTACATGGCTAAACTCAAGTTATAGTCCAGTTCTCAAACAGCTTGGTTCTCCAGCCATGATAGACTACTATTTCAGGGCACATAGGGGTAATTCTGACCCAAATATGAAGTACCGGAACCCCAAGTACTTGTCAATCCTCAACCACCTTCGCTTTTATCTGCCCCAAATCTTCCCAAAGCTTAATAAGGTGTTGTTCTTGGATGATGACATAGTAGTACAGAAGGATCTCAGTGGCCTGTGGTCACTTGATCTGAAGGGCCATGTTAATGGTGTGGTAGAGACCTGCGGAGAAAGCTTCCATCGGTTTGATCGCTACCTTAACTTCTCAAACCCTATCATCTCAAAGAACTTTGACCCTCGTGCTTGTGGTTGGGCATATGGGATGAACATTTTTGATTTGGCTGAATGGAAGCGGCAAAATATCACTGAGGTGTATCATGGGTGGCAGAAGCTGGTAAGTGGTCATTAAAAGAAGTTTAATAGGAAATGCGTGTTTCTTGATCTTCAGTTCTAACTTAGTGAGAATTCTTCAAATTGGATTAATCCTATTATGGGCATGCAACATCTTGTGGCATATAACTGCCCTACCTTAGACATTTGTAGTCAGCCTTACCGGAACAGATATACTCCGAACAAGTCTTGCTCTGAAATGCCTTAAGAATCTGTTATTTGATGAGTTCTATTAAAGGGTTTCCAAGCGTTAATTCCTGTTTTTGAGAATATACTGTATTCATACTAGGAAATATTGTTGATATCAATCAGCAGGTTGATTTATGAGATTATTATTATTATTATTATTTTTAATTTTTTTGTGCAGAATCATGACAGACAATTATGGAAGCTGGGGACCCTGCCTCCTGGTCTAATAACATTCTGGAGACGCACTTACCCTCTGGATCGATTCTGGCATGTGCTTGGACTGGGCTACAATCCTGGTGTGAACCAGAGGGATATTGAGCGAGCTGCAGTGATACACTACAATGGCAACTTGAAACCGTGGCTTGAGATCAGCATACCGAAGTATCGTGGCTTCTGGTCAAAGTATGTAGATTACGAGAACAAGTATTTGCGAGAATGCAACATCAGTCCCTAAAATGGCATTCCACTTGAAGTCTGGTCATTTGCCGTTGTTGGCCAGAAATTTTGGAAGGCCTGCATTGCTGTGTAGGTAATTTGGTCCTAAGAGTCGGTGCGTTGGAGTGTAATTCTTTCTTGTATGCAGCTCAATTTGTTTCATTTGTAGCAAGCATCTGTTTTCCGTCTGCATAGTTACTGCCTCGCATATGGTTGACCTATTAAGAGCATTTTGGTCAGATTGAAAGTTAGAAATTGTTCCTGTTCGTTTTGTTTCTTCAGAAGTCTCAAAATTTTGGTCGTGCAACGATGACGTATTGTAATATTCATGCATAATGGTGGGATGTAATGTTTTGTTGCGTAGATAGAAAGTTGTCGGCTACTTTACCTAATAATCTTGGGATTGGTACTCGATATCGCTAAGGTGGGCCCAGTCTGATTGCGTGATAATTTGATTTAGAACCATCAAGTAAGGCTTTGCGATTAGGGATCTCAACATGTCAAATTTGGAGGGGTAAAATAATTCTTAAATTCTGTCAATAATAGAAAAATTTTATCCAAACCATCTTTGTAAATTACAGTTGGTAGGATTTTTTCACCAAAATTGTTCCCATGTTAGGATAAATAGGGTCGGGTGTTGTACGTGTAATATCTGTTTAAGTAATTATATAATATAAAATTGAAATTGAAAAAAGCATTATAGTTTTAGATATACAACATAACTAAAAAATAAATCAGTCTAGTTATATGATTATAAATTTTATGGTTTATTAGGTTAAAATTATATTATATATTTGGGTTGTACGGGACTAGAATTTGGTATATATATGTAATATATATAATATTTTAAATACTTATATACTATGTATAATATGCAGGTAGGGTATAGGTAGGGTTCAGGGAGGGTAGACCCCTAAATTTATACCCTCTCCATACTTGACCTAAATCTGCCCATTGAAAAAAAAAAACTTTGCTTGTTGGGTTAGGTAAAGCAGGGTATCCACTGATAAATGTACTAATTCACATACCCACTTACGACCTCAAAAGGCTTTTTAAAGGGAACATTTTGACTTTAGTTAATAAGGCTAAGGGTGGAAGAGAGAGCAGGAACTAATTATTCCCTATCTCAAAATCGCTACTTCATTTCCGTTTTCTTATTTAAATTTAACCTCAATTTATTTATATTATTATTTAATAAATTTTTAAAAAGTTTAAAAACTATAAGTCCTGCAAATTGTAAATATAATCTTTAAACTTTTTTAATATATAATAATATAAATAAATTCAAATTAAATTTAAATAAAAAAAACTCAAATAGAACAACAGAAAACTCGTGACGTGAGTTGTACTAATTATCCTTGCTCGTTAGCGAGAACTTGATTTTTCAAAAACTTTTTGATTTTTTTTAATTGGCTAAAAATTGTAAAAACCTCTACCCTCCACCCTCTTTTTCTAAATCCGCTAAAGATAACTTCCCCGAACTCCTAGCTTATTATAATCGGCATATTGAAGTACTCGCTCTGTTTTAAATTTTTGCAGTATTCATTATTCGGTAATTAATTTTCTTTTTAATATTTTAGTATATAAATAAAAAAATTTATATATAAATGATAAATAAAGATTTATAGGTTATAAAAATATTTTTAAAATTTTTTTCTAACGAAAAAGAATATAAATAAATTTAAATCAAATTATTTAAAAAATTCAAATATTCTACATAATATGAGACGGATGAGTATTATCTCTCATTTGTTAATAAAGCCATGGTCAGTTTGAGGTGAATTTATTCATATTGTTATTTTTCAAAAAATTACATCTATAAACTCTAAATCTTTATTTAACATTTATATATATAAAATTTTGCATTATACAGCACAAAAAGTGAGTGTAGTCACATTTTTTGTCACAGCTTTATAGTTTGGATCCCATGAGCATTTACCTCAGTCACGGTGACCGGTGATCACGTTATCGATTCTTCTTTTGACCTTTTAGCTTACTTTGTATTGGTTGTCTACCTTCCTGTGATCGATCAAGGGCGAAGAAGCATCCGACCGAGTGGGCCCACTTTCCAAAGCAACCGATAGGCTTTCACGGTGCCAGTATTGTGGGCCCTTTGTCCAGGTAGGCCCAACCATTGCCCAAACTCGGTCAGTCTCACTCACCCAGTCAAACTCGAACGTTATGTTAGGAATAGGTGGTAACGTCCTTTAGTCAACCGTTTGTTTTGGTTTCGTTGAACGAGTTTCTTGTAATCACGCCACTAATAACTCACCAGAATTGGGGGAAAATGCACATCTAGTCTTAAAACAAACTATTTTTCATTTGAATTTTAAAATTTTTATATTTTTTAAGATAATTTATTAAGGGAAAGAGAGGAAAGATGAGTAGAAAGTGAAACATGAAAAATAGAGCAGAGCCCATTAGCACATCAATTTTGAGGAGATTACAAAACTATATATGAAAAGGCATGTGGAAGGATGAGAGTGGTCTTTTTTTTTTTTCCCTCAGATTTTTATCTAACTAAATAAGAGAATGCAGGTAGTTACCCCTCCCCTTCTCCCCATTTCCCTCATAAAGTATTAACAACTACTCTCATGCTTACTAAAAGATAATTATTGAAAAGAAATATAATTTATAGAGAAAAAAAATTGATAGTGTAAATTGTTTATTAACTATTAAAAAATTATGTTATAGTTTTAATTTATTTGAAAATAGTTGTCAAATAGTTTAAATTATAATTTAAAAAAATGAGGTCGAAAAAGTTATTAGTTTTAGGAATAATTGCTTATACATTACAAAGTTTTAAAACTCATTTAAAAAAGTCAAAAGTTTTAGTGATTGATTATACTGTTACAAAATTTTAAGACCAATTTAAAAAAAATGAAACATTTTAGGTCTAAAATAAAAAATATTGGAAATTTCAGGACTAAAAAATACACTTCCCCATAACTGCAATGATCTCCCTCCCTCTCTCTCTCTCTCTCTCTCTCTTCACATGTATTAACTTCAAATTTTTAATTGGTAATTTTAATCTAGTGTTTTATTTATTTTGTTATTAAACAACTTTCAAGAACTTTTTCCTAGTTTAATTTAAAGGATACCGATTGCTAAAAAAAAGGTCATAGATACAGTATATTTATAACTAACATTATCCTAAATACATAAAATAAGTACCAAATTCCTTAGCATTTGCATTCTGTCTGTACCCTTTATTGAATAGCACACAGATGGCAGCACTTGTTCTGCTGCTCTTCTCCATTTCATTCCTGCCGACGTCCCACGGCGGAGCTCTCAGCGGCACCGCCCTCGTGAACGAGGTCTGTCACCGCACCTCCGACGTCGTCTTCTGCCTCCAAACCCTCTCCTCCGACCGCAACGCCGCTGCCCCTCAGGCCCTAGCCGGAGACCTAGCTAACGCCGCCCTGAGGCTCGCACAAACCAAAGCCGCCCTCACCCAAAACCTCATTCTCAGCCTCCTAGCCAACGCCTCCTCCGCCTCTGACCGCCAGCTCCTCCAGGCCTGCGAAGTCTACAACCGCGACGCCATCTCCCAGCTCTCCTCTGCCAACAACGAATTCAACTCCGATTCCATCGACGGCGTGGTCCTGGAGGTCAATGCGGCAGCCAGCGCCGCCCAGAAGTGCCGATTCGCCGAACCCGGCTCGGAACTAGCCCAGCTTAGCTCTGATTTGGTCAAGCTTTGTGAAATTTGTGAGGTTTCCACGAGATATTTTAGTGTGGAGGATTTTAATTAGCTTCTGACCTTTCACCTGACTAGACGAAGATTGGTTAATCTTCATTTCTTCAGTCGACAAATTTTATTGGATTTAAAAACTTCGTTTGGCTTTCTCGTCGCTAGAGGTTCTTAAATATCAAGTTTTGTTTAAATTTTGTCCCCAACCTTTTCTTTCATCTATGAAGTAGCCAAAGTTAAAGTAGATTTGATGATGATATGTGACCACTAACGTGTTTACTTAGAGTGGAAGCCTTGTTTTTTTATCTAGAAATGGGATATGAAGTGTTCAAATTAGAGTACTTAATACACTTAATGACCCACGGCCTCCTTCGGCCACCTATTGTGCTGGTCGTCACTAGATGATGAGTGAGTTTTGTTTGGTTTCAGTCAAGGGCAACAGGCCCTATAGTTAAGGCGAACCAACCAAACTAGTTGAATCGATCATGAGTTTAAGTGGATAAGTGGCTAGGAGAGCATAGGGGTGTAATTGTTAGATTTACATGTATGAGGTCTAGAGTTATCGAGGAAAAAAGTTTGATACCAAATTTGTCATTTTCAGGAACAAAAGTAGTTCTTTTCTTTTCCCGTGAGGTTGTATACAGCTTAATCTACCTATGATACCCGTTGAGGGTGGGTGGGCAGCAAGACACCTCTCAGATGGGATGAACCTATAGTTAAGGCGAACCAACCAAACTCGTTGAATCGAGCATGAGTTTAAATGGATCAGTGGCTAGGGGATATTAGGGGTGTAATTGTTAGATTTACATGTACGAGTTCTAGAGTTATTGAGGAAAAAAGTAAAGTTACATTTCTATTCTTTCCCCCTGAGATAGTATATAGCTTAATTTATCTATGATACCTGCTAAGGGTGAGTGAGTTGCAAGACACCTCTGAAATAGGATGGACTTGTGATCCAAGACAATGTTAGGAGTCCTGAGAGTTGTGTGTCTCAAAAAGACCCTTCAAAGCTTAAGCTAGTAGCGGTTTAAGAGAAGCATAAAAGATTATGTGGAGAGAATAGAACATATTGGGGGTTTTGCACGAGGGGCCTTCTTATAGGCGTGTTGGCCTATTTGCAACTAGGGATTTCTTTTTCCTTTTGACTCGATTATTAATAACGGTAATTAATCTCAATCAGACTCATGAGAATGCTTTCAATAGGTCAAACCCATGAGAATCTCCAAAATTTACTAAAGTTATGGGCCTAATGTAGTGGCCCCTCGTAGACCTACCCAGGAATACTATGAGAATGAGTCTTATATTAGTTGTAATTGGCTAATTGATTATATGAACACTTGTTAAAATTTTCATGCTTCTGGTTATTAAAACCTATTATGCGTCTATGCATAAGTAAATGGCTTGACTTTGATAAAATAAAAGTGGTAAAATATAGTTATTAACCTAAAATTGCACTATGCAGAAGTATGCTTTAACTTGGAGTAACATTATAAGTGATAAGGTCAAAACATTTGTGCGCATTTTTAAAATATACTTAAAATACAAGTCAAAGCATAAAGCACAGAATTGTTTTAAACTATAGGTAATAATTGTGTACATGCATCATTATACAAATAAATACTATGCACATGTCCAAAAGCAACCTCAAATACACTACTCAATCTGAGTACATCAAAGCAACTAGCATACATAAGTATACCCGGAAAGCTAATACCAAGAGTCATGTTTTTCTAAGTCCTCTTTTGTGTCACTAGCCTTTATAAGATCTAAAACAACTATAGTTAGCACAAACATGCCACATGTAAGAAATTAAAATCATAAGATTCACTAAGTGGTTACTTACACATAAACACTAGCAAAATAACTCTCAATAGTTGTCAGCCCTTACAGACATCAATATCTGTACAACAACACTAAAGGAAATGATAATCCAAAGATTCTTAAAAAGAGATTTGAGCACTTGTAAAGAAAAAACTAAGGAGAAGCATATACATATATAACAATCTACAATGCACACATATAGCTTGAAGCTAAACAAATAATCATAGTCCAAGTCCTTTGGGACTTTCTCCCCTACCTAGTCCTTACTACAAAGCTTATCCTTGCCTACTAGTAAACTTATGTTGCTAGCCACCAGTAATCTTAGCTCACCAATTTACCTTATATTTATTATTGTATAGGTGAACATGAAGGATGCTCATCACTTAAGTTCCAAGGAACTCACTAAGCGTAATAGGGTCTGACATAGTGACTCAAGCTATCAAGCTTGAATAGGCCGCTAATGTACCAAGCCTCTATCCATACTAGATGTACTAAGCTCCCACATAGTGCCTCAAGTTATCAAGCTTATGTAGTCCACTAGTTCATTAAGCCTTCACTTAAGATGCTCATCTATCCACCATTACTTGTGTCAGGGATGCTGGCCAAATTCATTTGAAAAATCATGACTAAGGTAATCCCAATCTTAATTGTAATTGGCTAAGTTATTGCTTATACTACATTAAATTTTCATGCCACTTGTTCATTAACCTAAAGCAATATCAAATGCATGTTTAACTTTAGTTAAAGATTAGAAAAAAAACAAAGCATTAAAACAAACACACTTGCTAGCCTAAGCATTTATAAATAATGAAGAAACCATAACTGAAGTCAATAAAATAATAATTTATTTTAAACTTCAAGTAAAGCCTCTTTGTACAACAATTAACACTTGTGTACATTCAAAGGTAATCAATATGTTTGTCACACACTTGAAAGTCTATTATAAACACTTTTCATTACTATGAGGCATAACATAGTACATGATGTATTTTCGATTAGCTCACAACTATTTCCACTATACTAATGAATAATATGAATGTGTTAAATCTCTTTATATTTATAAATATGTGAATTTACAAGCAAGTGCACATATCATCAAAGCATATCAGTAGCAAGTATCAAGATATTTTTTCCCAATGAATGAAGTTATTTACAGTACTCAACTTTTCTTTATTATCTAGCTAACAATTCAGATTTTTTGTTCAACTAATTAACTAGTAACTGAACTAACTAACTAATACACTAAAAATAATTAATTAACTAATTACCAGAAGTGGAAAACAATCAGAAAATGAACAATAAGATATGTTATACTTAGAATTGAATCCCCCTAGAAATCTTTTGTGTTATTCCTACTTTGGTTTAACAAGCATATGATTAACTGGGACCATGAAGTACTACCTAACTTAGATTAGCTCCCTATTACTCCCATTCACTAACCTATATTTTTAAGTCATCAATAGAGTGGCTAGTCCTATAGTGTTTCCTAAGAATGCATTACTAGTCCTATAATTCAACTACTAGGTTTCACCATAGTCCGGAAGTATTATATCACACCTATTATTCCTGGCTACAATAATATCTCTTATACCCAATGGTGATCTATGACAAATATATTGGATACTATTTATATATATTTATCATCCCATATTAAATTAATATGCTAGCTATTATTAATCAATGCAACAAAGCATATTGAATAGATTACAAGAAAACCATAACCATATTAAACCAAAAGTAATAACAATTATAATATCATCCTAATGTTCATCTATTCTAAGTATAAGCAGACAATTTGTTTCATCATGTCGAAAAAAACACACAACAGAAACAAAAAAAACTAGAAAAGAAAGTCTTAATCTCTAAATTGCTTCTCCTCCAAGAAATCCTTGGTCTGATGTGCATTAATTAGTGTTGATCATCGGAACTACCTCTAATAGCCTTTTCATACGAAATCTCAACTCTTTCTCTTTGTATTATTGCCTTACTTCTCTTATTCATTTTTCTTCTATTGAATTAACTTGAAAAAAACCTTAACAGTAAGTAAACATAGTTTGTAACACGACTGTGTTCAAGGCCATGTTCGACCTCTAAAATGTAAAAACCATGCACTTCAATGACATAGTTAAGAACATGAGTGTAACAATGAATATGGGTGTGTTTAAAGAGAAACATGAGCATGTTTACAGTTGACATGGGCATGATCTAGACCGTGTTTGATCCAATTTTTGTTAAAACTTGCAATTCAGCTCCAAAACTTGTATAAAACTCTTCTTAACCCAAATAGAGCTTAAATATGATCTGATAACAAAATATGAATCAATTAAGCACAAAAAATATACTAAAAACACATCAAAAGATAAGAAAACATCAAGGAAAAGCATATAAAAAACATGTATAAATATAAACATATAATATTTTTCCCCCCACACTTGGACTTTTGCCTGCCCCTAAGTAAAACTAACAAGAAAAATTCTAAAAAAGAAAAATAATAAAAACCATACTCTTGAGCAAAATAAGGATTAGAGAGGATTGAGACTTTAAGGGTTTTGAGAAATTAATAAGATTATCAAGCATGTAACGCCTTCAATTTAACACTTAAAAAAAAAAAGTTTAATGGAAACAATTCATTCTCAAGCTAGCAACCTATATCTATTAAAGCTTAAGGAAAACATCAAATTTTCATATAAAGTAAAAAGCACAAACCACACTAAACCAAAGCTTACTATGCACAACCATTCAAACCATGAAGCCATTGATACTTGCAAAGAGGCTATAAGCTGAGAGTTATCTTAAAAGGCCCAAGAGCTGATGTAAAGAAAAGAAATGTGGTACCCTAAGAATTCACAGTAATTGTGAAAAGTTGTCCAGGTGAAGGTTAAGAATGATAACCCAAAGGTCCCAAACCCATTAAATTTTTAATGAGTATGAGGTTTCTTAAGAAGAGGAGTAAGTTGGTAATTAGAAAGTTGGCCAAGGTTCAGATGAGCTAATCTAAACCTTAAAGACCAAAGGGTGATGCCTAAATCCTTAAGAGAACACACTCGATATAAAGAGTGTAAAGAAAACCAAAAAGGCATCTAGAGTTTTAAGGTTTAAAGGACAACCCAAGTAATCTAAAAAAGAAACATCCTAAGAGGTTTTTTAGAGCAGGACCTAACCACTATTAAGGACACTTGAAATGGTAAAAAGAAATCCATGTAGCGAGCATAGCTCTAAATGTTTTATTAGGGTTTACGTTGACCCAAAACTGCTCACGAAAAGAAAAAGTGACTTGAAACAATGTTCTTAGTTGTTAAAAGAGTTTAAGAATGCTGGATAAAGGGGTTAAGTATAGGTTTGAAGGAACCAAGAAGGTCATGAGCTATAAGGCTTTAGAGCATAAGCCTAAGTTAATTTTAAAGGCTTTAAGAAAGTTGATCCTTGAGGTCCAAGGTATACCCCACTGTCGTAAGGCCCTAGGTAGATGAAAGAGAACTGGTAGGAGTATATGTAGTTTGAACTTCTAAGTTAAGGTCTTAAATGACATAAGTAGCTCGAGTGAGTTGAGTGTAATTAAGGTAAAGTCCTCGGTCAAACGATTCCAGGCTACTAAGGAGTAAGGTTTTTCTGGATGTCATAAAGGCTTAAGGAGCCTAGGAAACCTATGGTACTCTTTGTTTTCGTTGAGGGGTGAGTAAGAGTACCTAAATGGTGTAAGAGTCTAAGTGTGGGTCAGGATATGACTAAGAATGACTCCCGAACAAGAAAGTGGCCAAAAAAGGAATTTGAGTTGACTAAGCTGTGGTAATAAGAACTACTTAGTGAGTTTGAGAAGTTTAAAGTTGTTGAATGTTAGTTTTGAATAGCCAAGTGCACATGAAACTGAATTGTAGTAAGGACTAGAAATTTTAATGGCCAAAGAGAATACAGTGCATAAGTAATGTGTGGTGTCAATGAGGTTCCAAGTAAGTCTTTTCCTAACATAAAGAGGTTGTAGGCTTTAGTCAAGCCTAAAGATGCGCAAACTGTGGGCTATGGGTGTGTAAATTACACTAAGTAGTTAAGGTGGTTAATGTATAAGGATGGTCTAGATGGGGGCAATGACCTAGGAACATGCCTTATTATCGGGAAGCAAAGTATAGGTACTAAAGCAATCTAAAAAAGGTTATAAGAGTTGTAAATCTCAGTTGGATGCAAGTGTGTGTTGGGAGCACTCATAGACAACATTTGGAATAAGTTGGTTAGATGGGTTTTGGGTGTTAAGAACAATTCCTAAGGATTCTAAAAGGAACCCAAAGAAATAAAAGAATCCTTAAATGCTGAGTGCTAAGTTGGAATTGACTGAATTTAAGGTTCCCAATAATGCTAAAGGGTGTGGCATAGGTTGAGTAACACTAAACGTACCTAATTATAAGAGTGAAAGGGACTGTGAAAGGTTGAATGCCACGGGTCCTAAAAGCTTCTTAAGAAGAGCTAAGAAGGGCCAAAGATCCTAAGGGGGCTGAATGCCAAGTATACACCTAATATGGCCAAGAAGTTTTGTATGGCCCAAAAGGACATGGTAGTGTCATGTTGAGTAGCATGTAGTATTTGAAGCACCTAAGTAGAGTTGATCAATGATTCTAAGGGTGGGTTTTAAGTAAACTAAAAAAAACCTAAGAAATAGGGTTGTTATGGCCAAGAATGCCTTGTTACCAAAATAGGCCTAAATGGTTGAAGAAAGGTTTCTACAATGCTATAGAGAAGTCACTATGCATTGGTGTTTAATAGAATTATTTGCCATACAATTTTCTATGAGATCGATACCTATTGCATTATAACTGCAATTAACACCATACACTTGTGTTGCAAGTGAAATTTGAGTTAAGGTTGAGAAGGTTTTAAAAACATTTTTTCATGTAACAAATTCAAAAGCATTCTTGTACTAACACCTGGTATAGTAGAAAAATAATATTGTCTTAGCTTATGATATTGTAAACATATTGGTTTTGTGTGGGGGAGTTACTATTTGTACTATTGGATGTGAACATTGAAAATAAAAATAGTTTATAATTTTTCATCAAGGAATAATGCTGGACCTATAACAGAAGCAAGCAAAGGCCTTAGTCCCCTTAATGATAAAATCCCTTTCTAGCCTTAAAAATTTTTAGAGAAAGGATGAAGAAAATAAACTTCCAAACCTTGAAACTTGAAAGGCAATCCAAAAATGTGATGGGTGAATTGTAACATTTATAAGTTTAGATCAATCTGTATCTTTTTCAAAAAGTTAATTCCCATGTACAATTTTTGCCTAAACAAAAGCATAGAACAAATATTGAGCCGATTCATAGAAAATAAAGAGAAGAGTGGTGGTGCCTGCCTAAGGCGGGGACTGTGTACAACTGTGAGGCTAAACCATCTCGCTTTCCTCATTTTTGGTAGAAATGGGGAACTAGAATATATTATACAAGCATGAAAGCTGTCCTCATTTTTTTTGTAGAAATAGGGAACTAGGATATATTATAAAAGCATGAAAGAAGCATACAGAAAAGGTATCAGTAGGCAAGAGCCTACATTAGTTACAAAAGCTAGAGCCATTAGCACTCCCGCTACTAAGAGAAGCAAAAGAAGTTCTAAGGATGCATAACTAGTCTTGTCCAATTCAATAATACTACTGATATAGACAGCAAGTCTATAAAAAATTACAAAAATTTGCTTTTTAAGCAAGTTAAGTCTACTGAGCTAATCCGCTATTTGATTTACTTCCTTGTAGACTCCCTTAATTTGGTTCAGCTTGAGTTGTTGTATGAGATACCTGCAATATGATATTAAAGGCATTAGTGTAGGTTTTGATAGGGAAGTAGAGGAGAAAATTTGAGCTACCAACTGACAGTCAGTCTCCATCACTAGGTTAATGTATCCTATATTTGAAGCTAGCCAAAGGCCATCTCTAATTGCCCAAAACTTTGCCTCAGTGGGGTTTGTAATTCTTATATCCCACTCTCCTCTCTGTTTTCAAATTCCTCTTCCTCTCTAGTCTAGCGATTAGGACCTAGAACTAGTACAATTTCGGAGTTGTTACTTTCTTTGTGGTCTCAAGTGTTTTTGAATTGATTCAACAATCTAAATAAAATGGTTGTGGTGGTTCTCCGGTAATGCATTCTCTTTCTCTTGTTGGAATTATCTATTGGTCACAATTTAGAGTGTTAGTGAACTAAGTTTTTATCAAAATTATAGTTAACAACTGAGTCTGTTGGACCCTATATAATATTAATATATGTAATATTTATATAAATATTAAGTTTATATAATTAGTAATTAATAAAAGTTAAAAACCTAAAAACTCGACCCCACGCGTGCGGCTACCCTCAGATTCTAACACCCTCAGGTCACTGCCTTCTCCCGCTTCACTAAGCTCTCTGCCGCTTCGCTCGAATCACTCCGGCCCTTCGATGGTGGGTTGTCCTCCAAAGCCGGCTCCTCCGTAGTCCGCCGCACTCTCCCCCAACGGCAGTCTGTCCTTTAGTACTCTTCGAAGCGTGGTGCCATCGCCGATTCCTAATCCGCCGATTCGCCCAGGAGCTTCGTTATCTAGCATCTGCCGCCGGCGCGCCGCTCACACACGGCGAACTGACCTCCTTCCGTTGCCAAACTGGACTGGAATCATTGGACCACTGGTACGCATTCTGTGTTTCCCTCATTCTAGCCAACAGTTGGTGCTTGGTAATTCTAGCCTACACTTAGTGCCTTAGGACTTAGGAGGCTGCTTGGTACGTGTTTGGTGCTTTCCAACCTTGGATTATATTCAGAAATCCTCTGTTAATTCAAAACCAACCCAGCTGTAGTCATAAAGTTTGAAGTAACTTTCCCCTCTCTGCCGTTTGAAGGTGATCAGACCTAGCTGAGTTCATGATAAACGTAGAAATTTGGTTACTGCCTCCGGCACAAGCCAAATTATTCTGCCTTATTATTGAAGCTTCTGTGAAATTGAGAAAGTATTTCTTCTGAGTTTGGCTGAATTTTCTTCTCGATAGATCATGCTCACAAACAGTAGTTACTTCCTGGTTTCATTGTTTTAAATGGTATACACATCAGAAAAGTAGTACACGTACTTTCCTATTTTGTATGGTTAGAAGGTCAGAGGAAATTGCAAAAGCCTCAAATCGTGAAGTTTGTTTGCTGCCATTTGAATGTGCTTTTTAATGTCAAAATAGCTAAAGTTGGAAAAGTAATTGAGACCTAAATCCGGTGGTGGTTCAGCTTGAAAGATGAGAATGGCATGCATTATCATCCAATAAGGTGATTGCTTCTGTTCCATTTCTTTTACTAGATTGGTTCATATGAGTTCAATATACTTTCTTTTTGTGTACTAATAAGTGTTATGCTCACAAGAACTATTGTTCTGAAATGACAAGCTGTTGTTCCTCCATAAAATTGTTCTTAGAACTTCATTATTTTCTGTTTTGATTGATATTATGAATATTGTTGTTCACCTTTAGTATTTTTCATCTTTAGCTAGACAAAATCTTGCCGCTGCTTTAGCATTTTGCTGATGAGTAGAAATTGCTGGTCACAGATGTTACTATAATTGATGATCTGAGTGGTATAGGGGAATGGAGAATATTTCATTCAAGTTAAGTTATTTGAAAAAATATTGAGGAACCGTCTTCTTACAGCTAGCCCCTGTTTTGGCATTATTTAGTATGGCCCAGAGTTTTAGCTGTAAAGTCCAGGTTGCAGCTGCCTATATGATTGTAGCTCTCCTTGAAGAAAGGGAGAGCAGTGGAATGTCATTTTGAAAAAGTTCTGTGGGGTCTCAAATATTTGTGTATTTGAACTTGATTATGGATTTAGTTGTTTTTATTTTTTATTTTTTTCAAAAAGAGCTTGAGCTCGAGCATGCCTAATCAAGCTCAAATTGAGCTTCACGCATTGTGCTCGTTAACAGGTTTTTGGAACTTCTAGAACTTTCGAATTGAGCTCAAGCACCATCCAAGCTGAACTCAAGCATCATTTTCGCGAGCTTGTCTAGCTCGAGCTCCCCTTAGAACAAAACGAGCCGAGCTTGAGCCCAAGGTGTTCGGGCTTGGCTCTGCTCGATAACACCCATAGTCATGATTACTGATTTTTATGCAACCCTTTTCATCTTAGTTATGGTAGTTTGTTATCGACCCATGTTCGTATTCTTTCTTCTTTTTGGTTAAGTTATGTTCTTTAAGAGTGTCTTCCCAGTGGTAGCGATGCAAGCTTGATGTTAGGCCTAGGGTTGGTTGGTGAGGAAATTGAACTTGGAGTTTTATGCAGGTTTATTATCTTGTAGCATTGTTGCTGTTCTTGTAGTTGTTTGGTTTCCTTTTACCTAGTGTTTTGGATTGTTGTTTGATGAACTGTTAATGTTAGTTGTAGGTTCCCGTTGAAAGAAAATTTTTGTTTGGGACTTTCTGCAGGTTTATTATGTTTGAAGTGTTCCTATAATCACTTCTAATACAGTTCTTACATTTTCTTTATGCCTGTTTGATTTTGGTGCATGTCTCAGGAGGTTTGTGCAGGTTTATGTTACTGTATCATCATATTCAATGCATTCTTTTGTGTTTGCTTTTCATGATTTATTTGGATCTGGGTGCATGTTTCAGTCTATCTATGAAAATGCATAAAGACTTGCAGGTAGGTTGGTGAAAACCCGATCTACCCATGGGGAAAATGGGGAGGATGCAGGTTTAGAAATCCTGCCTGTCCTGAAGGATGGATAGGATAAGGAGTGGGTATTTTCCATGGTGTGTAGGATTTTGAAATTGCATTATGCTACCCATAGGTCATATCCTATTCATTGACATCCCTAAGGTTTCCAAGAAAGTTTTCTGTCTCTTGATGGCTGTATGGTGTTCTGTCAGTCAATCTTGCTTACTCTTACAGTAAAAGCTGACTGGATATTTCAGTTTCATGTATCTTTGCTGATTCTTTTTGGGCCATTTTTCTTCTAAGTGATTCTTATATAGCCTTCTGTCGATTTAATTCTGGAGGAAGGTTTAATGGCAAGCAAGTTTCTGAAAATTTTGTTTGTTCTGGTGATGGTCAAGAATTAAAATGTACAATAAAGCAATTGTAGTTGAAAACAGAGTGATGGCTTCCATCTGATAGAAGCTTAAGGATGGCCTGACTTGTGTTTCAATAGGTTTCGTTGGATCCTTATCTTGGATTTTTGCTTTCTAACTGGAGAAAATTACTTTGTGCCGTTTTTCATTATCTTATCAAGAATTGTGAATTGCAAATTTAAGTTGTAGTTGAGGTGATCTTAATCTTTGCGTGATGTACTAAGCGCTCAACAAGACTATTTTATGTATTTTAATCGGTCTTTGAAAATTCTGCAGGTTGAGAAGGAAAATGTCAATTCTATTCTTTTGATGGGCCAACTTTGTTATATTCTTTTGCTGGACTTGGCTACGAGAAGAGAGACCTTTCTCCAAATTTCATTGCCATTATTTGCTGTTGTTTTTTGTTTTTGTTTTTGTCTTTTCAATAGGTCATATAGAAAACCATTGACATTTCAGTATTTGTTTATCTAGTTCATAGCATACAGACTATAGTGTGAGGCAAAGTTGCTTAGAGTTCCAGGGCACTGCTCTTTAATTTTGGTGGAAGTATGCAATCTCAAAAATTCTCACTGGCTAATTGCGCTCTTTCTTTACCCTGTCCAACATTCTTTGCCCATATTCACACTTCCTGTTCATTGATTCGCCACCATGCCACTCTTGTAAACCATAAGCACTTCCAATCCATGTCTTGTAATTTGTTACAAAGAGCAGATAAATCTGTAAGTCGTCTGGTAAAACACGATCACTTTGTCAGAGTTAGATGTGGGATGAGGGAAGCTGAAGGTGATAGATTGGATGATGAGTCTTACATTAGACGGTGTGTGGAGCTTGCAAGGAAAGCAGCTGGGCATACGAGCCCTAATCCTATGGTGGGTTGTGTCATTGTGAAAGATGGCCAGATTGTTGGTGAAGGATTTCATCCTAAAGCTGGCCAGCCTCATGCTGAGGTAATCCAGGTTACTTTTATCCATATCGTGTAGGCATTATTTAGGATCGTAGTTTATTTATGATTTCTAAAAGGGTTCCATAAAATATTATCTTTCCCACTTCTTATAATGTTAGAGAGTAACCAAGCATAGGGGTGTGGATTAAGGTTTCAAATGTTTCTGATTTATTCAAATCAAATCATGATTGATCCAGGTATTTGCCTTGAGAGATGCTGGAGATCTTGCTGAAGGTGCAACTGCATATGTGAGCTTGGAACCTTGTAACCATTATGGAAGAACTCCCCCTTGTACTGAAGCATTGATCAAGGCCAAAGTGAAAAAGGTGGTAATTGGCATGGTTGATCCTAACCCACTTGTATATTCCATGGGTATTGATAGACTCCGTGATGCTGGGATTGAAGTGATTGTAAGTGTAGAAGACGAATTATGCAAGAGGCTTAATGAGGCTTTCATTCATCGAATGTTGTCAGGGAAACCTTTTCTTACTCTCAGGTAGGTATCTGCTTGTTTTTAGTTTGCAGATTTAACATCAATAGATCTGATTCCAGTATACTGTAGGATGTGTTTTTCTCTTGCTGTTTTGGTCCCAGAGAAAATTCTAACTAGAAGCCGCTTCTCCTAATTTTCAGATATTCTCTCTCTGTCAATGGTTGTTTTGTAGACAAACTGGGGGAAGGAGCTGCAACAGCTGGTGGTTACTACTCTCGTTTGTTGCAGGAGTATGATGCAGTTATACTCCCAGCATCTTTAGCAGAGAAGTCCTCAAGTTTTACGTCGCAAGAACCTGATGCAAAGCAGCCACTTCAGATTATAGTAGCAAGTTCTGCTCACGCCACTATCCCACTAAGGGGTCTTACCGAAGAAGTGGCTTCTAAGACAATAGTATTTGCTCACAAAGATGCAGTTTTAGACCCAGGAATAGCTTGCAGAGGAATTGAAACAGTTCTTTTGGAAGATATGGATCTGAATGCAATATTGGAATACTGCAAACATAGGGGATTATTAAGTGTTCTTTTGGATTTAAGGAGTAGTTCTGGTGATCTCGTGTTACTTCTGAGACAGGGTATGGCTGCAAAATTGATCCAGAAAGTGTTTGTGGAGTTGTTGCCGATATGGATTGAGAAAGAAGACAGATACCCATTAGTTGCGTGGGGTAGTTTGGTTCAATGGCAAGAACTCAAGAATTTGCAGTCTACGGCCTCTGGTCAGAGCATTGTCCTTGAGGGCTATCTTTAAAAGAGACCCAAATTACTTCAAACGCACTCGTGTTTATGGGTAGAGTTGGAATACCAACCATATCACTTCCATTCTCTTTGGAGACATGAATAAGAGCCCTAAGACAGAAATTTATTAGCTTATTGCCTTTTACCATCAAAATGGTTGTAGCTTGAATTTTTCCCCAATAATCCATTTTTTTGGTGATGGTCAGATTTGATAATAGAGCTTGGGTTCAATAATATTGTAATTCTAGAATAATGTTTTTCCCTTTTCCTTGTGATAATGTAATGGTTCAAGTGTTAGGCAGCGCAAGTCACTGAGCATTGAGGATTGTCTTGGGAAAATGTGCAAATTTGTCATTCATGTTTCACTGCAGGGGCAATTTTTGTGCGGCCTTTTTTCTTGGTGAAAATCTGTACTGACATCACGTTTTAGAGCCGACTTTGGGCAAAGAATAGAAATAGTGGAAAATACCATTTTGGATTCTAAGATTTACTTGCGTTTAACCATATGCTCCGAAGTTTTTGAACTTCTCATTCTCGCCAAAGTTTAGAAGTCAATATATTATTAATTTCGAAAGGTAATTTGGGTTGAAAAAGCAGGCAACTTTAATTAATGCAATCTGCCCTTTCAAAGAGGGACAAGTGAGCAAGGTTTCACGAAAAGTCAACCCTAATTCAAGTTCAGGGTGTTAAGTGTCTTAGAAAGTTCAAGGGAGAAAAGTGATTAGTTTTCTTAGGCAGAGATATCATGTGCCGGGCTCAGACGCTGCACCTCCACTTTCAATATATTTATAATTCTAGCATTATCATGGATAACATGAACATATGTCTAATTAGACATACTTGTTATTTTATAATTTTACACCTTCCCAAACCCTCTATCTCGATTCTGGCGATCAACCTACATCTAACTTGAAATCCGGCGTGCAAAGAAGCCAAGGAGGCTGAGCGACTCCGGCGAGGAACGGTGAGAAACGAATGGCCAACGACGCGAGCAAGCAATGAAGGCGGAGGACACAGAGGAACCCTGAACAACCAGGTTGAGGAATGACGAACGCCAGGGAATCGTGAGAAATGAACAACGACGGTGGCACAATCGGCAGCAACAGCGTGATGTTGTAGCTGAATGCTTCAATCAGCAGCGGTAAGGGCGCGGTGACGACGGTGATGTTGTCTTCAAATCTCTGATTAAACCTTGGCTTCAGATCTGAGGAGGCGAATCGGCGATCCGAGGAGGCAAAGCGGTGAGGCGAGTCTGAGGTGAGGTTAGAGGTGAGGTGACGAGGCGAGTTCGAGACGAAGGTGGAGGTAAGGCGACGAGGCGAGTCCGAGGAGGCGAAGCCGCAAGGTAAATAGGCGTGAAGGGCAGCGACGAGGCGGTGCGAGGAAGGAGGAGAAGCAGCGAGGAGGCGGCGATGCCGAGGTAAACAGACTATGGGGGATGTGGACGCATTTTGTAATTATTTACATATTTTCCTAGGCATTTTGTAATTTTTTTAAATGATTATTTAGACACCTTTAAATATTTATTTAGACACTTTTAAATTTTTATTTAGACACTTCTTTTATTATTTTGTATATATTTTTTTATCATGAAAATAAATTGTTTGCATATTGCTTTAGACATTTTGTCACTTTTCTTTAGACACTTTTACACATTCATTCAGACACCTTTTTATTGTTTCAATTAGTTATTTTTGAAGAGAGTAAATTGTTTACGTATTGGTCAAACACTTTTTAAATATTTTTTTAGACACTTTTACACATTCATTCAAACACTTTTTTATTGTTTCAATTAGTTATTTTTGAATAGAATAAATTGTCTACGTATTGGTCAGACACTTCTAAACATTTTTTTAGACACTTTTCATTTTTTCAAATATGACATATGACGTCTACGACGAGATTATGAAGTATGACAGTTTGGTGGCGGCACCGGCACCAGAGGAGACAGCAGTAGCAAGCTAGGGTTTTTTTGTAGAAAAGAATATTTTAACTAAGGGTATTTTTGTCAATTTTTTTTGATGATTTATGCCTTATATATGGAAGATTAAGGAATAGGTTAATATGTCTAATTAGACATAGGTGCATAATAAAAGAACTATTCTAGCATTTGCTTTTCTTCCTTCTTAAATTACCAAAAAAACAGTTTCATCTATTTTTTATTTTATAAAATATGTTATTATAAGTATGGTGATAATTTTATAAAAGGTATTATTTAATTTGTAAGATGTGCCGTTGTGAGATGTTTTGTGAATTGTAAGTAAGGTAAAATGAGAGGACATAAACGTGTGCTAGTAGTACTCTGTAGCTACTCATTTTCTTATCTCATTCATGGGCGCAGCTTTATGTCTCCTTGTCTTCCCTTCGTTAACGCAACAGCTGGTGGTGAGGTTGTTGTTGGTCATGCAGGCCCCAGAAGATCAATTTCTTCATAAATTTTTTAGTCTTTTCAACTGTCCTACTGTTTGCTGCTGCTATTTTTTTTTTTACTTCATCTTGTTTGTCACCAGCAGGAAGGGAAGATGAACACTACAAGGTATTCATTTTTTATACTATTTTTTTCAATAATTTCATTTGAAAATTAATATAATGTCAATGTAAAAGTTCATTCAAAATAAAAATTTATAATATTTTCAATTTTTTAGAAAAGTTTCCCTTTTTATGCCTAAAATAGTAAAATTCATAAAAATTTAATAATATCATTAAAATTTTAGAATTAATGGATTATTACGCATAAATAATATTGTCATTCAAATACATTAGTTCTATTTAAAAAAGATGTAAAAAATATACATCAACTATTTTATATTAAGTTGACTTAAATTAAAATGAATTGACACACAACTTTTTTACTTCTACCCAATTACTAAATTTAGGTTTCTTGCTTCTTTTCATCCTTTTTACGGGTTCAGGGGCCACACGAGTAACTTGAAAGCGAGGGAATTTGTAAAATAATAGTAGATTATTCTAAGAAAAGTTTATTTAGAATCCAACCAAACCAGGTGCGGAAGTTAGAAAAAGACAAATTATACAACTATAAAATCACATTTTGGGCAAAAAAAAAAAAAAAAAAACATCTTCTTGCCCAAATGCATTTGATTGCATTCGAAATTCTAGAGTTAATAGTTTTTTTTGCAACTCAGGATGGTTTTCTGGGAGAACTTATTAGAAAATAATGAAGTGGCTCCTTTATGTATTCACTTATACCTGTTGGTTGTTGCCTTAAGAACCGAAACTCATAGTTTTTGTCCCATTTCATGTATTATATAGTGTTTCTAGACAAGCCCCTTAGAATTTTGATGGTGCTCTTATTTCAGCTCAGTGCTTTGACCCCAAAATCCGTTATAGCGAGCATGACTTTGGAAGAGAATCGCTATGGATTCAAATTCATAATCCCCCTACTCTCTATATGACACATTCTACTGCTAATCTAATAGTTGGAAAGCTAGGTGCTCTTCAAGAAGTTGATCTCGCATTTACCTCCTTACATAGGTGGAAGCCTTTACTTGTGAAAAGGTTTTTAAACTATGTAAATTTTGTGCTCGAATATGTCACTCCCGCAAAAATTTTCCTTTTTCAGAGACGAAGGCTCAACAACAACTTCTAGAACAGCTCCACACTATGCTAGCACAACAAGATGCTTGTACCACAATTAAGGCTACAATCTCACCAGTAGTCTTCTCAGACATGGATGAGCACCCGAAAAAAATAGCGCCACAGGTGCAAGAGTCAATTAGCCATCATGCTGTGCATAGTTTCCATGATATCCATTCAACAACATTGAAATCTAAGGATGAGAAGATCCATGATAACAATGATATAATTCTGTGGTTGAAATGGCTAACCCTCATGATCATACTACAGAGTTTCCTCAAGAGAATGTAACAGTTAAGCATAATCCATTGAAATGTAGAGTAAGAGGATGGGACTTGAATTTATGCTCAGATGCCATTCATGCTTATCGCAAAAGAGTAAGGCTTCGGCCATTGGATTCTTTGTTATCAAGCTCGGTTGGGGTTCAACATAACCACTGCAACGAGAGGGCTCATCTAATGGCCAAGAAAGCAATGGTTCATTCTGGGAAACAACTTTTTTATTCTTGCACAAAGAATGGTGATAGCTCTACAGGACAGAGGATGAGTTCCACTAGTCTGAAACTTCTCTGATCATTGATTGAGGCTGAGTCGTCGGATCCCCAGACTATGTCATCAACTAAGCACTTCAGGTCTTTTCTTCTTGGTGTTTTCAGGTGGCTAAACATCAGGCGGTTATTGGTCTCTCAAGTTGTGATCCTGGTCCCAGGAGCAATAATTCATCCATATGTTCCCATTTAAGAAGCTATATAGTTGATGAGAATTAATGCCCAATTGATGTCCCTGATGCTTCTAACACTATTAATTTACTTGCCTTCGCTGGTGATAGTCTAGACTCTGCATATTCAAATTCTTTGATGGATGCGTTTGGGAAGGTTGACCCTAATCAACCCCCACGGTCACTATGAGGATCCTAAGCCTCAACGGCCAGGGGCTTGGCCATCCTTCAATAGTTCTTTTTTTATGAGGCTTGTTCCTTAAAAACTCTACTGATCTCAGATTTCTCATGGAAACGAAAATGTCTGGTCTTGAAGTTACTAGGAAACTGGTTTCTTATGGCTTCTCACATGTAGCTTCTGTGGACTCTAATGGTAGAAGTGGTGGGCTTTGGGTTGGCTGGAAGAATGGTATTGTTTGTTCAGTGCTTAAAGCTAGGTTGAATTTTGGTCTCCTTTAAGTAAGGGATGAGCATAACCGAGAGTGGTTGCTTGGACTTGTTTACGGCAATTTGGCCACCCATCTTCATTTAGCTATTAGACTGAAATTAAATCAAAACTGTTGTATTATTCATTACTACTTCTTCTTATAAGTGACTTTAATCAAGTTCTTAATAGCTCTGAGAAAACGGGAAGAAATACCCACTCCATTCTAAGCGTTGATCATTTATAGGAGTTCATCAATGATCTAGCCCTTGTGCCATTGCACTGTCATAGGCCTCGGTTTACTTGGACCAACTTTGAGGTGGGGGAGAATTTAGTATTTGAGGTTCGCGACATGGTTTTTGCTTATTCAGATTGGTGCAACATGGAAACATTAGTTTTTGCTTCTTTAGATTAGTGCAACATGCACCCTATTGTTTCCCTTTAGAATTTGTTGATTTAGCACCGACACTATGCTTCTCTATTGCTAGATTATTGGGCACTGAATAAATTTTATCATAGGCCCCATTAATTTGAGGCCTTTTGGTTGTGGTATCCTGGGTGTGAAAATGTTCTAAGGAAGGGTTAGAATAATCAACATTCAGGCTATTTTATATTTCAATTAGTTT
Source organism: Aquilaria sinensis (assembly GCA_005392925.1). Taxonomy (NCBI): domain Eukaryota; kingdom Viridiplantae; phylum Streptophyta; class Magnoliopsida; order Malvales; family Thymelaeaceae; genus Aquilaria; species Aquilaria sinensis. The sequence goes on from SMDT01002303.1 coordinate 356,762, forward strand.
CCAAGTGCAAAACAGCTATGCACAATTTGCACGCTTAGAATCATCAACATACTGGAGACATCCTGAGGCGCATTGCTAATCCTCAGCAAAAACGCATTTCTTTTTAATCTTCCCCAGATCTTTACCTAATAGCTAATCAGATTAAGCAGAGTTGTGACCTTTTAAATCAGTTGTATGAAGATGAGGAGAAGCTATAGGACTAAAAATTTAGAAATAATTAGCTTGCACCGGGTGATTTGAATACCAAATTTTTCATACAATTACCAACTTCCAGTGTGGTAGAAATCGCATCTATGCCCTCAAGGATCTAACATGTAGTGAGTGGATTATTCAATGGGATCTTATTAAGGCTCATATACACCAAAATTTTTTCCACTACTATGATACTTAAGCCAACCCACATCTAGAAACACAAATGGAAATGTGTCGACACATCTAAAGATGGCTTCATTCTGATCAACGGCAACTTCTCTTAAGACCTTTCTTGGATGCAGAAATCTAGCAAACCTTCTTTAACTCATTGTCTTCAAGAAGTATTGGTTGTTCATGGAATCTACAATGCTGTCAGATCTTTTATGCAGGGAAGATTTCTTCTGAAAGAGCTCAATAGAATGTATGTTACTGTTATACCCAAAGTTCAGCAGCTAGAGACAATCCATTATTTTTGCCCGAAAAGTTTATGCGGTATGGTTATAAAATTATAGCAAAGCTTTTGGTGAACCGTATGAAGCGCCAACTAAATGATCTAGTCTTTGAGAACCAAAATGCATTTATTCCTGGGTGATGCTATCCAGGATAACATTATTATAGCTTAGGAACTCTTCCAAGCCATCAAGAGTACAAGTAGAAGTAGTGGACCTCAGGGTTTCAAGGCGGCTCTCAAACTAGACATGTAAAAAGCATGACAAACTTCATTGGAGTTTTATTGAGATAGTACTTCGAGCCATAAACTTCCCTGATCAATGGGTCAACATGATCATGCAATGTGTTACCGTAGTATCCTTTTCTGTTCTAGTTAGTGGTAACTCAACAAAGTGGTTTAATCCGAAATGGGGACTTAGGAAAAGGGATCCCTTGTCCCTATACTTTTTTATTCTTTGTGGGAAGGTTTTCTCGAGTTATTTGATCCATTAACAATCCAATGGGCCTAGTATTAATCATTTGCTTTTTGCAGATGAATGTTTGATCTTTTTAAGACCAGACATTGAAATGGTTGACAGCCTCAAGTGATTTCTTCTTTTGTTCCAGGAAGCAGCAAGATAAGAAATTAATTATAAAAAATCAGTGTGGGTATTAAGTAAGAATATTCCCCTGCGCTTAATTAGTCTATTTTGCCAGTCCTTGACTTTCTTAGTAAATGATGTCATGACCAAATATCTAGGGATTCCTTTTGATTTTGACATGTGCAAGAATGCCTCATTTGAGTTCTTAGTATCAAAATTTGACTTTAAGTTCTCTTCTTAGAAGTGGAAGCTCTTGAACCCTACCAGAAAACTCACTCTTATTTAGGCCACTTTGTCTTCCATTCTTATTTACATCATGCCCTTGTTTCACATCCCTATTACGACAAGTGATAACCTATCAAAATCTACAGTTAAATTTGGTGGTGAGGTTCAGATTAGGATAGTGGTATTCATTTTCATAATAGATTCATTTTTTCATTTCCTAAGGGCCATAGAAGATTGGGTATTCAAGGCATGAGAATGTTTAATCAAGCTCTCCTCATAAAGTCCTTTTAGAGAATCATGCATAAAGATTCTAGTTCACTGGTGTTTTGTTTTTTGCAGGCCAAGTATGGTATAGATGAATCTCTCTAAAAGGCAGGTATAGGTTATAATCCTACTATGATGTGGAAAAGTTTGATTTTTGGCCATGTTTTCCTTATGCCAAACTTTGTTGGAAAATTGGTGATAAGAGATAAATAAATGTTTGGCATGATTACTGGATTAGTGGCTTCCCCTAGGACAAACTTGTCAATAACAGGTGTAATCCTTATGATCCTAGATCCCTTCCTAGACTAATTACTAAAGTCAAAATTCTTTTCACTACGAACTCAACCTTATGGAATATTCCACTATTATACTTGGTCTTTTCCCAATAAGTGGTTTGGGCAATCATTAGAAGAACTAGAAGAGGAGGGGAGGAATTGAGTGATTGGCCAGTATGGGAAGGGTCTCAAGATGGTATGTTCATGACAAAAATGGCTATGTTTTAGGTAAACTCCAAAGCATCTCACAGAATCCGAGTTCCTCAAATCTTCCCAACACTCATAAATTTCTAAAAATGTTATGGGCCTTAAACATTCTAGTAAAATATAATACATTTATCTAGAAGTGAATTAACAATGCCTTGTCGACTAGATCTGAGTTGCTAAAGAGAGGAATTCCAATTTCAACATACTGTCCCCATTATGATGCGTTGGAAGAAGATATAACATATTTTTTTATGCATTGCCCAACATTTAGAAGTGTGTGGGAACAAAACCCTAGTATATCCCAACCTAAATTGAATGATGACTTCATTTAATGGATAATTCAAAACCTTCCTAATAACCAAAATTGGCAATCTGAGGCTTGGGACATCATTATTGGTACTGTTTGGAGCATATGAATTGGAAGTAAATTTAAGGTCTTTCAGAATGTTGTTGTGGATTATGAACAAATTCAAAATAGACATCTCTTCATCCATGAAACAAGGTTGGTAGTTCAACATAAGGATCATATCAAAGGTTTTTTCTTCCTAGAGCTCATCCTCGTGTTAAATGCTAGGTCAATAGTCTAACCACCTCTACTCAATAATCCTCCAAGTGCATGGAGCTTGGAATCCTGGGACAAGAATGGGTGTAGTGACTTGGTCTTTTTAGGATCCTTCGACTACCTCTTCTCATGATTTTCTACTACTTCCTTGGGGAAAGTCCATCTACAATTTGCATATAGATTAGAGTTATTCTTATTGCAATGAAGGCTACTTACTGTTATGGCATGCATAACATAACTATTTTAATAGATTGTCTAGTTGGACTATTTCAAATTACAAATTATAATTCTATCCATTTGGATGTGGCCAAGGATGTCAATGAGATCCGTCAACTGGTTAACCAATTTGGAAAAGTTTCGAAAGCGGTGGTTCGTTGAACGGCAGTAGATCGAGCACACCGATTGACCTCGATGGCTTTTAGGTTATCTTCCTTTCTTTAATTTGTTCTTTGTTTCCCATTTCTTGTCTGTCAGAAAAAAAAAAATAGTGTTGCTTATTCTTTTTGGATATTGAATTATTTTACCAAAAGAGCTAAAAAATTTACAAAAATAGAATGTTTACTAGTAATCAAGCTGCATCTTGTTGCGGGTTGATTAATGAATATAAATTTTTCATACCGATTACATTTATATACAAAAAAGTGTTAGAAGTTATGAAAAAAAAGTGTTAGAAGTTATGAAATAAAAAACACTACAAGAAAATGAGCCTTTTGTTTTGGGTTAGATTTAGGCTGGCTGTTGAGTTTACTCTAGTTACTAGTGCATAGGCTGAAATGACTGGTTTGATTCTATTTTTTGTACGATTTTTGTTAAAATTTAAATAGGTTAAATTTCTTTCTTTTAGTGTGTTTAATTAAAAAGTTCATAAAATTTTTCTTAATTATGTTTTTACAAATTTGCTACAATTTCCAAGCTTTACTATAAAATTTATAGAAAACATAACTCCACTTCACTATTGTCTATTAATGACTAAATTATAGAATTGTAAAAGTTTTGTGTGTAAATGCAAAATTTTAGAAAGTTTAGGGGCCCATTTTGTGATTATTATAGGAGATAAAAATGAAACATTTTAAAATTTAGGTACTTTATTACACTGCACTTAAAAGTTTAGGGGTCGATGCTGTGTTTTGACATTTACAGACCAAGATCATTAAACTTATTAAATATGAAAGCTATTTGTTTTAGAAGATCCTAAAAATGAGATTTACTAAATATGGATATCCTAAATATAGGACTTGCTAAATATGGATATTCTAAAAAAAATGAAAGTTACCGAATATGAAAGCACTCTGTTATGATAGAAGTTTCTTGTGGCTTATGTCACTTAGTCTATCCTTATCTTTAAAGCCTATAGGTTAGCATATTAGTGTTGTGGTTGAACATAACCACCTGGAATTTGATTCATATAATAAGCTATTGCTGTAAAACTCATTTCAATGAAGCAAGCATGATTAGAAAAAATGTCTCTTTACATGGTATCAGAGCATTTGATCTAATGCACCAATTTGTCAAGTGACAACAACAATAACAAGAAGATGATCGTAGGGTTGAGCTCGATGCCACATGGAGCCGATCCTATGTCGACATACCATCTCAACTCATCTGATACACTAGGCACCATTTTGGTTACTTTCCTGTTGAAGGGTGACAGTTACCTTACATGGCAGTGAGCAATGCTTAACACAATCAGAGCCAACATTACAAGATGAACGTAAAATAACGATTGACATTTCCGTTGAATTTCAGTCGCTATATAGTCCAAAACCGACTACCCTGCGATTGCAAAAAGCAGTTGGATTTTTTCAATTCACAAATGGTTTCCAACTGAAAATCAATTGAAAAAAGTGATTGACAGTATCAGTCAAAATTCATTCATGAATTTGTGATTGACTCTTTCAGTTGCTATAATAGCAACTGCTCTTTCAGTCGTAATTTAGTTGATATATTGGCAACTTTTTCTTCCAAAAAATTACATTATTATTTAATATAATTGTTATTTAATTAATATTATTCAATTTAATTAGTTATTTATTTGTTATTTAATTGATAATTTCTTTTATGAATATTAACTGACTTTGATTATTAACAATAAAATAATCAAATAATGAAATTTAAATTTACATAAAATATGTTTATATTAATGTAAAAATCAATATACATAAAAAAAATAAAATTCAAAAATTACAAAATTCAAAATCAGATTTGGAGAAACTTCAAAAATTTTAAAACTTATACCTGGAGGAGGCAGAGGTAGATGAGCGGGGTGGAAGAGACAGAGGAGGACGGCGATGAGGCCGCGAAGAAGATGATGGGCCGAGAAGACTAAGGTGGATGGCGAGGATGATGGGCCACTGAGAAGACCATGGTTGACAATGAGTAGGCTAAGGAGGTGATGGCGTGAAGGACGATGGGTAGGCAGAGGAGGTGGCTGCGAGGAGGACAACGAGCAGGCCGAGCAGGTAATGGCGGCAAGGTTGAGGAAACCAATTCTGATGACTGCGAGGGCGAGGAGGAGATCAAGGAGGCGAGGGTGAGGCGAGGTGGATGACGAGGAGATCGACCAGGCCGAGGAGATGGTGGCAAGGAGATCGAGCAGGTAGAGGAGACAGCGGTGAGAAGGACAATAGGTGAGGTGGATAGGCGACATAGCACGGCCGGGTGAGGCAAATATCCGGTGCCACCGGTGACATGGAGATGATGGATGAGAGTAAGATGAGAGTGAGAGGGTTGAGAGAGATGAGAGTGAGAGGCAGTTGAGAGATGAGAGTGAGAAGAGGGTATATGGGGGTATATATGGTTAGGGTTAGGTTGAGTTTGAAGTTGGGTGGGTTATATGATATATGGGCTTTCATGTATAATATATGAACTTTTAATATAAGTTAAGTAAATAAAATAAAATAGTAATAATAATAATAATAATAATAACATATTTTATATATTAAAACCATATTTTTTTAATTTATTAAGGATATATAAAATATTTATATAATAATAATAATAATCATCATCATCATCATATATTCTTACTATTATTATATATTATTATATATATATATATATATATATAATAATAATAATAATAATAATAATAATAATAATAATAATAATAATAATAATAATAATAATAGTCTCAGAATACTATGCTATGATGATGCTGCTTATCTATCTCTCCTCTTCTCCTATCTCTACTAATCCTAATCATACTCCTCCTCGTCCCGCCTCTATGCTGCTGATCTGCTGCTTCTCTCTCTCTCTCTATCTCTCTCTCTCTCTCTATATATCTCTCTGATCCTTTCTCCCCTCTGACCTATTATCCTCCCTCCCCCCTAATCTCCTTGTTAATTAACCCCTAAATGCTAAAGCCCTAAATTAAACCCTAAATATATGATATATTTAGTAAATACATTAAAAATATATGATATATTATTAACATTATATATATATGTGTGTGTGTGTGTGTGTGTGATACATATGATACATTATATCCCTAAACCCATTAAACACAAACCCTAAACTCATCATATCCCTAAACCCTAATTAAACCCTAAAACCCTAAACCCTAAATACAAACCCTATTAATTAAACCCTAAACCCTAACCCTAACTACCATTAATATTAAACTCTAAACCCTAAATACAAACCTTAATTAAACCCTAAACCCTAAATACATGCCCTAATTAAACCCTAAACCCTAAATACAAACCCTATTAATTAAACCCTAAACCCTAACCCTAGCTACCATTAATATTAAACTCTAAACCCTAAATACAAACCTTTATTAAACCCTAAACCCTAAATACATGCCCTAATTAAACCCTAAACCCTAAACCTAACTACCATTAACCTTAAAACTTAAACCTTAAATACAAAACCTACTTAAACCCTAAACCCTAAAGCAAACCCTAAACCCTAAATACAAATCCTAATTAAACACTAAACCCTAATTAAACCCAAAACCCTAATTAAACCCTAAACGCTAAACCTAATTTATACCATAAATATATAACCCTAAACCCTAAATATATAACCCTAAATCATAAACCCTAAATGCAAATATATAACCCTAAATCCTAAACCCTAAATATATAACCCTAAACCCTAAAATTAATATATACCATTAACCCTAAATCCTAAACTTAATCTATACCATTAACCTTAAATCCTAAACCCTAAATGCAAATCCCATACCCTAAATTTCAATATCCTAATACTTAATTAAATACCCTAAACCCCATCCTAATTCTATATATATCCCTAAACCCTAAAATAATTCTCAAACCCTAAATCATAAAAAAGCTCTAAATTAATCCTAATATAAATCCCAAAACCCTATACTAATTTCAAACCCTAAACCTTAAATAAAAATTCCAAATCCTAAATCTATGTCCAATACCCTTAATCCCTTAAAAACTCTAAATCGTAACTTTATATCCCTAAACCCTAAAAAGAAAAATCCTAATACATATATCCTAAACTCTAAAAAAAACCTAAACCCTAAAAATCCAAAAGTTCTAAATAAAAAAGTGACTGAAAGGCGATTGCAGTCAAATTTATAAAAAGTTTCCGACTGAAAGGCGACGAATAGTTAAATCTATAAAAAGTTTCCGGCTAAAAGGCAACTGATATGTGGGCAATTGAGACTTTCAATCGCCTATCAGTCGCAATAAAAAGTTCATCTTTTACTTCTAACTGATTAGTGACTGAAACACTTAGCGACTGACTTTCGGTTGTGATTTTCAGTTGTGATTTGGAATCTGTGTTGTAGTGCAAGAGCAAGATGGGATTCATAGATGGATTTTTGGAGAAGCAGGAAGATGATTAGCTGCAATCATAAGCATGGACAAAGTGCAATTCCATGGTGATGGCATGGATTTTTATTGCACTTGCTGTAGAACTACATAGTAGTGTTGCATATGCCAACACAACAAAGGAGATGTGGATCGACTTGTAGGAAAGGTTTGCCTAAGGTAACATTCCTTGCATCCACAAACTCATGTGGGAGATAGCACTTGTACAACAAAATGATTTGTCTATTATGGCTTACTATACGAATTTGAAAGGATTGTGGGATGAATTATCTACTTATACTACCACTTACGTTTGTACTTGTGGGGCGGCAAAAGCGCTCATTGCCAAAAGAAAAGGTGAGAAAGTTCATATAATTTTTATGGGACTAAACAAAAAGTTCAGTGTGATTAGGTCACAAATATTGAATATGGAGCCCATGCCATTGTTGAGTAAAGTTTACGAACTTATGGCTAAGAAGAAAAAAAAAGTGAATTTGTCCGAATCCAAGGCCATTGTGATTGAAGCCGCAGACTTTGTGGCGAAGCAGTGAGGGCAAGAATGCTCAGTTTGTCAAAAACCTCAAAAAAAAAAAAGAAGATCTGATGCTCACGTTATGGGAAGAACGACCATGTTTCAGACAGGTGCTTTGAACTAATTGGCTATCCAGACTAGTGGCCACCAAAACCGAAACCCATAGGAAATCAGAATAAAGCTGGACAAAAAAGAGCAACATAGAATAATGTAACAGTAAGTCAAGATGATTGTTGTGGTGCCGTGGCTGATTCAAAGAGCCTAATCCTTACACAAATGTAGTATGATCAACTTATGTCACTGCTCTTAAGTTGTGATAGTCATGTGACTTTTGCTGGTAAGGTTACTAGTAACTTAGCGTGTTGGATAATTGATAGTGGTGCATTAGAACATATGACCTTTCAAGAAGCAAGTCTTATGAATACTCAGGGGGTCATTGTAGCTCTTTTAGTTTGAATGCCTGATGGGAAGAGCCTAAAAATACATTCTTATGGCCAAGCTCATATAGCTCCCAATTTAAAACTAAATTATGTCTTTTTTTTCCCCTTCTTTTACCTGCAACATTTTGTTAGTTAGTAAAATAACCAAAGACCATAATTGTTTAGTGGCATTTCTTCCTAATTCTTGTGTTATCCAGGACCTGGAGTCGAAGAGGCTGATTGGAGCAGGTGAAGAAAGGGATGGCTTATACTACTTCAAGAAGTTCCAAGAACGAGTTGTTGCAATGTCAAAAACAAATGAGCTTTTAGTTACGTGGCAAGGACATTTAGGTCATGTGCATTTTGAAAAATTGCCTATGTTTTCAAAACTTTCAAATTTGTCTATAAAAAACTTGAATATTTGTTGCGATTCTTGTTATCGTGCCAAATAAACTAGAAGACCTTTTTCTCTCAGTAATAGATCTATTAAAGGTTGCTTTGAACTAATACATATAGACATTTGGGGACCATATAACAACCCTTTTTTTATCTGGTGCATGTTACTTTCTAACCATTGTTGATGATTTCAGTCGAGGTACTTGGGTATATTTGCTTCAAGACAAATTCGATGCAACAACTAACTGTGCTCACTTTTATGCAATGGTTAGAACTTGTTTCTTAAAAGAAATTCATTTAGTACAAAGTGACAATGCACCAAAACTTGTTCCTAGGACTGTGCTTAATTGTCTCCAACAAAATGGCATTACCCTTCAAACCACTTGCTCTTACACTCCTCAACAAAATGGGGTTGTAGAGAGGAAACACTGACATCTTCTTGAGATAACCATAGTAATTAAGTTCCAAGCCAACTTGCCAATCAAATATTGGGGGGAATGTGTCTTGACGGCCACATATTTAGTCAATCACACTCCTTTGTCAACTCTAGATGAAAAAAGTGCCCATGAAATTCTTTTCTTGAAAACACCCTCCCTCGATCACTTTCGGGGCTTTGGTTGCTTGTGCTATGTTCACTCAAAACCCAAAGATAAATTTGAGTCTTGTTCCAAAACCTTGTGTCTTTCTTGGTTACCTAATGGCCAAAAAGGTTACAAAGTTCTTAACTTAGAAAGACAAAAACTTGTCATTTCACATGATGTTATATTCTATGAAGACAGGTTTCCTTTTGAATCCAAAAATGAGGAACCAAGAATGAAACCTGTTTCACCTATAACTCCTGAAGTGGTTAACGTTGATAGCACCTTAGTCCCTATCGAGCACATTCAAAAAGAACCTGAACCACGACATGAAAAAGGAGTTGACCTAAACACAAGCTTAGAGTTTATACAAGAAAGGCCAAAAAGAACCCACTAGCTCCTCTCTCATTTGGAAGATTTTGTTGTAGAACTTCCTGGAGGTGAAAAGCGATCCACACCTGCGACAAATTGAGCCTCTTTTGGAAACCTTATTCTTTACTTTCTTATCTTTCATACTCATGGTTCTTTTCCTGCTATAAAGCCTACTTCACAGTTCTTAGCTCTCATAAAGAACCACAGACTTATGCTGAGGCTTTCACTGATCCCAAATGGACAGAGGTATTGAAGTAGGAAATTGAAACTCTTGAGAAAAATCAGACATGGGACCTAGTGACATTACTAGCTGGAAAATGTTCTATTGGTTGCAAATGGGTGTTTAAAGTTAAACACAAGTCGGATGGTAGTGTGGAATGCTACAAGGCAAGACTAGTTGCTTAAGGGTTTAGTCAAATCGAATGTATTGATTTCACTAAAACCTTTGCTCCAGTAATTAAACTCACAACTGTTCAATGCTTGTTGTTTATAGCTGCAGTGAGAGGATGGGAATTGCATCAGTTAGATGTACATAACGCCTTTCTTCAAGGTGACTTAGATGAAGTTATCTACATGTAGCCACCTCTCAGGTACATGAAATCTGGAAATAGTCGAGTATGTAGAGTAAAATGTTCTTTTTATGGATTGAAACAAGCTCCATGTCAATGGTTTGGCAAGTTGTCAAAGGCGCTAGTTGGTTATGGCTTCCATCAATCTAAATCAGATTACTCCTTGTTTACACTAAAAGTCAGAAACATGTTCATTGTTGTGCTTGTTTATGTCGATGATATGATAATTGCTGGAAACAACTCAGAGGAAATAAATAAGTTGAAAGACCTTCTACTTGTACACTTTCATATTAAAAACCTTGGCAAAATGAAATATTTTCTTTGGCTCGAGGCTACTAGATCTCCAGAAGGAATTTTTCTATCACAAAGGAAGTATACTTTTAATATATTGAATGAGACGGGCATGATTGGACGTAAACCTGCCTCTTTTCCTTTACATAAAAAACATGGGTTAGCCTCAAAATAAGGGAGAAAGCACCTGGCCAAGGTCTGTTCTTCCTAGCCAAAACAAACTTGGAGTTACAAGCCTATTGCGATACAAATTGGGCTAGTTATCCAAACACAAGATGGTCTACCACTGGTTACATCACTAATCTTAGAGATGCTCCAATCTCATGGAAATGAAAGAAACAATCTGCAATTTTTTGATCGTCAGTAGAAGTAGAGTATTGCTCGATGGCTATGACAGTCAGTGAGCTTGTTTGGCTGAAGGCATTGCTTAATGATCTAATTGTACAACACACTTACCGATACAGTTGTACCGTGACAATCAGACGACAATCCATATCACTTTGACTCTGGTTTTTCATGAGCAGATCAAACACATTGAGATTGATTGCCATTTTGTTTGAGACGAGATTCAATCTAAGGAGATTGCTTTGCAGCACATTACAAGTTCATCTCAACTGGTTGATGTTCTTATGAAGGCACTAGGACGAGCTCAATTTGAATTTCTTGTGAGCAAGTTGGGCATTGAGAATTTCCATGCTCCAACTTGAGAGGGTGTGTTACGATAAAAATTTATTGTGGCTTAAGTCACTTAGTCTATCTTTATCTCTTAAGCCTATAGGTTAGCATATTAGTATTGTGGTTAAACTTAACCATTTGGAATTTGCTTCATATAAGAAGCTACTACTATAAATCTCAATTCAATGAAGCAAATGTGATTAGAAAGCATGTCTCTTTACACACTCAAGTATAAGACTTACTAAATATGGAAGGTAATGAAGATGAAAGATAAGGTTTAGGGTAAAGGCCAGGATTCAATGTTTAGGGTTTATGGTTTAGGGGTTTAGGGTTAGGATTAATGACTTATGGTTAAGATTAGAGGTTTAGAGTTTTAGGGTTTTGGGTTTATGTTTGTAGTTAAAGTTTTGATTTAGGGTTTCTGGTAAAAGTTAAGGTTAGAAGTAAGTTTCTATTAAAATCGGGTCTTGTCGGGTTTAGTTATTAGGCCATTTTGGGTTCAGGTCAGGTCAATCTTACGTTTGGATTATTTCAGGTTTTGGTCATTTTGGATTCAGGCCAATTTATGTTCAGGTCAATTCAAGCTTGGGTCATTTCAGGTTCGAGTATTTTGGGTTTCACTTCAATTATATTTAGGTTAATGTCGAGTTGGGTACAGTCGGGTTGGGTCATTAACTTTTTTTGTCAAATCGGATCAGGTCGTGTTTGGATTCAGGTGGGTCTAATTAGGTCTTTAGGTCGGGTCACATTTTACCATCTCTACAGGCAAAGAACCACAAGATTTTTGAAGGTTAAATATCATGTGCTTTAACCAATAGGCTTTAAACTTGTCTTAAAGGTAGGCAAGTATCGTGATTTGAAGGACATGAATTGTAAATTCCACAAACATTATAAAAGCAAATGACAACTAACCGAACTATAATAGGAACCTGCTATAAGTTAACACGACTAAGAAGCCTCTAACTTTTTCATGTATAGGAAAAACAATATTAGAGTCGGATTTCAGATTCTTAACCCCATAAGTAATTTCTTATAAGTGCCCTAGCAACCTTACAACTCGTTAATATTAATTACCTTATACATTTTTGTGCAATGAACTAAAGAAAGGACGACACTTTTCATTTTCAATCTATCGCTATTTGACAATTTTTTCACATGCTTTCCGTTGGTTATTAATTTCTCACTAGGAGGGCTTGCTCTTAAGGTTTCACAAGCCCAACTCCCATATAGGTACCTAGACTTGACACCACATACAAAGTATTTAGCAAGTACTGCATGTACTTTTCCTTGAAATACAAGAACTTGGGCATACATACATACTAAAACTTGCAGCTATATAGATGTAAACACAAAAAAAAAAAAAAAAAAAAAAAAAAAAAAAAAAAAAAAAAAAAAAAAAAAAAAAACACAGAACTTTTATTTTTTTTGAAAGAAATGCTAACTCTTGCATTACTAGAATTTAAGAATGCAAGACAAAACCAAGGTGGGAACGGTGAGGCCAACAATTTTCTGCCTAAAGAACGAGTGCCCTGTTTAGTAATGGAATAGGTAGCCTCGTTAGCTGACCGATGAACAAAAGAGAAAGTACAAGACTTGAAAGTAGAAGCCAACATTCTAGCTTCATCTAAAAAAGTCCAAAATAAAATAAAGAAGGGGCCGCTCCCTTCTGTAACTCTAAGACGAGACGCAACGAATCTAACTCCAAGACTAACGAAGTCACACCATTTCTTCTGGCTCTTTCAACCCCCACGGAATGGCTAGGGCTTCTAAATAGAAAAGATCATCATCTGCATATTCCCAGCCATAAGAAAAAGTGAATTTTACCTCACCAATAGCGTCCCTTCAAATGACCCCTATTGCCGCCTTGCGATCCAATCGCAACAAAGGTAGCATCCACGTTTATTTTTAGCCTTGTGCTTGATAGCAAAATGCAACCAGCCACCATTTGATGACCTTTGCTGCCCCCCAGAGTTGACTCTGCCCAAAACTCGTGCACCTTGCAACCCAGTCATGAACTGCTTCGGCAATTTGAGCTGGAGACTGGCATGCAAAGTTGTGCACCACCCTGTTATTGTTGTTCCAAATAAACCAAGCATACACAGCAATAATAAGGGCTTCCAGCTCACAACTTTCCATGTTTGCATGAACGTGTGCCCTCCACATTGTATGTGTAACATCCAACTCCAAGTCCTGTTCTTGGTGAACACGGACAGCAAAGTGACAAGCAAAGAGAAGGTGAACAATTGACTTCTCAGGCTACGCACACACCGGACATGTTAGCTCAACTTCCAAACCTCTGAGACATAGATTATCTCGAGTAGCAAGTGTATCTGCACAAGCATGCCAAAAAAACAAATTTGTGCTCTCGACAAGAGCAACAAACTCCAAAGCCATGCCCAGAAATCAGACTAAAGTAATGGGTTCGGATTGAAAATCATGGCAAAGGCCACATGGTAAGCTGACTTCATCGTGAAGGTCCCATTATCATTCATGCCCCACGTCAGAACATCATCCATAAACCTTGGAGATAAGGGGATTTGTTTGATAGCCACTGCATCCATTGGGTGAAACATGACATCGATCAAATCATAATTCCAATTGAAGTCATTATGGTCAATAAGATGACCCCACCCGACAAGCCTCAATTCCCGGAATATGCACTTATCTTCTGAAATCGAGATGTGGGAACCACGCCCTACCTGCCAAAATGCTCAGCCTGGACCACCGACCTACCTTCGAGCAAACCCTTGTAAACAATAGACACATGCTTAGGTACAAGGGCACGTAAAATGGTGATGCGAGCCACCAAACCTGTGCAGTTCTTCTCCAGGCGCCATGCTTGCTTTGCTAACATAGCCATATTGAATGCATGAATATCACGGAACCCCAACCCCCTAGTGAATTTGGCCATACATAACTGATCCTAACCACACCATGCCATATTCTTCTTATCAACATCCAAAAGCCAAAAGAAAGCAGTTTCTAATGATTGTAACTTATTGTAAACCTCTGTCAGAATACTAATACAGCTCATTAAATGCATCGACATAGCCTGGATCACTGACTTGATTGAGAGGGATCATCCTACCTAAGAAAGTAGCAAAGCCTTCCATTGGGCTAACTTTTGCCTCACTCTCTTAATGGAAATTCAAACTGAGTGGTCTTCTTCCTGCCTAATAATCATGGGAAGCCTACGTATTTATCTGACTTCAGTCAAATAATGGTGCCTAGGAGTTGCTAGAGTCGGGCCTTTTCCCTCTGACTACAGCTCGAACTAAAAAAAAGGGACAATTTAATCAAATTTACATCTAGCTCAAGGCATGTTCACATAGCTCTAGCAAATCCAAAAGATGCCTCACATCCTTTTCTCTAGCCCGTATGGATAATAGGTTATCATTGGAAAAAAGAAGGTAAGATACAAGAGGACTATACCTACTTACTGAAATACTTGAAAGTTGACCCAACTCCTCTACGTAGTGAATTAAAATTGACAGCCCTTTCACACAGAATAAAAAGAGAAAAGGGGGACAAGTGGTCTCCTTGCCTTAGGCCCCTGGTCGAAGTAAAGCACCGAGACAGCAGCCCATTAATCAACACTGAGAAAGATGTGGTTTCCACACAGCTCATAACCAGATTAACCCAGGACTATAGACAACCCATCTAACCCAATATAGCTCTTAAGAAGACCCACTCTATTTGATAATAGGCATTTGACATGTCTAATTGTATTGCCATTGCACCTATACCCCATTTGAAGAGTCCTTTAATATAGTGGCGAGTCTCTAAGGCAACCAAAGCATTATCAGTCAACAACCTCCCTAGAACAAAAGAATTCTGCTTTTCTGATATGAAAGAAGGTAGGATGCTCTTGAGACGGTTCACCAGTACTTTAGACACAATCTTGTATAAGACATTACATAAACTTATACGTTTAAATTCTGCTATTGTCCTAGCATTTTAAACCTTAGGAATCAAAATAATGTGAGTGAGGTTTAGCTTCTCTAGCACTTTACCACTGCGCAGGATACTCAAAACATAATCAACAACATCATGACCAAGCACATGCCAAAACTTTTGAAAAAATACCGGCGGTAAACCATCAGGTCCCGGAGATTTTGTAGGATACATTTGAAAGAGAACGAACCGCACTCTTTCTTGTATATGACTTCAGAAGGTTTTTGTTCATTTCATCAAAAACCATCTTCCTTACCAAAGAAATAAGCTTATGCACCCAATGCAGGTTGGAGGTTAAGAGCTAATTCACAGAGTAACCAGCAATTGTAAGACCTGGATAGAATTTCACTGCTTCCCATTTGCAACTTGGTGAAGAAAACGAGTACTATTGTCCCCCTCCTTCAACCAAGTTGACTTTGCTCGTTGGCTTTAGTAGTGCTCCTCTTACTCATAGAGATGCTGTAAATTTGCATCCAGTTTCTCCTTGTGCTCCAAAGTTTGTTTAGTCCCTCGCTGAACTTGCACTTTTTCCAACTCCTCTTCCGCCTTCCTGACTTGAACTTGGGTATTCTTTGTATCCCTTTTCCAATCTAAGAGTTGACGTTTGCATGCAATAAGGTTCTCCGGGAGGGGAGACACCTCACCTAAGGTCCAAGAGCCACATTGACTTAAACCTCCAAACAGTCACTCAATGGTCAGAACAAGCAAAAGGGAGTGATGGAGGCGAGCTCAGAAGAATAGATTTTTCCAATTAAGCATTCTCAAACCTCAATCAAGACATTCATGAACACGGACTCCCCCTGGACAGACATGATCCCATGTAAAGTCCAAGCCCTTATGCCCCAAGTCTAGCAAATGAGCATCCTCAATCACATCTTTAAATGCCTCCATCTAAGCACGTGCGTGAGCATGACTACACTCATTCTCAAACATCCAAAGGATTTCATTTAAGCCCCTTATATCAAGCCATGGAAATGAATGTTGTGAGGCCAACTGTCTTAACAAAGCCTAAGACTCACTACGCAGCTCCTACCTAAGGTAACCATTAAACCGAGTCAACCTCCAAACAAAACCAAAAACTGAAATCTTTAAATCTATATAAAATTGAGAGCATGACAAAAGTGTAACCTCCCATCTTGGTCTCCAGAGAAGAGCGAGACCTCTTTTATGACCTTCGCAGGTAACTGGAAAATAAAATTAGAAACCCAATTTTCTTCAGATCCTTTCCATTTTAGATGCAGTCCTTCGGGTTTCTAGGAGAAAGACTACATCCGGGCCCTTACGGTCAATTGCCTTATTAAGGACATGAATTCTCCAAGCCGACCAGAGGCCTTGAGAGTTCATACTGAGCATACTCATCAGAATAGGCAAGGTGAGTCATCGCTTAGCCCTGCCTGAAAAAGATCTACACCATGACTTTTAGCCTTCGGTTCATAAGCCACAAGAAGGCTAGAGGCCTTCTTTCATTTCAAAGGGGTTACTAAACCCCCAATACCACCCTCCATGCCCAACCATCTTTGTTGTAAAGGGTGACCCTAATTTCCTAATTGTCCTCTCGCTTGAGTCAGTGCCCTAGTTGTGTGCACCTTTATTGTGGTTCGACCCTAATGAAACTCCCGGCTATCACATTGAGATGAACAAAACACAAACCCCGCATTCACCTCTAACCCTCTATCCAACTTCACCGGTGAGGCTTCCATCTAAACCAGTGCACCTACTGCCAGCGAAGCGTACTTAATCACTCGCTTTGACTGCATTACAATTCTCATAGCCCTTTTTGCCTCAAGAGTTGACAACACCTCCCTGTCCATGACTAGAACAACCAGTGATGTACTGAAGATACTAGGCACTTTATAGTTAGTCACTGGCACATATATTTCTCTTGATGAGTGGCTCGTAGATTCCAAAAAAGCCAAATCCCTTCTGTTTTCTAGGCTGTACTCATCATGAACCCCGCCATTCCTCTGTAGAGTTGAGAACCTCAAGAACTCCCCATATGCACCCCCTTCCACCCTCATCGGATAATCAAGGCACTCTCGCTCTACGTGGTCAAGCTTACCACACCAATAACAAAAGTCAGGTAGTCTTTCATATTTCAAGTAAAACCAATGTTTCCCTCCAAGCATCTTCCACCATTAATCCCCAAGGAATAAGGTGTGAGATATCCATATAAACACGCACTTGAAGCAAAGGTCCAAACACATCCTCTCGAGTCACCACCCGGATCCTACTTCCCAATGTTTTGACCATACCCTCAGAGAACCACTCAAAGGGAGCATCAAGCATGTGGATCCAGAAGGCCGCCCGCTCGATTAAATTGTAGCGACAACAGCCGATCCCCTCTCTGACGTCGGCGCATGACAATAAGTTTGTTTGTAAAAGACCACGGGCCGTTATGGAAAATTGTTGCATGATCTTGCTCTTTCTTTAAGGCTGCGATAAACAAATTGTCTTTGTCATTCCAACTTGCTGGCCCAAGGATAAATGGAATTTGGAATCTTTAAGCCTTTTTTAACAAGTCACGTAAGTGTTCAAACTTTAGCTCCCTATTCGAGGAGACTTTCATGGCAACCATAAGATCAAAGAAGCCGCCACAGACGACGTCCCGCGTGAAAAAATCCAGCCGACAAGCTTGAACGTCCTCCTTCATCACACTTATGGTAGTGGAGAACTTGTCCAGAGGCTCCATCTGCATGAGAAGAAGAAGCCCCCCACAACAATCAACTGCTGCTGTCACTAAAACAGACCACACACCAGCCCGTGGCATACCCCGATAGCCCCAGGCTATAGCAGACGAAACAGACGAACCATGATTACGAAGAAACAAGAGAGTCCTTGCATGTGAAAGAACCTAAGCCTCCAAAAGGAAAAACCCTAGCAGAGACCACATAGGAAGAAATTAATTTTTATTTTTTTAATTTTTTAATAACTTGAAACTTAATTCTATGATTAAAAAAAGTAAAAGCATAAATTCCCGATAACTAATTTTCCATAAGTGCTAAGCAACATAAGTTACTTTGTTTCAGATTACCATTGAACCACATCTAACACGAGCTTTTAAAGATAAGAAAAGACACTTAATAGTAATGACCTAAAGAAGATTTGTGTGGCCAGATGTTGTTCACTGCATGAAGAAATTAACCGAGCTGTCCATTTTCCTTAGATGAGTAAAATGAGGGATGTAAAACACTTAGTTGTGGATTCTTGGGCAACAGTTAGTACTGTAGAGCAGAATCATTGGCATCGACTTATTTTACAAGGTCCGAACAAAAAGAAAACCACCTACATGACCAATTGATCGATCCTTTCACCAATGTAAAAAGAAAGAAATAGGACAGCTATTGACCAAGTAGAAGATCTTAAGAGATTTTACAGAATAAATTGCCTATCACTTTATGGTTTCAGATCAGACAAATATGTGCAGCTTGCACACCTCTTGGCAAATGTATTAGCTTTGCAAGGGTTGCCAACACTTATAACTATTTAAATAAAACACTATTCTCAATATAAAATAACAAAAAAAGAACAAAGGCTACCACCCTTTTGTATACTTGTGAAAAAACCTTTTGCGGTGTAAAGAAATACTCTAACAATATATAATAATAGAGTTTACAGGACCACAACCTTCAATAGAATGTAATGAAGGAGGTAAACATGATTGAAGCTCTTGCTCGTCCTAATATAATTTTTGTACATCATAGTAGTAGAATGAAATAATTCTATCATGCAATCTTTCTCCTTAATTCCTTGCAGGACAACAAAAACTTATGATGTAGCATATCGTGTAAGGGAATTCAATTTTTGGGAATTCTGCAGCAACATCACAGCAATCCACGAATTCAATCCTATAAATAAAAGAACGTTTGTTAATAGGAGTAACAATATATAGGACAATAGGAAAAAGTTTTTATAACTAACATGTGGATGAAATAAAAAAAAATGGAGAGATTAGAGAGGAAAAAATAACCATTCATGTGCCGCAATAATCAGCCATGCAAAATCATGAATGGTGTTATGACCAGTAGAAGAAGGAGGGGTATTATGTAGATTCAACCTGTAAGGATATTGAATTATGAAGGTAAGAGTAAAATGAACGTTGGAAGAAGTAGACGAGACTACATGGAAGATGATACTTACAGAACAGAGGCAACTTCATCTTCAGTGCTTGTTGATGTGGCCGAGTACAGTGGTTGAGCAAAAGTGCAACTTGAAGAACTTGCTTCCTTACTAAATGATGATTAATATAAAGAATAAGAATAAAGATTATATTACCAGATAGGAAACGAAATCATATAAAAGAACATACCCATGTATAGATTCATGGCGAATAAAGGATGAAGTAACATTAACCAGTTGCTCTCGGGAAAGGGGTGAATATCTTTCACAAGCCTGGCTGGGTTGTTGTTGAGTAATAAAAATTGTTATATGAAATTGGAAACTAAAATGGAAGCGAGTTATGCTGTACATAAGACAAGGAAAGCATACAAGTTGGTCTTTCAATCGAAATGCAAGTTCTTCCTCCACTTTATTGATTGCGTGAAACTTCTTAAGTGTCAATGGGGAAGAAGGATTCTAGAAGTTAAAAGATGTTAAGTTGACCTTAAGAATGAGCTCACGATTCAGTGATTGATCAATCCGCTCCTGAAGTTTTGTAGGGCCATTATCCTATGTAAGTAGCATTGATCAGTGAAGATCATCGTTAATGAGATGAATTAAACTTCAAAATCCAAGTTTGGATAGCTGAAGAAAAGGTAAATGAAAGAAGAGTAGTAAGATGAAGGAGGGACCGATTGTTCAATAGAATGGAGGATTGCAGCGGAGCAACCAAAAAATTTTGTAGCCACTGCATCAAGCATGGTAAATAATATTGTGCCAGTAGAGTCAAATACTCGCACAATTGCCTTAAACCTGCAATGGTAAAGAAAAGGATTGAATAAATATTGGTATGTATAAGATAATGTAAATGTAAAAGTGTCAGAAATCTAAATAAATGAATGATTAATAGATACCGTAAAGGTGGTGTATGATTGACAGTGTTACAGTCACGGCAGAAGAAAGTTAAACCAATTGGTTCAACATTTTTACAACATTTTTTACAACTAAAATACCACCACCCTTGTTCAATGAGTAGTTTAGCAACAGTTGCACGGCAAGTGTAGGAATTGGACTGAAAGTGAAATATAAATGGTGATATGTAAAGAATCATCATCTTGTATACTGTAGCAGTTAAATGTAATAGAAGGTGACTAAGTTACAAATGAAGGGCCACGGGCAAGCAATTCCTTAATTTCATGAATTGTTCTCCGCCGCCCATAAAGAAGACGCATGTCAGCACGATGTTTAGACGGATGAGGAACATACTGATGGACAATAGCCATTGCAGCTGATGATCTATATGGTGATGAAATATGTTTTTCATAAGAGTAGATAATAAAAAAAAACCATGTATGTAATTCCCATAATAAAATAGATAAGATGAGGGAGAAAAAAGTGAGAAGGACATACGATTCAAGGAATTGGTTGACCTCAGCAATGTCGATGTTGACATAAACTTTAGTTCCTGATGTTGAAGCCAAATTATATGCTCCTAAAAATTAGGAATATATATAATCAATAGGAAGCTGTAAGAGGAATTAATATGAGGCATTAGTTATAAGTTAGTAAATAACAGACCTTGACACATTTTAACAGAGGTCGAGGTGATAACTAGAATTTGGTTCGTTGATGAATTAAGTAGTGAGTTGAAATCAACCGAATTTGCCTGAGCTCCCCAGAAAGTTATGTCCATGGTTGAACCACTAAAGGATTGATGTAATGTTTATGAAGAATGATTCTGTAGCTGTAACGGAAATAAGATGCACATACAGTAGATAGTAGTGGTAGATATAGTTACCTTAGATTTTGAACCTTGATGATACATTTTTTTGTTGGTAATCCATCAGAGCGAATGATCTCAAAGACATCAGCAACCTCGATGAGCTTCCCAACAACATTTGCAAATTGAAGAATAGTAAGTTGAAAGTCTAAACTAATGACATACCAGATGTGAAATGCTTTGTATTGGAAGTCATACCACATAGTTGAAAATTTGCGGGATGCGGAGATGAATTTGATCAAAAGGCACAAACTCAAATTTATATCGCGGAATGTTTGGAACAGGAACAGAGACCAGTGTGACTGTAATACTTGCAGTGAAGCGAATTATGTTATCATTAGTAACTGGTCGGTATGCTCTGTCAGCCTTAAAAACACCAAAATTGGAGATGATATAAACATTCCCTTCCTGTAGAACAGATGTCAATCTGGGAGCTATGGAGTTGGAAGCCATTGCATGAATGTGATCATTCTAAAAAGAGACATACAATGTATAAAAAAAAGAAGAAAGTAGAGGGAAATTGTAAATTTGAATAAGGTTTTATGGTAGAAAGATTATCTGGAGGAGTACCTTCTCATCAAGCAGTGTTAGCGATATTCCTAATCGGTCGTTGTTGTTGACATTGATGGCTTCCCAGATTCGCGTTACCCGTACCCTAATAGTCCACCTATAAGTAAGAGGACTTAATTGACTAATGGGTGTAAGTTGTGGCCTTATCTTCAGCTGTAACTTAGGAAACACAAGAACAAACTTTTATGTTAGTCCACACATATAAGTTTATGCAAATTAAGTTGCTATCACATAATACATACAATAACAGTTCAAAGAATGATTAAGGTTGGTTGAGCTGCTGGAAGACTTCACGGTACACTATATTCCTTGTTACTTTGTTATTACAGTCATCCGTATTGATGAGTACACGAAAACCAGTAGGACTAATGACCCGAGAGGCAGCTACATATAGTTGGCCATGGCTGAAAACAGGTTCCGGTAGATATAGGCCGACATAGTTAAAAGTTTTTCCTTGAGTTTTATTTATAGTCATGGAAAAATAGACCTTGAGTGGGAATTGTCTCCGACAGAAGATGAAAGGCAAGTCGCTATCAGAAGGCACCATTTCAACCCATGGAATAAAATAACGGTGTCCAGAGTTCAAACCTGTGATAATTCCTGCCTCAATGACCCTTTGTGCTAACCTTGTAATGACCATTCGTGTGCCATTGCACAAACCTAGGGATTGGTTCAAATTCTTCAACAACATAACAGGAATGCCAACCTTCAGTCGAAGTTCATGGTCAGAGAAACCGGAGAACTTGAAGGTATTAAGGTACTCTGTTGGATACAAGGATGTATGTGCTTCAAAGTTATCTGATACAGGTGAAACTTTATAGGCACTGAGAAAAGTTTCCACATCACCAGGGAGTATGCTAATAATAGTATCATTCACCTTGTCGACAATATCATTAGTCCATGAAAGAATAGATCGTTCTTTCAAGTAGTTGACATCCTTGTATCTCAGAACCAAATCCGGGTAAGTTGGAGCAATGACATCAACAATAGGATCTATAGAAGATGGGATTAAGTACTCAGTCGGGATCTCAATCCGTGTAGGTTCCTCTTCATCCTCAGATAGTCTTCGTGACAGTACAGAACCATCTCCTACTTGCATAATCCATTGATGAAATGCATTTACTTCAGGTGATGTTGAGTTTTGTAGGCACATATTCTGCGTAAGGTAGTACACTGTACATTGAGGCCAAAGCGGAGATGACAATGTTGAACCTCCAACTATATTCGCACGACTACCATGTCGAATAACAAGAAAAATTTGTCTAAAATCACCACCAAGAACTACAGGAATACCACCAAATATTTTGGCTGTAAAACCAGGATCAACCACAGTAAGAATGTCATGAAAGGTGCGATCAACAGCTTCAAGGGTATGTCGATGTGCCATAGGAGCTTCATCCCATATAACGAAACTAATGTTGGAAATAAGCTCAGCTATTGGGGTTGATCTCTTAATATTGCACATTGAAGTACTATCTGCAGGAATAGGGATCTTAAACCTAGAATGCGCATTTCTTCTTCTGGGTGTCAAAAGTGATGCAATTCCAGAGCTCGCAACAGCGAGGACAATTTTACTAGACGATCGTAGTCTAGAAATGATAGCGTGCCAAAGGAAAGTCTTACTTGTTCCTCCACTTCAGGGCGCCAAAGGAAAGTCTTACCTGTTCCTCCACTTCCGTGCACAAAGAAGAAACCACCTTCACGAGACTGTACAACACGAAAGAGCTCTGAGTAGACATGACCTTGGCTGTCATTTAATTGTTGAACCAACTCTGAATGTTCTGCAGTAAGAACAAGCTTATTGTAGTTAAGTTCTTCAATTAGGAGTGAGTTTTGGAGCAAGATCGTACTATCAAGTTGTAGGAATGGCATACTTGGGAATTCTCGGAAACTTCTTCTAACCCTATTCATTCCTACTTCAATATCATATAGTGCATAATTTTGTTGCTCCTCTTCAGTAAGAAAAAGTTGTGAATTGTTGAACAACCTCCGTTGCCGGTATAAGATATCTTCACATAAGGAAGAAACATTACTTGTCCACAGTGCAAGTGGGTCCTCAACACGACAAAATAGTAAGAAGATCATAAATAACTGTTGTAACTGGTTTGCAGATGCCCACTCAGCTGCCTTACGTAAGCATTGATTCCATTCTCTGTCACCTCCAGAAGCCCCAGTGCAAAACACGCTTCTTTATATGTTGGGTATAGAACCCCATTCACTATGCGAATTTCCTCATATGATCGTGGCCCTTCAACAACATTCAAAAGCATGCGTAAGTAGAATTTTTCCCCTGTAGTCGGGTGGACAAAGTATAATCTCCCAACACTGTGTCCCCTATGACAATGAGTCCACATTTTTGTTTGTCTATTGAACACAAAATGTTGAGGAAATTGAATGTATGTCAGTGTAGCTGCTAGCTCGTCATGCGAATTACAGTGCATCCAGGCCTCAAACTTGGTCATATTTTCCTGCTGAGCCCGCACGATATCACTAAGGTCTTCACCTTCTTCATACATCACATTCTGCTCATTGGGTAAATGGAAAGACAGTCTTTCTACAGCTGGATGATGCTCATGAATAAAGAAGCCAAAAATATGCCAGATGGCCTTAGATGCTGAAAAAAACCTACAATCCATGTACGCCTTTATCTCATCATATTCATTCCTAGATGACCTACTTGTACTACCTTGACCTGGTCGATGCCCTTCCAAAATAACAGTTGACATGTCAGCACCTTTACACACATATTTACACAAATACTTGACTCACATGCCCCTATTTGTGAGCTCCACATTCACATGACAATCGTTCTTAACACATAGATCACGGTTATGCGGGATGACTGAACGATTATCTAATGGTATTCTATTGATCATTACGACATGATTATCATGCCTCCTCTGATAAAGGGGGAAACCATCTTCGTTAATCATGGTCTCATTCTAGAAAGGACGTGGGTAATGTTTTGAACAGGAATTATTCACCATACATGGACATCGTGGGTTGGGAGGCCCACATGGACCATGAAGCATATGGGTAACAACTGCCTTATATTTGACGGGATCTTTATCCTTATCAGGGAGTTCTGCAGAAATGAACCGATCAATTTTAGCAGGCATGTTGATCTTGTCGTCTGGATGAAGAAAAAGAACAATATGGGCATGAGGTATGCTTCGCTTCTGAAATTCAACTGTGCAAATATCTTCAATGGTGCGGCCGAAGTGTCTCCCTTTGGTGATATCTTGCATAAAATAGTATAAGTTCATCATGAATACACAATCCACAATATCAGGTCTATTTTCAGGGGGCTGGCCAGGAATTAGTTGGAGAAAATGCTGAATTTCTGGCCATTTTGGGTTACATGTATAAGTAATGAATAAATCTGGGTACCCCATAACTTGACATAAAGCCATCGAGTCCTGATAATTTTGTATCATATACCTTAGACCCCTGACGAAGGAAGGCGGTAGAATGGTTCTCCTACCATACAATGAAGCATCTATATCACCCCGATTCACTGCATCTTGTAACTCACACAAGATCTCAGCACGAAATCGATTTCGATTCTTTCTAAGCCAAGAAAAACGGGATTCAAGGGTTACACAATAAGCATCAACAGCATATTCATGGAATAATTGACCCCCCAAGAGGATAAGAGAATGAACATTATGTCGTTGCTGCATTTGAAATGCATGAAACTCCCTTGGAGTTATAGTTCCTACATGAGATAGCTGGCCATCCTTTGTCACATAACCTATTTCGAGATGGTAACTATCTTCTCCATACACAAGGAATAAAGAGAAATACATAGCACAACACTTTGGGTGGCAGAAGTCAATTCTATGTGGTTCTGAATTTCGTGGATAAACCAGCATATCTCGATAGTTACTGTTGTCCTCATCAATGCCATCAAACAGGCTAGCAACCTCATTAGAAATAGGGAGATTATAACGTCTATCGCGTCCCCTAGAACTTAGAAGTCGGATGCGCACAGGGGGCTGTGTCGTATCACCCACACAATCCCGGGCCATTCTAAAAAATCTCACCAGCTCATTGTGTTCATCAAACATCCATATCAAACCGTCAACAATGAGTCGATCATTCTCAATGTAACTTCCATCACCGAAACTCATAATTTGATTATATGTTTCATGCTCAGTGTCATACATTTAAAGCTGGGCAAAGCGAGGATGATCTCCCATATTAGGATATAAAGATCCAATGCGGTGGTAATTCATTCCAGAAGATTTGAATGTTGGTGGACCTTGTCCATATGTGTACTTGAATCGACATATGCACCAGTTGAGGTGAAAGAAAATCTACAATTGAATTCTCGGATATGCCTACGAAAGTACTTTGATATCTCCTCACCATTATAGTCAAACAAATGGCGAATGAATTCAGGTGGCGGCGGCGAATGAGGAATAGAAACCTTGCCCTTACGGCAACATAAAGAGAATTCAGGGTTACTCCTGTTATGTGACTTATTGCTTTTTTCATCATACCACATAATGGCCCCATAATGTGAACAAATACAGTTTGGGGGACCAAGATCTTCATAAGATGAACATCTCCCTAGATTAAATAATAAAATTAGGAAGAGGATAACATGTCACAAATGTGTTTGAGGCTTTCAACGAAAGGGATGGACATGACCTCGATGACGTCCATTAAAACTGGAAAATGAAGTAGCATAGTAAAATAAGCTGGATGGAGATTTTAAACAAATATTTTACTGTCTAGATCTTTAGAAAAATAATCAAGGGGATATAATTTTTTTCTTAAAACATTTGGCACACATTTGAGTTTCTGCATGGTATGATAATGTTAAAAAATTGAACTATTTCTTGGAGACAGAAGTACCACCACATTGCACTTTCCGAACATAGTTAGGAGATTAAAAAGTTAGGATTTTAAGGTAATTATTAGTAACACAAATAGGAGGAACGAACTGTAAACACACAAAACACACATAACAGATGGAATGAATGTTATAAAATGTGAACCTGTTTCCTGTTGCGTGTATCTTTTTATAATGGGTAGTCTTCTGATGTGTGCTATTGTCTGTTGAGAATAACCAACACTTGATAGTGAGTCCAATGCAGTATGATAACTGGATCTGATGATTTAATATGAACAACATGTGTACATATAGGAATTAGTAGACTTACTCTCTTTTATGCCAGTAACTGATATCAGAAATTGTCTGCTGCTGTTGATGAAATCTCTCTGAAAAAAAAAAACATGGTGTAAGTCAAATAACCTGAATTAAAATTACGGGAATGAAGTAACACATGTTGTATAAAATTTTTTTATTGAAATGACATGGTGTCCACTACTGTGTACCTTCGCAGGCTGAACAAATGGAGGACAAAAGTTAGCAGTAGCTGGAGGAAGAAGCAGAATGGCGAACTTGCTTAGCAGAATGTGCGGACTAACTTTGGTTACGTGTAAAGTAGAAAATGTAGTGACTAATCTTTTTATAGTGATTGATTGTAACTGTAAATAAATAATGGGTATCAATAGTGGAGGAGAGGAATAGTGTAGTGGAAGTAGTGATTGATTGTAACTGTAAATAAATAATGGGTAACAATAGTGGAGGAGAGGGATAGTGTAGTGGAAGTGTGGAGATAATTACACAAATGGACTGTTGCAATTTGAACTCAAAAAATCGTGATAGGAACGTGGTATAAACTCCAAATAAAAAAAAATCTGATAGGATGGGTTTATGAACAGGAAAATTAAAATAAGTTGGATTATATGGTACATTCCTGATTTTTGAATAAGAATTAGAAAAATTGAAAATGATTTCTCTAACCAACGTTTGATTTCGTAACTGTGAGTGGGACAGGTGTCAATTTGATGTAAAATACAGTATTTTTATAAAATCCTGTATATATTGGTATGCATTAAATTGAGGTCCAATTATAATTTGCCATGTCATTTAGTAGGGGGTAAAATTGGAAATTGCCAGGTGTCGTTTTGTAGTTCATTTGAAGTTACACGTGTTGCTTTTTCAATTATTGTTGCATTTTTTCAAATTATGAAAAGACAAATAGGTCAAACTACCTGCTTTCATATATAATAGTAGATTTAGGGCAACCAATATAGGAATCATGTAAATCCCACATTTACCAACCCAACGAGAGTGAGAAAATTAAGAAAAGTGAGATGCTGTCAAAGTTTATATTAAAATATAGTGAACCACAATGTTTAATAGTTGACAGATTGTAGTTCAGACGTTCTCAAAGTGTGATTGGCTATAAGAAAGAGCAAATGTGCTTCCCCATGACCCACCAAACACCTGAATAATTAGTTTTTAAAAAACAATATAATCCGATAAACCAAAAAAGAAAAAAAAACTGATAACTAGATGATGAAGCAAACTCCTTTAGTCAGGAAATGCATAAGAGTACCTGGCACTCAAGAATTTCCAAGTGTTCTTTCAGTTTCTGAATGTCACTAACAAAATTCTGAGTGGCCTTTTCCTCCAAGTAGGTGTGGGGAGTACTCTTTCCTACTTCTCGCTGGAAAGGATTTAGGATCATATATGGCACATAAAAAACATAAAGAGATTAATTTGAAGGTTTCAACAACCAACTAAATCAAATAGAATAATTTGATGGATGTATGGTTGAATTGGTAAAGGTGAACCTTTGATAATGTACCAAATATGCTAAAGGGACCTCATAAGAAATATCCACTGAATATAAGAGATATATATCTTTTTCTTTCTTAGCTAAAAGCATACTGAACCAAAGCATAGGTATTCTATGAACACTACAGATCCTTCTAGCTAGCGATTTATGCAGAAAACCAAGGAACTATCTCCTACAAACACATTGCCAATCGATTAAGTTCTAAACTATCAGTAATAGACAACAAAGGTGGATTAGAAAATTCACTTGTCAATGCAAGTCATGATAATCACAAAAAGACATAACCACCACGTGTACTTTTATGATGGCTGAAGATTTCTGCTCTAGATTATTCAGCCAACTCAGCTAATTTTGAAGTCCCATCATTAATTACAACTTAGAATTTGTTCCTTTCAAATGATAAGAAAAAAAAACCAGATATTCATGAAAGGCAAACCTTAAACCTCTTGAGGAGCTTATAGCTAGTCATTCCAGGCATGGAATCAAGTGTCATTATGAGATAAACCTTTAAACCCTACGATGAAATCCAAAGAGCAAAAGATTAGGCCCCAAGTCCTAAATTCGCCTCAACACTTGACAAATTTGTAGCTCTAAAACTTAAAGATATCGTTTTCCTCTAAATTTTTTAATTTTCATATAAACCATACAAGCAAAGCAATGCCATATAAATTGAACCCGAGAGAACGATGGTCTCCATCTAACCTTATACACTACAAAGTTCTAAAACCACTCTCTGTACTGCAGTCACTGCAAAAAATTCCAAAATTTCAATTAATCATGTTTGATCACCAATTTTCCCAACCAATAATGCATTACGTTAAAATATAAATGGAATAGGTGGTAGAATTTTTTCCTAAAGGATCCAATTAGGTATCCTTCACAACAATCTTAATAATCAAGGAAAATTGCTAATTGAATAGCTACAATGCTAAAAGAACAATTGTGATATGGAATATGCAAGATACCAAGGAAGGAAACATTGAGACTATATAATAGAAAGATCATTTGCAAAGGTTATGTGCATAAGCCAAAAGATTTTGTGGCATACCAAGTAGAGAGATAATCTAATAATGAGACACAATTCCATGAATATTAGCAAGTTAATGACTGCACCGTCAATCCCAAGCGAAACAATCTGATCAGCAACTATAATCTCACAACATCTTGTTGAAAATTGGAATTATAGCAATAAAAGAACCAAAAAAGAAAAAAACATATAAACTATGTAGCAATTCATAATATTTACAAAGTTGAGCACCTGGAATCAATGAGCATAAAATTTTACTCAAGTCCGATTAGCTTGCTGATGCAAGAAACCTTTACGTGCACTATGCAATGAAAACCTAAGTTTGATGCATTGACAAGCAAACACTTCCGCAACCAAAAGAAACCCCAATTATAATGACAAAAATCAAATAATTCCAAGTACTTAAAATGATAGGCTTAGAGACAAAACATATCAAACCTTAATTTGCTGGTTACAGTATAATTTAAAAATTTAGATTCTTAAAATGAAAGGCTTAGAGTGTGTAATTAACTTGAGTAGATGTTCTGCTTTAGCAGCAATAGTAGACTCACATTCCCTCAATGCACTCTTCCAATAGCCAATTTTTCGAGATCTGTACTTGGTTAGATGCTTTTCTATAGCCAACTTCTACAAACTTAGCTGGACTAGGATGTTGCCTTGGTAAAGAATGTTGTTTTCTTGAATTCTAAACTTGCCCTAACATGCATGTAAATCACATCAACCACATGTAGCAAACACAAATATATTTGATGCTTTATCTTCTCACATGCTTAATTGAATAACCTACATGGCATATAGACTAGAAAACAGTGGCATTACAAGCTAAGAGTAGTAGGAGGTTACATAAGAAAGAACAACTAAAAAAGTCTCATCAATTGCACTAATTGATCCTCCAAACAAAGAGAGCATGAGCAAGAAAAATAAAAAAACTAAGCCTTGACAAATAAACTATGGATTAAATATTAAAAATATGACAAAATATAAAGAAATTCTTAATCCTTGAATAAAAGGCAAAAAAAAAAAGAGATTATTTTTGCGAGTTTTTTTTAAACAGCAAGACAAGATAATTTTACTAATGAAATATACAGAATGCATCATTTTGCCAAGTAGGCATAGAACAACAAGGATAAGTTTTTCCTGACTCTGTTGCTTACAATACTTATAAACACAAGAATAGAGAACAAAATTTGGGCAAACAGAGCTCATTAATCCTCAGTTGTTCAACCATTGGATAACCATAAAACCATTGATGTCATCATGTAAAGTCGACAAAATATCATGAGAAAAGAATATCCAATATCTTTTGTTGAACTTACAATACACTTGAAACACATCCTTACCAACTGACAACAGTTGCCTTTATTTTGTTACCTATAATTTGCAACAGAATAAAGTATGTGAGCCAGCCCTTACTCTATTCTAGGATGTTTAAAGTGCTAACTTCTTGCAAATTTAAGAGACTTAGGAATTCAAAATACAAAAAACAAAAAAAATCCTTGTAATACAATTATAAATTATGTATTTGAAGTGTTCAAAACACAAAACTCACCTCTTTATTTAATTTTCCCCTAAATTCCAAAACTTTGGTTTATATTGTGATAGGTAATTGCTGCAGACCAAGCCATTTATGTATCACTGTTGGTGCCATAAAGCTCAATTTTTCTTTTTCTTCTTCTTTTTTTTTTTTTTTAAAATGCATCTTGAGCTATGCATGACCAAGTAATAGTAAGTCTAAACCCTAGATTTCAAAGGTTGATTTGCCAATTGTAAAGTTTTACAAGTAAACCAAACTTGGGTGAGGCGAGTGTCGGTCGGAATGGCTAGGATGCCAAATTGCCGATAGCAAATGGCTCCTTTTTGTTTTCCTACCAACATCAAGCTGATGCCATTACCCACATTGTTCACCAATTCATTGACTCCAATGTGAAACAAATTGCTATGAGAGATGTCTTTGAGAGAATGATTGAGGAGCAACAGTGCTGTAGAGAGGCTTTTCATCTATTATCATTTTGGGGAAGTACTAAAAACCTTAAAACCTTAGGGAATAAGAGTAGGCGGAAAGAATGATATATTGATTTGCAAGACTGAAAAGGAAATTAGGGAATACATACCTTATTTAAAAAATATTCCAACAACATCTCATTCATAGTTAATGACGGTTTAGAGGCTTAAATGGCAATAGGTAATATACGTATGACAGTAATACAAAATTAGAATTTCCTTTATTAACTATCTAAAATGCCATATGTCAATCCATAGTTTACTCTGTTAAGTGAAAAGTTTGTTTACTGCTTAAGTGTATCTTATATTATATATATATATATATGTATGTATAATAGATAGGAAAAGTTACCAAAATCCCTCTTAGGTTTAGGGTAACCTACAGATGTGTCCCCAATTTCTCAAAAACCTACAGTTACCCCCCCACGTTGTTAGCTTTATCAATCAAATCGTTTAGAATGTAGGACCTAGTGAGCGTTGAAAGTTGATAATCCTCAAATCCTCTTACAACTGATATATAACGAGTGAGCTACTAATGACTTTGTGCCACCCCCTTTCAACTCAATCCATCACATTTGCCTAATTCAACACATCCATCGAATGTGAACATGATTCTAAAAAATTTGCCAGTGTCAGTTTGATCCTAAGGTTATGTTTTAACTGATATTAAAGTGAAGTTGTTGGCGATTGTATTGGTAAAGGTATTTTTTTTTTATTTTGAATTTTTTTCTTTGATTTTAGGGTTTTGAGTTTAAAATTATAATTTGGTTAGGATCGAGTTTACGAAGCTAAGCTTCTTATTGTTAAGGTTTTAAGGATATCAGCAAGTAGCATAAAGCACATTAATTTTGAGCATCTTTATTTTGAGAATGGGTGTTGTTGGTGTAGTCATCAGGCAGGGGTGAAAATATTAGAGTCTGAGAAAAATTCAGGTAGGCTTGACCATGCATGTTCTAAGAGGAAATACATGTATTGGGGCTGGTATGTACCTATGCAAAGTGTGGGACAGATTGGGTGAGCTAGACAGAGTTCAAGAGATAGTGCAAATGGAATGGTTGGTGGTGTGGGTTAGAATGTTGTAAATGAGTGTGAAGTAATAGATGAGAGCAATGTATTGGGAGCCATTTATTGTGTCTGTGGTAGACTTGATAAGATGGAGGTTATTGTAACAAGAACAAGACAAATTGTGCGTTTTGTCATTGAAGATGAATTTAATGATTTTTGTAATTTTAATCAGTTTCTAATGATGTTAATGAAAAGGTAAAGCTGTGATGTTTGTCATTAAAGATGAATTGTAATTAGTTTCCTGGTAATGTTTGTTTGCCATTGTAGTTGCATGCTTGATTGACAGGGTTAAGTGACAAAATTGCATTTATAAGACAGTTTGCACATAATAGGTAAACATAGGGTCCAAACCATAGTATTCAAGATAATTGGTTCTAGTTCAGTCTTGCATTGGTGATCACATAAGATTTCAACATAGGAGGGCAACTGAAATATTCAATATAACTAGAAGAAACCATCTATAAACTTCCAGGATTCAACCAAGAGGATTATAGGAGCATCTAGTCAATAAAAAACACAACTAGAAATTGTTCAGGCCATTAACAATATCTATATCCATGAACTAGATGCTAAATTAATCCATGTACAAAAATTTTCCTAATTTAATCCTTGGATAGAAGTACCACTATCTATATTCTTCTACAAAGTGTTGCTAACTTAATCCATCTTCCATATACCTTTAATTGTTGTCGCCAACTACTTTCTTCTCCTTGCCTTTGTTTATGTTAGCATTTAATTTATTCTTTTTTTTTTTTTACTTCCTTGTTTCTGCAAACAAATAATAGTATGTCATTGATCCAGGTATTATATGAACACAAAAAAATAGTTTAGGTAATTTTACCTAATTAGTAGCAGTGCATGTTTGTGCATTGTGGCTAATTTGTCCACATTGTCTGCACTGACTGTGTTTGACCTTCCTGTTGATTCTATCTCACCAACCTCCCTTCTTCTATTCTTTCTTCGCCTCCCAGGTTTCCTTCTTATTGGGGAAGTAATATAGTAATTTTTACATCTTTAAGGGAAAGATCCATTTGGGGCAGTGGGTGTACAACTTCTTTATATGATTTTAGGTAGGTTTCCCGAGAGTAACATAGATAAACCGATTCTTCTACATTACCTATAATAAAATTTAGGAAGCAATAACATGCTTACATGGTATGCCAGTTACACCCCATTGATTGGAGTAACAAGTTTTCAATGATAAGTTAACAACTTGCATCTTAAGGACAAAAAGAACCTGGAATTCACCATTTCCAACTAGCAAAGGGAAGAGGGATGCATCCTCGAGATGCTTCAATCCCTGCATCAAGTTCTTTTAAGGCATAACAGGTCGACTTGGCAGTCTAACTACAACCACATGCATATCTCTTGTGAAATCTTGACATCACCTTTAACCTTATTTTTTCGAATAGAGTCAACATTGGATGCCATCTGATTTTAGTAATCTAGCTATTAACAGACTCATTCATATTGTTAGTCATATTCTCCATTTTACAAAAATGATCATACCCAATCCTAGACTAAGACTTAGAGGGTTTATCATAAGCCACTTAAGGGCCCTTCTAGATTTATCAGAGTTAGAAATAGATTTCATTGCCAAATTAAACTCATTCCTACTAAATGCTTTGGCAGCCTTCCAAAAATCAATCCTATAACCCAATTCACCAAACATGGATTTGAAGTTTGCATAAAAATGTCTGCTACAAAATCTATTTTTTGGCTTGGAGAAATGTCATGCCCATAGCTTCAATCAACCTTGGGAGTCAATAAAATGTTAATATAAGATATAGTTCATCTATATATGCATAATGATAGTTAATCACAGAAGCAAACCTTTTGTTTTTCATTCATGAAAATGTATGCACCATTACCAATGGCATCTCTGAGGCATTTTAGTAAGAAAAAATAGGAATCCTTTCACTCTATATCCACAACACTGATTGCTAAATGGAAGATACCATTATTCCTATCAATTGCAATAGTAACTATACACATTTCTCCATAAGGATTATTGAGGAAACATCCATATCAATTCCAATAAAGGGTCTACAGCTTCCCAAGAACCCTTTATTGCAAGCATGAAAGCATGTAAAAATCCTCTTAAATTATGGCTAGTGTGCATTTGGATAAGGTCAAAGGTTGAACTCCATCTTCACAACACTGACTGGATTACGTTCCATCACCAAAAAGCTCCATATTCTAAGCTTAGCATATGCTTCAACATGTTTCCCTTCATTTTCATCTCTTGCCCTTCTTTTAGCCCTGTATAGCTACATCTTTGAAACTTCAATTTGATAGTTTTTCTCCAAATGTTTTGCTATTAGAGCATAGCTCATGTTTGGTTCCTCTTTAAGAAAAGCATCCAACATGCTGGTAATCTACATGGCATTTGCATTTGTATCTTTTGGGGGTTTTAAACAACTATGCTACCCATCTAATGTTTTGACCATGAATGTCCTTTTATAAGGCAAAATTGAGGCCAAGATTCTCCAAGTACACGCTTCACCAGAACAAACAGCTCTCATTATGGCAGGTTCACTTTTTTATCCTCTTCAACTCATACCCCCTCAAGAGAATAATCCCTTAACACTTCTCTAAAATGGTTAACATCTATGAATACATGGAATCTTTCAAACTTAATTTTCCTATATTGGTTGTTCTTAAACTCTTTAGCTCTTGTCCATATGTGTTTGTCAAATCTCTTGCCCCTTCCTTTTCATAAACTCCAAGTTGTTCTCATCTGTTGAGTATCCATCATGTGATGACTCCTTACCCAAGTTACTAAATTTGTGCTTGTCATCATCATCCACTTCACCCTCAACCTCCTCACTCTCTGCAGTATCTTTACTTTGACTCATCTGTTTAGGCTGGTTCTCATCCAACTACTCATCATTACCATCATCCTCAAAAAATTCAAACACTTCCCCACTCAACTTCACACCTTCATAAACCACAATTGTAGAATCATCATCCTAATCAACCTCATTCTCAACATTCTTCTTCCTTTTTCCCTTCTCCTTTACTATTTCTTCACCCTAGTCACCCCCATTCTACTTCTTACTAATGTTTCCCTTATTTAGGTCAGGTAGGTTCTGATGCCCTTCATATTTTTGCCTTTTCATCCTATGTTAGATTCATAATGAGGTTCTATACCCCTACTAACACACTCATTTACCTCAGTTGCTTTAATTTCGAACTCTTTGCTATATTCAACATCAACAACCTCTTTTACTCAATTCTTCACTCAGGGATTCATATTCTACCTCTTTCCAAAACTGGTTCAAGTCTACATCTAGTGGGGGACATATTTCAGCAGTAACATGAGGTGAGATTTCCACTAATTTATCACAATCCCTAAACATCTTCAAGATGTCCTTGCCATTCTCTATACTTATCCCATTACCAGTTTTAATCTTCAGTCTAGAATAACCTAGTAGAAGCGGTCTACCATGTCTAGGAATGAGTAATAATCAACATCCACCCATTTTTGAACTTACATAGGTAGTGCATGGACATCATCCCCTTCCTTCTAAAATAGAAGGTTGTGCAGCATGATTTTTCCTTAAACAAAACAAATAAAACACTTACATTAGCCATCTTTCAACCTTAAAAAACTCTTTACTCCATCTGATTATCAAACCTCACACACCCACCTTGAAAATCACTTACCTAAGGAATAAATTCAAAAACAAAATTTCAAATTTCTTTACTTTATTCCTATTCACGTTATATTAACATTGCAACTATTTTGCCCGGACAACAATGATGATGAGAATTTCCTTTAATAGAAACTCTAGCACTTCACAGAAAAGTTAGAGCAAAAAAGAAGAGAATATGAAACTAAAGAGAAGAAAAGAGTGATTTTTTTGGTTTAACACATGTGGACAACACAGGTTGAGAAGGAAATCTGGTGCCTAAAACCTTGGACATTTCTGACTTTTTATTCACTTTCCAATGATCTGATTGATGAAGTTAACATCATGAGAGGGTAATTGTAGGTTTCCAAAAAATGCGGGACACAACTCTAGATTTCCCCAAACCTTGAGGAGTTTTTGGTAATTTTCCCTAATAGATAAGTTGTGGTTGATTTAGAAATATCTATGGCAAGAATCTTAGATACAAGTGAAAAGAAGTATTTGTTACAACAATCATGTCACAAACTAATTTTTTTTAATGACACTAGTACTTGCTATTGATTACTTAATTTTTTATGTTAAGAATGCTTACCTAGTTTTTCTTTTAAAATTGTGATTGTGTATTTTAAACTAAGTCATGATCAACTAAAAGGTTATGAAAACATTGAAATATTTCAAACTTGTTTGTAACAAACTTGATTTCAGATTTAAGCAAAATTGAGTTCGTAGCTATAAATCATGTAAGTTTGAGAGCTTGAAACACAAAAACAATTTTTTTTTAATATTTTTTGCCTTTATTAGGATAGAGTGGCAAAAATAACTCATTTTAAAGTTTCAAAACCAAAAGATAACATTATACACAAACAGAGGACCTATTATTTTAAGCTTAGCATTTTTTTGTTCTAGACACTTTCTGGGCCAAGAGAAAATATTAACATCGACCCAAAAAAGTTGCACTGTAGTAGCCACTAATGTTCGTAACATCAACATCATCCCTACAACTTTGGTATATGGAATGTGATCTTTTAAACATCTTAAAAGCTACTAATAAATCATGTTTTACATTAAATTAACTTTAGTATACCACGCACAATAGGTGGCACATCACACCTTTATATCATATTTTTTGCATTTGAACTATCCATAAAAATAATGAATCAAAACATGTTTATAACCCATGGAATTGAAAACCAATGGAGACTAGTTGAGAGGAATCCTTGTAAGTCCACCAATTTTCTTCAAATTTATGAAGTATAAATGACATATTTATTTGAGATGATCCACAAAAGTGGCAACCTAGATTATGTAGTGAATCAATGATAAGTAAGTATACTTCCTACCAATACAGAAATGGAATCTAGAAAGACATGGAGAAGAAACTAAAGTTTTTATTTAGAGAAGCCTAGAAGCACTCAACTAATAATGACACCCCGATACAATGGTTTATGTTATAATAAAGGACTACTAGACTTTAGAGGAATACTGGACCACATCTTTTTCATTCATAATGCTTAGGAGACCACACATGGTAGTCATCACTATTTCCATTTGATGATACTAGGAGAATAGATTTAGGATTGTGGGAAAAATCATCATCATCATCATCATCATCATATGAATCTTGAGAGTCTTAAAATTGTTATGGATTTCTAGTAGCAGCTTGTGAACGCATTTGTTCATCATTGTCAATGAGAGTGGCAATTATAGTGACATGAGGAGCTTGGGTAACTATGAATAATAAAGATGGAGTTGGTGTAGGACAAGTTGTAACGATTAGTTAATTATTATTTGTTCGGCAACAACTTGTCCAGTAGATTGATGTGCATAAGAAGTGGCCAATTTTTCATGTAGGATTTCTTGGAAGGCCATGGATTTGATGCCCATTAAGGGATGATATTAGGCCAGACTTCTATAGAAAATGTTATGTGATTAAATTGATAAACTCATTCCACAGACATCATATGCTCTTTAGGTACTTGGTAAATACGGGGAGAAATGTCAAAATCTAATGTGTTTAAAATTGTAGTTCATGAAAGCTACATGAAAACATTCCTCATCAAAATTGAGAGAATCTCTATCCTGGGTAATGGTTATGGGTTTATAGGAAAAATATAAAATATGAGTGCTTCACAGGAAGAGGGGCATTCAAAGGGGAGATTTTAGCTAGTTGAAGATGAACTCTAGTTTTTGGGATGTTCGGGATAAGAGGCATTTTAGTCTCATAAACTAGGTACAAGCAAGAGCAATCTAGGTGATGAAAGTAGAAATTTTGGATTCATGGTAATGGCCAGAAGGTGGGAAGTTTTTACAATTGGTGAGGAGCCTGTCCAACATAGGAATGTTAAAGATAATTCTTATGGTGTGGATGAACAGAGATAATAAAAAAAACATAAAGTTTATAAAGGGAGAACACATAAGTTTGTGAAATTGAACAAATGTACGAAAAGGTATTATGATTGGATACCAACCTACTTAATAGGGCAATTCCTAAAACCATATTTTTCAATTAAAGAGCAATGATAGTAAAAAACTCTATTTCCCAGTTAAAGGCGAAAGATTGGTACTCATATTGATCCACATCAATTGTGAGATTAGTTTTCTTGTCAAACATAGGTTTGGTAGGAGGCTTAAGATAAAACTTAGTTGATACTAGAGTTGAAGAGGACTTTGCCGGTTGTTGAAAACCTCGTTGCTCTTCTCTGACTTCACTCCCAATAGCTTCCCTTGTTTTGCGATGAATTAACATACCTCTTTGTCCAAGTTCAAATGCTTGATAGGCCATATCATATTCTTTACCCATCTTGGCCGATTGATCAAGAAGAAGGCCAAAAGTGATGTCGACAAAATCTTCTTCGGATTCTCCAAAACTAGAGACAACCTCGTTGTCATTGGCAGTAGCTCTACCGAAACCTTGCGAAAACAGACTGAGTGTTCGACGAGTAAAAGAGGTTTTTTTTTGTCCTTTTTTTGAATTATGGGTTTTGTTGGTTTCTGATTTTGGCCTGAGAATCACAAAGAAAATAGTAAAGAAGTTGCCCATGGCATCTTGTCATAAGTTTTTTTTTTTTCTGAAAGAAGTTCATTTGGTTTTTTTCTATTGGATTATTAGGAAGCCTGCTGTAATTATGATTGTTGGTGTGAATAAAGGTGATTTTGTTCACTATATTTGGGAATGAATAAAAGAAAATAAATTATATCTCATCGTCATGGAGAGTAGGTTTGTCTCAATGGAGTTCAAACAATTTCAACGTGAAAAAGATTATGCTTTTACGTAGATCTAGATATTATATAGGAGAATCAAAGATTATAAAAAATTAACAATTCTTAAACCTTTTCTTTTATGAGGTAGTTGCATATACTTCTTTTTCCACGCAACTTGATGACAATTACTGCTCTTGGAACTAAAAGAAGTATATCCTACAAGCTGGGTGCAAGGGCTTTTGATAGATGATGGGGTTGTGATTAGATTTATCCATTGTCTATCATTCAAAAAAATAATACCCTACAAGAAAAAGGAATTTGAGGACTCCTTAAGTATCTGAATAGTCTTAGATGATGTGAAGCTTTGTCATTTGATAACTTATTAATGTTGCACTCAATCTCATTATCAACAAATATCACATTTTTCATTTACTTACTAAAAATTGTTGAACACGATGGTTGATTTTTTTTTCTCTCATTTTGCGCCATTTGTGGTTGGGTTATTTATAAGCTTTTAAGAGACCAGGACATGTATTTTTCTCTTCTATTTTGGTTTAGCAAGTCCTTTCATTATTTGTGTCTCTTTTCCCATTGCTAATGAGACTACAAGCATAGTTTTTTCTTCTTTTTGTTGCATTGTGATGCCTAAGTTTGAAATAAAAAGCTTTTTTGGTGTAATCATCTTTATCAATTCTCTAAATTATAGAATTTGAAATACAATGGACAATGTAGGAAATGAGTCAATTTTTTGTGGATGCAATATTTGTTAGGAAGATGGATACCTTCTCTGGTACCTCATAATTTACAAGGTAAAATTTTTTTGTTTGTATTTATTGATATGTAGTTTGGCATGTTTGTTAAATATTGTTATTGCTAATTAGTTGGTCATTTGGCTATAAACTAAACTATAGATTGATACATTTTGGCTATAAATTAAACTATAGATTGATACATTTTAAGTTAGATTCCAAACAATGTTGATCAAAGAGAAAGTTATGCTTAATCTTGCTATAAATTTGTGTGCTATAGGTAAATGTATTAGATTCATTTATCTTTGTTTTTGAGTTACAAACTTTGCATTAGCTATTTTCTCTGAGTTATAGTTAAGCAAAGATTGATTGGCTCTTTTTGCATAACTATCGTACACGTAATTTATTACTCTCTTTGTGCCATTTTCTTTGAAACATTTGACTTTTTCGAGTATTTTAACTTGAATTTATTTATATTATTATTTGTTAGAAAAATTGTAATATATATATATATATATAGATATATATTTATTTATTTATTTATATACTAAAATATTAAAAATAAAAAATCATATATTAATTGTTGAAAAGGTAATGTTGTAAAAAACATCATGAGATAAAGGGAGTATAAGATTTTTGGTTAAGTGTATCCATTTATACAAGGTAGAAGCAATCTAATTTTTGTATGCTCCATCTTCTTAGAGCATGTTGTATTGTATTTTACAATTTTTTTCATTCAATTTTATAAACGTTAATGGTTTTCTTTCTATAACATATACTTGCACTTTCTTTAACCTATCATGCTTTAAAAACAACATAATACTAAGGTTTACACTTGATTCTTGAACTTATCATTAATTCTCAATGTATATTATACTTTCTAAATAGATGCACATTTTTAAATTAATGCAAAATTGATTTAGTTGCATAGAAGAAAACATCATCGTACCTTCAAGCTTAGCAACCCACTGTGAAGAGTGGGCTTCATTACTAGTTTGTACATAAATGGTTGTGTTTACATTTTTGCATTTAGATCTTTTATTAGATGAGGCAAATAAGCTAGTTCTTGTTTTTTTATCAATTATTTTGTCATCCTAAATTCTAGAAATTTTACCATACAAGCCTAATTGTATTAACAATAAAATTAATAGCAATTACCATCGCATTTATATTTACAAATTATATCAACAACTTAAAAAAATAAAATTATAAATTAGAAGGACAATTATGTTCATAAGAAAAAGCAAGTAAAATTAGGACCCCTACAAGCCGGGTCCTTTATTTCTTATTAATTACCATTTTTTAGATAAATCATACTATAATATTTGCCTAAATGCACCCTTAGTCCTCCAACTTTACCAACTCGCACAAGTTGGCCCTTTAACTTTGACTCAGTTTGAATTAGTCCTCAAACTTTGCAAAATCATGTGACTTAGTCCTTAAACTTTCTAAAGTGTTGTGACTTAGTCTTTCAGCTATAGGATAAACTATAACATTAAGTGCTAAGTTTCAATCTTTTCGCAAAATAATCCTTCCATTTAAAAAATTTCATTATCATCGAACTCATGGTTAATAAAATTTACTAAATTGTTAAATACATTGTTAACTAATTAAGTTACTTACAAATGATAACTAAATGTATCAGATTTGATAGGGAAAATGATCAGGTAAGCTGGGGCCAAAAGCTTCATGAACAATAGATCAAAATCTTGCGTGCAATGACAGCGTCAAAACCCTGGGATGTGCTCCCGGGGGAAACCCTCCAATGCTTAAATTAGTTTTTCGGTAAAGAATAACAAGGAGAATGAGAGGAAATCTAGGATCCCTTACCTCGGGATTGGTGAGAGTTTTATATAGTCAAGGCATGCTTTGAGTAGTTCATTCTTGGATAGAAAACCCATGGCTTATCCCATATTCGAGGGATATAGTTTCTTTCTGGGAGGGAATTCCCTTTGGGGCCTATCTAGGCCTCCCGGAATGGCCTAAACTTTATATGTCTAGATTTGG
Organism: Aquilaria sinensis; assembly: GCA_005392925.1. Taxonomy (NCBI): domain Eukaryota; kingdom Viridiplantae; phylum Streptophyta; class Magnoliopsida; order Malvales; family Thymelaeaceae; genus Aquilaria; species Aquilaria sinensis. The sequence goes on from SMDT01002303.1 coordinate 398,880, forward strand.
GCCCTTGGGCCCATTTCATACCAATGGGTACCCCTATAAGGGAATGTAGGTTGAGGGCCCCACATTCCTAAGTGCATCCAGGCAACGTCGTTTGCGGGTATGAGTGTGATCCCCCTTATTTCCCTTGTTGTTTCATAGGTGTGACATCGTTTAAGGGTAAAGGTATGACACCTCTTCTTTATTGGCTTCCTGGGGAAGTTAGGTGAATGTCACCATTTCAAGTTTTCTTCCAAGCCATTTCTATGTGGTTATAACATGTGTCAAGCATGTTAGTTGAAAAGGAAGGTAAGGAGACTTTCATTAAATGCTCTTTTAGGAAGTGATCAGGTGTGGCTATCTTGGCTGCTACTAGTGGCCACATGTCCTTAAGTGATTGGCCTATTAGTTGTAGTAGCGGTTTCTAAAGGGAAACTTAAAGGTTGTTGGTTTCCCTATATATGTCATGACCCTGCCCTTTTCACCGTCTGGCTTGCTCTGCTATTTTTCTTGTGATTTTTTGTTTTCTGGTTATTAACACTAGAGTTCTCTGGAGTTTCTCTCCTAAAGTTTATTTTCTTCTTACAATGTTCATTCTTCTTCAATGCATTCAGGTAGTGGGTTCTTGTCTTTTCTTCTAATCTTATGTTTTTATTTTTACTTTTTTTGGGTTTTGGGTTTTTTTGGGTTTTTGCCTTTCTGCCGCCTCATTGTGTTGGCGGTAGCCCTAATTTGTTCTCAACGGTTTTTCCAGATGGCTTCTGTGAAATAGTCATTCGGGGCTGTCATCGACATGGGTGATTTTTTCAAGATGCCCTTATTTCCCAGCATGAGGGTGATGAAGGGAGTTATGACTCTGCACAATAAAGGCACTCTGGCAACTAATCTTGCTAGATATTTTTGGCCTAACGGCATTGTCATCGCCCTTTTCCATGCACAATCCTCAAGGATGGGGGCATGGCAGGAGGAAGCAAAAGAGAATACATGTTTTCCATTTTTATGGGCCAACTCTAGGTGGCGCTCCGCTTTCCCCCTTCACCTGCTGGTAGAATAAATCTATAAGCACTATTAGATTCCACTGTCGCAGCTGATGCCAAACTCATTTGTTCATGTCAATGGCTTCATCATCTGCTGCAAGCTGGCAGGGCTGTCTCCACCACTGAAGGTCTTCATCCAATTTTACATGCTGGACTTGAAGAAAGATGTCAGCTTTTTCCACATTGCCCTTGTTAACTAAGGTAGGAACAAGTCTTTTGCCTTCGTATCCTACAAGGACTTGTGGTCAGGCTAGAAGGAGCGCTTCTTCTTCACAGTGAAAGAGAAAACATGGGGGTTCCCTTTCAAGTTCACGGACATCCTTTAGCATGCTTTGGTCTGGATTTTGTGAATATACAAGGGCTCAGAGGGGCATCACTCGCTTTTAGGGTTTGGTTCGCTAGTTGGAGGGAGTAGTGGGGAATAACCATTTTTTTTAGCTATTCCTCATTCATTACATAGATATAGATGAAACCACCTTGAGGTGGGCAGGGATCAGCAAGGCCCATCGATCGTATTCGGGGGTAAGGGGCCCTTGTAATTGGGAAGAGGGTCAGGAAGAAATGCTGGTTGAAGCCTATGGGCTTATTGCTAAGGCCCAGCGGGGCCCCCTGCCAAAGTGTTGTATTCCAGCCATCACATTTTCCTTGCTTTTTTCGCATGGTTATGATATTAGTCATGTCACCGTTTACTCATTCCTTACTTATCTTTTCCCTTAACTTATTGTGCAGGATAACAGCCTTATGTGGTTCAATTCGCCAAGCTCTTCGAGCTTATCTTAATGCTTCTTAGTGGCTCATTTACCAAACCTTAAGGTTTGGTTAGGATCTTTTTAGGTCTCCTTTGATTTCCCAAAGGTCTAAAACCTCCCACTTAGGCCAACAAAGAGTCTGAAACCCACCTTAATCCCCTTAGAGCTCCCTTAGTAACTTAAGCACTTTAACTTCCTTAGCCACCATTCCTTACCCTACCTTAACCACGCCATTTAGCTACCACATAAATAATGCATAATTCCTAACTTAGGAATGAGTTCTAGACCCAACCGAGGCTACGGAATATCTTAAATTAGCCTACGGATGATAATCGAGAGTTTGAGAAATTCTTAGGATGCACCGAGCTTTAGGGACTAATGCTTTGGCGACGCATCGCCAAAAGCACCAACACTCGGGAATCCTGAGGGTTACCAATGATGTGTCTCCAATTCACATCACCACTAGCAACGTGTCATTGAATGGCGTCACCAATGCACTATAGCATTATGCAACAGCGTGCGAACTTACACGAAACTTGCTCAAACTTTCCTATCCAAATTCCAATTCACATGGTCTTATTTTTACTTCATTCCTACACATAATACTACATTTATATGCTTTATTTAAAATAAATTAACTTAAATCCCTTACCTCAAACCATCCTTAAAGCAAGAAACAAGCAACAAGTACACTTGAGCTCCATAGAGTTCCTTTGAGTTCCAAGCTTGAATTCAACCAAATTGGACACCAAGGGCACAAAATTAAGACCATTTCTAACCATTTAACAAGCTTAGAATTGACCTACAAGGATCAAAGACGTTTACCTTAGGGTGTGAACCAAAAACTTGCAAGAACAACTCTAAAACTTATTTGAGGGAAATAACTTGGGATTTACTTACCTTAACATTCAATGTAGAGGAAAAACTAGGAGACCCTTTACATTCTCCCTACCTTAAGAAATTTGGTCCTCCAAATTTTGATCTTTAACCGAGCACAACACTTGGATGATAATCCTCTTACAACTTGCTTAGTTCTCTTACTCATGGTATTTTCCTTACTATGGTTGCCTATACCTCCTTAACCACACACTCATTCAAGTTCTTAGCTTATTGACTTGTTGGTCAATAAACTTGTTAAGGTACACCTTAGGAGACATCTTCTTGGAGACGTTACTTATGGGGTGGATACCTTACTTTGATTCACAAGGCACGTTCCCATACTCCTAATTTTCACTTAAGCCTATGTGACTTGGAGCTAACTTGCCCTTTTTAGGCCATTCTCCTGATTGGGGCACTTTTGGGAGTACTTAGTCTCCTACTTTAAGTCATTGCCCTTGGTGGGACATACCACAATCTTACACCTCACTTAGGTTTTCTAGCCCTACTTAGGTGTTTCTTAGTTACTACCACTTAGTGCTTTTGGCATCACTGCCTTTTAGCACCTTAAGTATGGTACCTTTTGTCGCGAATTACCCTTAACTTTCTTAGGTAGCTATTTGCACTTACTACGTTAAGGTTCCTTAGCCACTTTAGGCACTCATAAACTTGACACTCTTGCCATGGTACAGGCACCTTAGTTCACAAAGACTTTACATTCTTCGGGTGTCCTTAGGTGTACCATAGACTACCTAACTCTTATACATTTGACTCCTTTAGGTAATAACTAACATGCTCGGGTCCTTGACTACTATTAGTCACTTAGCCATTTCTTGGCCCTTAATTCTTAAGACACCATTAGCATGCTCCTTCACTTTTTATTACATAGGAGTCATTATTTAATCAGTTTGGCTTTCTTTGGCAACAAGGTATTCTAGGCCATTTACAGTCTTTCCTTAGGTCTCTTCAAATTACTAAAGACCAATCTTTAGCACTATTGATTAACTTGCTTAGGTACTTTAAATACCCCATATTGTCCAACATGTTACTATTGTGACCCTTAAGCCTTAGCTCGATTACTTGGCCACTTTAGGTGTATACTTGTCATTAAGTTCTCTTAGGCTCCATGGCCCTTCTTAAATTTTCTTAAAAAGTCCTTAGGACTCTTGGCATTCAACCTTTCATGGTCCTCTTTTAGCTCCTACACTTGGGTACACTTTGTGTCCTACAACTTATGCTACACCCTTGGCCTTCATAGGAACCTCAGTTTGCTTGATTCCGACTTAGCATTTGGCATTTACCCTCATGCTTATCTTGGTTTCTAATGGAATCCAAAAGGGTCTTTCTTAACACCTCAAACCTAATGAGTTAACACAACCCGACTATTACCCATGAGTGCTCCCAACATACAATTGTGTTTCAAGGATACTTATACTTCTCATGCCTTATTTGAGGCCACTTTGGTACCTATACCTTACTTCCCAATACTTAGGCACATTCTTAGATCATCACCTTGTTAGCCCATCCTTATGCACTAACCACCATGACTACTTAGTGTGATTTACACACCCATAGCGCATAGTGTGTACATCCTTAGGTTTAATTGAGACCTACAACCTCCTTATGCCTGGGAAAGTCTTACTTGGCACCTTTTTGGCCCACATTTTATTGAGTTTCGGTAGCCAAACAGCGCAGCGGAATTTAACCGAAACCCTCCAGGATCCAAGTGAAACGGGGTAAACCGGGTGTTCGAAAATTTTCATACCTAATTTTCGGTTGAGATCTCTCACTCAACTGTAGAGTCGAATCACAAAACCTGAACAGTTGACGTGTTCAGGCTCTCTATGGTATCCACACGAGCCTCTCGGGATCACCACGCTTCCACCACGTCCCGGTAGATGCGTTTCTCTTGCGCTCGCAGTGCTAGCTTGCGTCCTCCAAGGAATTGCAAGAGAAGAGTGTGGCTGTCCTTTTTGGAGGCTAGGGCAAGGAGACCTACGAATTTCTCACTTAAAAGTTGTATTTATAGTGAGACTCAACTTCCAGGCCTAATGGGTTTCAAAGCCCTAATCCAATTAGGATTTAATTTCGGGCTTAATAATGGCTCAACTCTTTGGCCCATTATTAATACGAAATTAAAGTGAAACCATAACCCAAATAATTAGCCCATGCACTCTAATGATCCAAATAGCTCTATGTGTGCGACCCAATAGGCTCTTGCCACGTTGGCAATGATCATAAATCACATTTATGATCATAAGCAATGAGCGATGTCTAGCAACACATCATTGCTACCCAAGTGACAAGATTGTCGGTGATTCGACTAAACCTTTATGATCATCATTGATATATGCCATTGTCCCTTTGTCCAAGATATCAAGACTAAGCACGAGACATGGAATGTGTCACTCTCGTATAGCCCAATCTTTGGTTTCTTGATTACCGAGTAGACTAACTTAAGCTGATGACATTGATATCGTATATCAACTCATTCGAGCATGGCCATGCATTTTCTAAGTCTCACTCTATCAAGGGGCCCGAAGATATCACTCCCGTTATATAGGAGGGACAAATCCCATCTTGATCATACAAATCCCTCCGCCTGATATGTGACATACCAATGACCTCTTTCAAGTTCACTCAGTTACGAGCAACAAAGGAAAGTATCAAAGTATGTGACTCACATGTAGGGAACCTTGATGATCTTAGGTCGAAGGACTACATATACCATGATCACTATGAGAATCACTTATGACACTCATATAACGATCCATGTAGTGTTCTCATGGTGGGTCGGTCCAGTACACAAGGTCTCCAACTTGTACCCATATGTAGACTACATATCTCATATTAGTCTCCACATATGCTAGTCGTTATGTATTATTGCAACCCGCTCCACAATAATACTAGACCAGGGACGTTTAAGAATATCATTATTCTAGGGTTACGATTATGTTTGTTAAGTTACGCAGAAACAAAACAACAAACATAATTGTTGGATTAATGCCTTAATAAAATATCATGACTCAATGTGCAAAAATACAATCATCTCATGATTGGATTTTTGGGCACAACACTAGCACATTTCACTTAGGCACTTGAAGTTTCTTCAAACACTAAGATTTACTAGAGCCTTTAGTATGACTCATTCTCATGGGTTCTTAGTGATTCAAGGCCATCATTTTGTAGCTCAGCTTTAGGGACTCATTAGGTAGTTCCAACAACCTTAGCTTAACAATCTTACCTTAGGGTTTTGGTTCTTTTCTTGGCTACCTACTTGTTTGAGAGTCTTACTTAGTCGTCAACTGACCCCACTTAGACTATTAAACCACTTAGGTAACCTCTTACCCCTTAGGAAAATAAAGAATCCCATAAACTTCTTTGGCTTAGCAAGCTTATTAAAGTTTCAACAACCTCAACTTTCAATTACCTTGAATCCACTAATAAGGATATTACCTCTACTCACACTTAGCTCCATCTTGAGCTTCTTTATATTTAAGACCATGACTCGGCATTCACACCCAATAATACCAATGATGATTCTTTTTAATTTATTCGAGACCCTTTGATAGTGGAGTATACTTCGGACCTTAAGGTCCTTTTCTTATGAACCTTTAGGTTAACTTAGGTCTGCACTCTTAGCCTTTTGGATTTAAGCTTTCTCAACTCTTTCAAACTCAAAATGAGCCCCCACAATCTAAAATGAATGAACTCCGAAACAGTCGAGAACACTGCTTAATTCACCTTTACTCTTCATGAGCAGCTTTAGGTCAACACGGACCATAACAAAAATTCTAGGCATAAGTCTACTACTTGGAGTTCATTTTATCTCCATGGGTGTTCTTATCAACTATAGGTCTTGGTTTTAAAATTGTTTAGGACAACTCCTTTTTAACTTGCTTAAGTAATCCTTAAAGCCACTTGGCTAATGGTGTTTTCATGGTTCCTCTATTACACTCCCATTCTGGGTTGTAATTTCTTAGGGATCTGAATGTTACCTTTTTTGTTTTCAAGGCTTAGGTTAACTCTTAAACCTTGACCAACTTACCAAAATCAACTAACTCCCCTCCTTAAGGAACCACACCCTTAAAGACAACTTCTCAATTTTGAGACCTGTGGGTTATGATTCTCAACCTTCACTTAGCCAACTCCTCGTAATTACTGCTAGTCCTTAGGGTACCATTTACTCTTTTTCACTTACAACTTCAGGTTCCTAAAACTAACTCTTGGCTTCATAAGCCCTTTTACCTTAGTTGCAGATGCTTAGAGAATCCAATCTCGCCTTAGTTAGTAACTAGTATGCAACACTTCTCAGAATTGGACCAGCCTTAACTGTGTTAGAGCTGTCCTTCCTTAAACCGTCCCTATAGTTACACCATAGGTACAAGTTCAATCAACTTAAGGCTCAACTCATGGCACAACTTATCAACTCTTCTGTGCAAGTCACCCTTACCCTTAGAATACTTCCAAGGGTTACTCATGACCGGCACAGTTAAGTCAACCCTTATACCCTTTAACCAATCCTCTTCCTAAGCATTCTGCACCAACCGATAAACCACAACCATATATCACTGCATACTTGCTACCCGTAAGCTTCTACGCAAAACCTTAACCACTCTAAGGGTCTGAACAAAACTTGCCCTTCTCGGGCTCTTATGGGTTCACATACCCACACTTCATCCGCAATCCTAGCTATCTAGGCATGCTTGTCACAACCGCAGACATAGCAGTTTAAACAAGAAAACTACTTACTACTATGCTGTAAACTTAAAGGTACCTTTCTTTCTTGTCAGCTCCTTGACCAATCAATTGGTCCGAGTAAATCCGCTTGGTTGTCTATGAGTCCTGGTGGTGCTTCCTCGGTGATTGAGGCATTCTTGACCTTAGCCTTGATCAAGCCTTAACCTCGAGCATATTCAAGCCCTTAGTCCGTTACTTTCCTTAATTCCATGCACTTAGCTCATAGCCCCCATTTTCGGTTTGTGATGTTCTTCCTTAGGTTCCATGGACTCCAAATGAAATGATTCTTACCAAAGCTTTGCTTTGGCCTCAACTTACCTTAGGGTGTGGATGTTACTCTTTTGGCCCAAGTGCACACATGGTCTTAGTGCACCATAGCCCATACCCCATGGTCTATTGCTCTTTTGGTATCCATGTCGCCCTTGCCTTTAGGTAATGATGGTTCACTTGGCCTTGGTGCACCCTTAATAACTTAGTACTCTTTGGCCCTTACCCTTGGGCCTTTCGACTGTTTATCAAATTCAATTCTTATCCAAAAAATCGTAGACATTTCCTTGACTTTGGTCCTGCCCTTAGGGTGGGGATTCCTCCCTTAGTCTCAGTGTACTGGTAAGCCTCAGCACACTTCAACCCTTACCCATTAGGCATCAACCATAGTCTCCTTCCCTTTAAAGGTTGGGCATGCTCTTTGGGATACTCATGCCATACCATTACTGGGACTGTACAACAAAATTGCCACCATCCCCATGTATAATTCCATTAGGCCACTTGGACCTTTGCTTGGTCCCTTGCCTCAACACCAAAATCTTACCAGGTTCCTGCCGATATACCTGCAACCAAAGTTAGAAGACAACTTCAGGAATACTTTTAAGCAGCACTAACCATACTTAGCACAAGGACACACTTGGATCTTAGTCACCTATTGCCTCTACTAGGACCATTGACTAATTCTGATACCAACTGTGGCAAAACAGGGCCCCAGTGCCCTAATTTACTAACACTCGCAAGCTCTTAGGGAACTATGATCCCACTTAGGTTACAGTTGGCTAGTTATTACTCATGAAGTATCTTAAATCATTACGTTCAATTAGTTACTTAGCCTACCTTGCATAGAAAACATGCATGCCTTGTCCTGGCTATGCAATAACAATTAAATTAAAACATCATTGAAAATAATACCACGGCAGTTAACGAAAACATAATTCAAAACAAGCCAAGGAATAAAAACTTTAGTTACTTTAACTTCAAGTAACAACTATGTGCATACATCTTAAACTTATATGCACCCAAATGTAGCCCTAGTGTTATACACACCAATGGACACTAGTAGAGGCAATTTCCTATATGAAAATACCATACATTTAGAAGAAGCAATTTAAATCTACTAAGATCCATCCTTAGCTCTTCACCCAAGTAAGCTAGCTTCAAGTGATGAGCCACACTTTCCTTATACTCACTTAGCCTTAAACTGTAAGGTAAACACTTTGGTCAACACTAGCTTATGCTATAAGTAACTTAGAAACGTAAATTTTCCCACTTAGAGAATACCTTTAAACCAATAAAACTTAGCCTTAATAGCTGCCCTTTACCAAATGTTAAGCTCGACTAGCCTACTTAAACCTACAAAACACTTAAGGGGTGAGTACTCTAAAGTACTCAGTAAGGGATTCGATACCTGTGGGGGGAAAAAAATGCAAGCATGCAAAAAACAAAAAACATATATATATATAGCATACAAAACAAAGCAAGCAATTAACAACACAACCAGAAACAAGGATAAGTACAACAACAAACAATGCAAATAATGGATGGATGGATGAATGTATGAAATATGCACATGCAAAATGCACTTAGGACTTCTTTACACCCGTAGGTGCTAGACTTTCTGTAAGCTCATACGGCTGGGGTACTTGGATACTTGACCTCGTATCCTATGCTAGCTCTTAACTAACCCCATGAAGTCCTCTTACAAGTGCCTTAGAGTAAGTCGTCACTTACTCAACTGTTGCCCGCCTCTAACAAGTTACTTAGAGTAAGTCACTACTTACTCCTTCCTTACCCATCTCTTCCCTTAACTTATTGTGCAAGGTAGCTGCCTTATGTGGTTCAACTTGCCAAGCTCTTCAAGCTTAGCTTATGGTTTCTTAGTGGGTCAGTTACCAAACCTTAATGTTTGGTTGGGATCCTATTAGGTTTCTTGTGACTGCCCAAAGGTCTAAAACCTCCCACTTAGGCCAAGAAATAGTCTGAAACCCACCTTAATTCGCTTACTGCTCCCTTAGTAACTTCAGCACTTTAACTTCCTTAGCCACCATTCCTTACCCTATCTTAACCACACCACTTAGTTACCACCTAAATAATGCATAATTCCCAACTTAGGAATCAGTTATAGACCCAACTAAGCCTATAAAACGTCTTAAATTAGCCCAGGGATGATAGCCAAGAGTTTAAGACATTCTTAGGATGCCCCGAGCTTGAGAGACGCATCGCCAAAGGCATCAAGGCTTGGGAATCCTAAGGTTTACCAGTGACGTATCTCCAATTCGTATTGCCATTAGCAACACATCGCCAATGCACTACAGCATTGCACGACAGCGTGCGAACTTGCACGAAACTTGCTCAAACTTCCCTATCCCAAGTTCAATTCACATGGGTCTTGTTTCTACTTCATTCCCATACATAATACAGTACTAAATTTGTATGCATTATTTGAACTAAATTAACTTAAATCCCTTAACTCAAATCATCCTTAAAGCAAGAAACAAACAACAAGCACACTTGAGCTCCATAGAGTTCCTTTAAGTTCCAAGCTTGAAGTCAACCAAATTGGACACCAAGGGCACAAAATTAAGACCAATTTTAACCATTTAACAAGCTTAGAACTAACCCACAGGGATCAAAGAAGATTACCTTAGGATTTGAACCAAAAACTTGCAAGAACAACTCCAAATGCACCAAGTCCACCAAAAATAGCTTAAGGGTTGTTGGGATGGCTTTGGGACCTTCAATTTTCATGGAAGTTTGGCTAGAATGGAAGATTTAAAGGTGGAGAGCTATGGAGGAAAGAGAGCAACGAAAATGGCAAATGGGGGAGATGATGAATAGTGTCATCTCCTCTACTTATATAGCCAACCTCTCTTCCATTTGACACTTTGGCCCTCAAACTTAACTTTGAATCGCTTAGGCCACTTAAACTCTTCCTACATCAACACTGCTTGGTTCCATTGAAAGGTTTTTCTTGCCCAAACACTTTGCTCTTAACTCACTTAAGCCATTATAAGACATAATAGCTCAATTTCTCACTTAGTGCATTTTTCACCCTTAACTTTCACTTTTGATTCAAATGGCTATAAACACCTATGGTCTTAAATCAACTAGTTCAAAACACTTGCATGAACCTAATTTAATGAAATTATAGTCATGCCACTGACTTGAGCAAAAATTACCATTTTGCCCTCATTGCCTTTTAGGTGCTAATTACACTTTGGAACTCAATTTATCCTTAACTTGATTTCCTTGCTTAATAAAACTTATTTGGAGGAAATAATTTGGGATTTACTTACCGTAACATTCAATATAGAAGAAACACTAGGAGAGCCTTTACAACTATGAACCGCAAAACCCTTAAAGTGAACCACAATCAAGGTGGTTCGCATTCAGGGGGTTATGTGGTTCACATTCAAGCCTTAGCCATGAACTACAGACCCCCTAAAAGTGAACCACACTCAAGGAGGTTCACATTCAGGGGGTCATGAGTTCACATTTATGCCTCAGCTATGAACCGTATGTTAGTATTGTGCCCGAAAGCCAATTATGAGATGATTGTATTTTGCACATTGAATCATGATATTTTATTGAGGCATCATTCCAATAATTGTGTTTGTTATTTATTTCTACGTGACATAATCAAATATAATTATAACCCTAAAATAATAGTATTCTTAAACGTCCTTGGTCTAGTATTATTGTGGAGTGGGTTACCATAATACATAAAGACTAATATATGTAGAGACTAATATGAGATATGTAGTGTACATATGGGTACAGGTTAGAAAACTTGTGTATTGGACCAAACCACCATGAGAACACTACATGGATCGTCATATGAGTGTCATAAGTGAGTCTCATAGTGATCATGGTATATGTAGTCCTTTGACCTAAGACCATCAAGGTTCCCTACATGTGAGTCATGTACTTTGATACTTTCTTTTGTTGCTCGTACCTGAGTGAACATGAAAGTGGTCATTGGGTATGTCACATATCATGCAGAGGGTTTTGTATGATCAAGGTGGGATTTATCCCTCCTATGTAACGAGAGTGATATCTTTGGGCCCCTTGATAAAGTGAGACTAAGAAAATGCATGACCACGCTCGGATAGTTGACATACGATATCAATGTCATCAATTTAAGTTAGTTTACTCTGTAATCAAGAAACCATAGATCAGGTATAAAAGAGTGACACATTCCATGTTTCGTGCTTGGCCTTGATATCTTGGACAAAGGGACAATGGCGTATACGGATAATGATCATAGAGGTTTAGTTGAATCACCAACTATCTTGTCACTTGGGTAGCAATGATGTGTTGGTAGACACCGCTCATTGTTTATGATCATAAATGTGATTTATGATCATTCCTAATGTGATAGGAGCTTATTGGGTCGCACACATAGAGTCAATTAGATAATTTGAGTGCATGGGCCAAATTATTTAGGCTTTGGTTTTATAATAATTTCGGATTAATAATTGGCCCAAAGGTTGAGCTATTAATTAGGCCCAAAATCAAGCCTAATTGGATTAGGGTTTTGAAACCCATTAGGCTTGGGAGTTAAGTCTCACTATAAATACATCATATAGTGAAAATTTTGTAGCTCTTGCCATAATCTCCCTAAGGACAAAATCAGAAGGGTTCTGAAGGTTCTAGCCGCGCTCTTCTCATGCCATTCTTTGGAAAATGCAATCTAGCACTGTGGGCGCAAGAAGAATGCATCTGTCGAGATGTGGCTGTGGTATGGTGATTCCAAGAGGCTCGTGTGGATACCATAAAGAGCTTGAACACATCAACTGTTCAAGTTTTGTAATTCAACTCAACAGTTGAGTGAAAGATCTCAACCGAACTATGTATAAAATTTTTAAACACCCGATTTACCCCGTTTTACTCGGATCCTGGAGGGTTTTGGTTATATTCCGCTATGTTTGTTTGGCTCTAGAAACCCAACACCGTAAACCCCTTAAAAGTGAACCACAATCAAGGCAGTTCACATTCAAGGGCTCGTGTAGTTCATATTTAGTTCAAGTTATAAAAATTAATGTTATCACTTTTGTTTTACAATAATCTCTTTTTTTGTCTCATACTATTATTTTTTTTAGCTCTATCACTTTTTTCCTTTAACAATTGCTTTTTTTTAGATCCAAGACATATTTTACTTCTTCAAATGCCTTTCTAATCTTCCTTCGCACTACCCTCCTAGTTAACACAAACTTTCCCCAGACATGTGCTTTGAATAATACATAGGCATTTATACCCATGGAAAATCGTCACCAATCCAACAAGCATGATAAACATAAATGAATCGTAGGATTCCTAACACTAATTTCAGTGACCAATAACCTACATGGAATATAATTCCATCAATTCCTCTAATACCCAAACTCATTATACTGCAAAATGTAACCTTACTTTTGAAAAGATTCTAAATTCCTTGCCTTGCTCCTCGTCATTTTTCGGGTGCTGAATCCTTTTCCTGCATAATGCCATTTCCTATATATTTGCAACAATGCTGTGCTTTGACTCTCCTTTGACTGTTTCTTCTTTTCTAATTAAATCCAACTCCTCACCCCACCTTTTTACTTGGCTTTGGATGATTTTTGCCCTTAATTGCTCATTGACTTTTTTTTGTCTGCCTCCTTCAAATTTTATGTCTTTTTTTTCTTTTTCTCTCCCTCAAATCAGAAAAAGATAATTAATGTTTTAAAAAAAGAAGGTTACTCGTTAACCTATCAACTACCATCCAATGGCTGTGATTACTCCTACTAATCTAATGGTTCAGATGTTCCTGTGGTAATTTACTGTAGTTAGATGGCTGCAGCATTGTAGAAGGCCTAGGAATTCAGAGCTTTCTACATTACAACACCATCCTTAAGGAATAAGTCCTCTACACCCACATCCTACTAAGGATAGAATACCTTTCTCCCTTGAAGCTTTGTCCTTTACACCCACATCCTACTGAGGATAGAATGCTTTTCTCTATTAAAACATTTCCTCCAATTTTTTGATCTTTCCTTAGCAATTGAAGGAAACTTTTAAGGGGTGGGTGATAGAGCGCCACTTGTTTTCTTTGACAAAAGCAATTCATGAAAATCAAAAAGCAAGGTTTGCAAGTAATTTAAGATTTCACATAAATATACTTTATAATATATTTCTTTTGTTGTAAAAATTGTTTGAAGGGCCACAAATGATTTAGAAGGGGGCTTTAATGCTCTTTCTTCCTCTAGAATGTTCTAGGACCTTTATAGCATGCTACAAAAAATCTTCCACCTCTTTAAACAACATAGCTATAGGGAGCTAGTTGGATTGTCCCCTTTGTCTCAAAATCCACAACCTTAGTTGCAGTTATTTGAGGCACCTAATGTAGATTGTTAACCTCCTCAAGCTGACCACCAAAGACCTTAGTAGCCTCAATTTGGGTTTTTTTTGGAATAGCCTTGAATTGTTTTTGCATCTTCTTAACTCCAGCTATCAGGAGCTAGCCTTTTTCTTCATTTTCTCTAGACTCTTTATGTCAAGGAACTCTACAAGATCAAAAACAAACATTAGTGATCCTAGTGACCAAGTAGACAAGACAAACATTTACAAGAACTTGAAAGGACTTTAACCATTCTCAGAGGGCTTTACACAGAAAAAATAACAAAGTTTTCCCTCCTTCTTAGCTTCCCAATCATTTAAGTTGGGTGTGTGTGGGAAGGCTAATCCTACATTGTCTTATTGTGGGCTCACTTATCAAAGAGAACCATAGTGAAATTTGGAATTTGAACCTCTTGTACTCCCACATTGCGGCCACTCATTAAAAAATTTTAATAAAATGGTACTCTTACAGTGCTCCTCAAATAAGGTTAGGATTGAGATAACAATCATGGGCTTATATTAAGGACCGTTAGGCCACAATACCCCAATCTTCCTTCTTTTTAACAAAGAACAAATTATTTCCCTAATCCTTGCAATTAGAAGGGAAATCGCCATCTAGATCTACATGAGAATAGTGTAGATGCAAAAAAAGGCTCAAAGTAAAAGAATGCAATTTTATTATGATGCCTAAGACCATTAAAATGTTAAAAAGGCCTTTCTAGACGAATCTATGTATAATTTTATGGGGTCCATGGATCCCATTAAAATTTTTATTTTTTTTACAAAATATTAAGTAAATTTAAGATGTACAACACTAAAATTTATTAAATGATTATATTAATTTAAGAAAATAAGTAAAATGAAATAAAAAAAATGAATAATTCAAATTACTTTTTCAATAAATATATTTAAATTAAATTAAATTTTTATATTCTTCTTTTATAAGTATATAACATATAAAACAATAATTATATATGGACCCATAAGAAAAAATTTCTAGATCCATCCCTGGTGACAATGTAGTAGTTTGGATATAGTTGACAAGACTTTAGAAGAAGCGATTGCAGATTTCCACTATGAATGGCTGGGGAGGAAAATGATAACCAGCCTTGAACTAAGCTTTAATGGGGTAATATAGCCCTCTAGTGATATGAAAGGCTTATTTTTATGTCCAAAAATTTCAATGGAAAAATCCTTAAGGATTAGGAAATCATTCCTAACTTCCTCCAAAATTTTCTTGTCCATCTTCGAGGTTACTTGTTCCATATCCATCATGGTTACAATGATTAGAGTCTTGGTTAAAAATTCAAATAGGACAAACAAAAATGAAAACTCAATGAAGAAACCTCACCTTAGCAAAACTCTTTGGCAAAGAAAAATCGACATATTGGGGATTTATAGACCAAAAATTTTGTGATAGCAGAGGAAAAAAAATAAATTGTTGTATCTTAGTTCATGAAAACTACTAGATAAATTGAGTTTGAGCAAAGAAAACTGTCAAGGGGGCTTAGAATATCTTGGATTTGAATTCTCCAATCAGACGAAACCACGTAAAGAGGCTTTAGGGGCGGAGCTAGAAGAAATGGTCACCAGATGCAATAGATAATTTCTTTATAATATATAGCTATAAACTTTAAACCTATGGGGTCAAGTTACAAATTTTGTTAAAGATACAATACTAAATGTGTAGGTTTCCTAATCACCTAAATGTGGCTTTGCCACTGACAAGCTTCTCTAACACGAGCCCCGAAAATCGCTTACCCCAGTACATAGCAATGACATTAATGGGAGGATATGGTGAGCATATGTCTAATTAGACATAGTTGGTACTTTACATTTTTACCCTCAAAATTTCCCCTCCTAAACTCTCCCTTTCTTGATTCCGGAGCCACTCTTCCAAATCTACTAGACTTAACTTGAAATCAAGAAGCCACCTCTTTCAGCGGTGGGAAGATCTGCATAAGGAATCTGAAGAATGGCGACGGAGCGGGAGTAAGACAAAGCTGAGGAACGGTGACGGAATGGTGACAAGACAAGCCGAGGAACACGAAAAAGCTGATCGATTCTTGGTCGGGCTTTACAAAGTGGCGAACGACTAAGATCCAAAAATGACAATGAAGCAGAAAAGGATGACGATGGTGGAGAGAGCATCCAAGGACAAGGCAACAATGAAGAGACCTTTAGATTTCCAACCCAAGGAGGCTAAGCGATGCCGCATGAGTGACGAGAGGCCAAGTGACACTGAATGAGCAGTGCGAGTGGCAGGAGGCTAAGCAATAACGCGGAACACCGAGGAAGGGCAAGAAACGAACGGCGATGACTGTGGATGGAGGCAATGGCTGTGGATGGGATCAAAGGTGAGAGGGATGGGAGGGACTGCTGCCTGGAGAGATTTGTTTTTCAAAAGAAAAATAATAAGTTTTTTGTTAGTTATTTGTTTAGACACTTTTGTATTGCACTTTAGACATTTTTAATTATTTGTTTAGCCACTTGTTTATTCACTGAATTATATACCTTTATTTAAACACTTTTTTTCTAAATATTTAAACACTTTTACATTATTTTCTGAACACTTCTACATATTTAGTTAGACACTTTTTACAAATTTATTTAAACATTTTTTAATATTCAATTAGACGCTTTTCTTATTGGTTCAGACACTATTTTCTGAAGATAATAAATTGTTTACAAGTTAATTTAGACATTTTTTCTTTAGACACTTTTAGATATTTCTTTAGGCATTTTTCAATAATTCAATCAAATAATTTTTATTATTGGTTCAGACACTTTTTTTAGTATTTCAAACAACTATTTTTTTAACATTACAAATTGTTCACAAGTTGATTCAGAATTTTTTTGTTTAGAAACTTTTACATATTTCTTTAGACATTTTTCAATATTCAATCAGACATTTGTTCTTATAACCTCAGACGCTTTTAATTTCACATTATAATAAATTATTTTATATTACTTTGCAAATACTTTCATATACTATATTAGACACATTTATATTTTATTGAAAACATTTTTGTGGCTCGAAAGCAATGAGCGACGCAACCTGGTGGTAATGATTGGCGGGATCTAGCAAGTGACCACGTCAAAATCTAGAGGTGATTGATAGTGAGAGATTTGGATGGAAGTAGCAACGTGATATAGAGACGAGGGTAATGAGTGACGACAAGATTCGGAGGCAAGCAGCTACAAGATTCATATGCGAAAGATGACGACAAGATCTAAAGGTGGTGACGCTTCATTGAGAGATGGCAGTGGGAGTTGTGGCGACGAACTAGGTGACAGTAATGAGGTAGGTTTTCTAGAGGTGAGGGCGAGTTTTCATCCAAGGGAAAAGTAGTCAATTTTTTTATTGGTATCTAGGCTATATATAGGAGAATTAGAGATATATTAGTATGTTTAATTAGACATCGATCTACAGTATAATAATTAGTGGCATTAAGTGAAAATGAATGGCATTATTACACTGTTTACTTTATTTTTTATTGTTAGCTTATACTTTTTCTGGTGAATGGTGAAAATATTTTCTAAAAATATTTTTTTAATTTTTCTAATAAAAAATAATATGGATAAATTCAAGTCAAATTAGTGAAAAAAATCAAATAGAACAAAGAAAGTGGGGGCGGAGGGTGCAATTGTTTTTACTATAAACCTTCCAAATTTCAATGCCCTTGCTAAACATACACAACATGGATGGTTCATTATCTTTTTCCCAAAATCGCTTGCAAAGAGCATCATTACCTTCAAATTCCACAGCCTACATTAATTAAATCCAAAAAAAGAGAAAAATAGGAAGTATTTCTTTACACACTTTTTCTTATTGGTTTAGACACTATTTTCTAAAGATAATAAATTGTTCACAAGTTGACTTAGACATTTTTTCGTTAGACACTTTTAGATATTTCTTTAGACATTTTTCAATATTTAATCAAATAAATTTTCTTATTGGTTCAAACACTTTTTTTAGTATTTCAAATGGTTATTTTTTGAGCGTTACAAATTGTTCACAAGTTGATTTAGAAATTTTTTTTTTAGACAGTTTTACATATTTCTTTAGACATTTTTCAATATTCAATAAGACATTTGCTCTTTTAACCTTAGACATTTTTAATTTCACATTATAATAAATTATTTTATATTACTTTGCAAACACTTTTATATACTATATTAGACACATTTACATTTTATTGCAGACATTTTTGTGGCTCGAAAGCAATGAGCAATGCAACCTGGTGGTAATGATCAATGAGATCCAACAAGCGACCACGATGAAATCTAAAGGTGATTGATAGTGTGAGATTTGGATGGAAGCGGCAACATGATCTAGAGGTGAGGGTAGTGAATGACGACAATATCCGAAGGCAAGCAGCTACGAGATTCATATGCAAAAGATAACGACAAGATCTAAAGGTGGTGACACTTTATTGGAGGAGATGGTGGTGGGAGCGATGGCGGTGGACTTGGTGACATTAACGAGGTAGGTTTTCTAGAATTGAAGTTGAGTTTTTGTCCAAGGGAAAATTAGTCAATTTTTTTATTGGTTTCTGGGCTATATATAGGAAAATTAGAGATATATTAGTATGTCTAATTAGACATTGGTCTACAGTATAATAATAAGTGGCATTAAATGAAAATGAATGGCATTATTACAGTTTTTACTGTCAGCTTATACTTTCTCTGGTGACTGGTGAAAAGATTTTCTAAAAATATTTTTTTAATTTTTCTAATGAAAAATAATATGGATAAATTTAAGTCAAATTAGTGAAAAAAATCAAATAGAAGAAAGAAAGTGGGGGTGAAGGGTGCAATTGGTTTTACTATAAACCTTCCAAATTTCAATGCCCTTGTGAAACATAGACAACATGGATGGTCCATTATCTTTTTGCAAAAATCTCTTGCAAAGAGCATCATTACCTTCAAATTCCACAGCCTGCATTAATTAAATCCAAGAAAGAGCAAAACAGGAAGTATTCCTTTATACATCTTTTCTTATTGGTTCAGACACTATTTTATGAAGATAATTAATTGTTCACAAGGTGATTTAGACATTTTTTCTTTAGACACTTTTAGATATTTCTTTAGACATTTTTCAATATTCAATCAAATACTGTTTCTTATTGGTTCAACCACTTTTTTGAATATTTCAAAAAGTTATTTTTTGAACATTACAAATTGTTCACAAGTTGGTTTAGAAATGTTTTGTTCAAACATTTTTACATATTTCTTTAGATATTTTTCACTATTCAATCAGACATTTGTTCTTATAATCTCAGAGACTTTTAATTTCACATTATAATAAATTATTTTACATTACTTTGCAAACACTTTCATAGACTATATTAGAAACATTTACATTTTATTGCAGACATTTTTGTGGCGCGAAAGCAACGAGTGACGCAACCTGGTGGTAACGAATAGCGGGATCCAGCAAGCTACCACACTGAAATCTAGGGGTGATTGATAATGCGAGATCTAGATGGAAGTAGCAGTGAGTGACGACAAGATCCAATGGCAGGCAACTACAAGATTCATGTGCAAATGATAACGACAAGATCTAAAGGCAGTGATGCTTCATCGGAGGAGGTGGCAGTGGCAGTGGCGGTGGTGGCAGTAGACTTGTTGACAATAACGAGGTAGGTTTTTTAGTGGTGGGGGTGAGTTTTGGGCCGAGGGCAATTTAGTCAATTTTTTTATTTATTTGTGGGCTATATATAGGAAAATTTGAGATATATTAGTATGTCTAATTAGATATTGGTCTACAGTATAATAATTAGTGGCATTAAGTGAAAATGAATGGCATTATTACAGTTTTTACTTTATTTTTCGCTATTAGCTTACACTTTCTCTGGTGAATGGTGAAAAGAAATTCTAAACATATTTTCTTAATTTTTCTAATAAAAAATAATATCGATAAATTCAAGTCAAATTGGTGAAAAAAATCAAATAGAACAAAGAAATGAGGTGGAGGGTGCAATTGTTTTTACTATAAACCTTCCAAATTTCAATGCCCTTGCTAAACATAGACAACATGGATGGTTCATTATCTTTTTGGAAAAATCTCTTGCAAAGAGCATCATTACCTTCAAATTCCATAGCCTGCATTAATTAAATCCAAAAAAGAGCACAACAGGAACTATTCCTTTAGGCATTTTTTCTTATTGGTTTAGACACTATTTTCTGAAGATAATAAATTGTTCATAAGTTGATTTAGACATTTTTTATTTAGACACTTTTAGATATTTATTTAGACATTTTTCAATGTTCAATCACATACTTTTTCTTATTAGTTCAGACACTTTTTTTAGTATTTCAAATAGTTATTTTCTGAACATCACAAATTGTTCACAAGTTGATTCAAAAATTTTTTGTTCAAACAATTTTACATATTTATTTAGACATTTTTCAATATTCAATCAGACATTTTTTCTTATAACCTCAAAAACTTTTAATTTCACATTATAATAAATTACTTTATATTATTTTGCAGACACTTTCATATACTATATTAGACACAATTACATTTTATTGCAGACAATTTTGTGGCCTGAAAGCAACGAGCGATGCAACCTGGTGGTAATGATCGATGGGATCCAGCAAGCGACCACGCGGAAATCTGGAGGTGATTGATAGTGCGAGATATGGATGGAAGTGACAATGTAATCTGGAGGCGAGGGCAGTGAGTGCCGAAGAGATCTAGCGGCAAGCAGCTACAAGATTCATATGCAAATGATAACAACAAAATCTAAAGGCGGTGACGCTTCATCGGAGGATTTGGCGATGAGAGTGGTGGCGGCGGACTTGGTGACAGTAACGAGGTAGGTTTTCTAGAGGTGAGGTTGAGTTTTGTTCCAAGGGCAAATTAGTCAATTTTTTATTGGTTTTTGGGCTATATATAGGAAAATTATAGATATATTAGTATGTCTAATTAGACATTGGTCTACAGTATAATAATTAGTGGCATTAAATGAAAAAGAATGGCATTATTACAGTTTTTACTTTATTTTTTACTGTTAGCTTATATTTCTCTGGTGAATGATGAAAATATTTTCTAAATATATTTTTCTAATTTTTCTAATAAAAAATAATATGGATAAATTCAAGTCAAATCAGTGAAAAAAATCAAATCGAACAAAGAAAGTGGGGGCGGAGGGTGCAATTGTTTTTACTATAAACCTTCCAAATTTCAATGCCCTTGCTAAACACAGACAATATGGATGGTTCATTATCTTTTTGTAAAAGTCTCTTGCAAAGAGCATCATTACCTTCAAATTCCACAGTCCGCATTAATTAAATCCAGAAAAGAGCAAAACAGGAAGTATTCCTTTGGACACTTTTTCTTATTGGTTCAAACGCTACTTTTTAAATATAATAAATTGTTCATAAGTTGATTTATACATTTTTTCTTTAGACACTTTTAGATATTTCTTTAGACATTTTCCAATATTCAATCAAATACATTTTCTTATTGGTTTAGACACGTTTTTTAGCATTTCAAACAGTTTTTTTTCTGAACATTACAAATTGTTCACAAGTTGATTCAGAAATTTTTTGTTCAGATACTTTTACATATTTCTTTAGACATTTTTCAATATTCAATTTGACATTTGTTCTTATAACCTCAAGCACTTTTAATTTCATATTATAATAAATTATTTTATATTACTTTTGCAAATACTTTCATATACTATATTAGACACATTTACATTTTATTGCAAACATTTTTGTGGCTCGAAAGCAACAAGCGATGCAACCTGGTGGTAATGATCGGCGGGATCCGGCAAGCGTCCACGCCGAAATCTGGAGGTGATTGATAGTGCAAGATTTGGATGGAAGTGGCAACATGATCTGGAGGCAACAACAATGAGTGATGACAAGATCCGGAGCCAAAGTAGCTACAAGATTCATATGGAAATGATAACGACAAGATCTAAAGGCGGTGACGCTTCATCGAAGGAGGTGGCGGTGGCAGCGGACTTGGTGGCAGTAACGAGGTAGGTTTTCTAGAGGTGAGGCTGACTTTTGGTCCAAAGGCACATTAGTCAATTTTTTTATTGGTTTCTGGGCTACATATAGGAAAATTATAGATATATTAGTATGTCTAATTAGACATTGGTCTACAGTACAATAATTAGTGGCATTAAATGAAAATGAATAGCATTATTATAGTTTTTACTTTATTTTTTACTGTTAGCTTATACTTTCTTTGGTGAATGGTGAAAAGATTTTCTAAATATATTTTTTTAATTTTTCTAATAAAAAATAATATGGATAAATTCAAGTCCAATTAGTGAAAAAAGTCAAATAGAATAAAGAAAATGGGGGTAGAGGGTGCAATTGTTTTTACTATAAACCTTCTGAATTTCAATGCCCTTACTAAACACAGACAACATGGATGGTTCATTATCTTTTTGCAAAAATCTCTTACAAAGAGCATGATTACCTTTAAATTCCACAGCTTGCATTAATTAAAACCAAAAACAAGCAAAACAGGAAGTATTCCATAACAATTTAGAAACACACATGATTCACAAAAGCTTATTTACTTCATTAGCTTTTTTCAAAATTTAGAACCCTGTAGAGGACATTGAAAGAAGGTGGAAAGCCGCCTCTTGAATAAAAACGCTTGTGGGTTTGAAGATATTCAGTTAGTAGCTACCACATGGTCATTATTGCTACACCATGCCTTCTGAGAAACCATCCACATCTCTTCATTAGTCACTCACATTACTATAAATCATAAATAGCACTAAATGCTTGATGTCATAATGTATTTCTAATCCCTTCTTTGATTCATTTTTCTACGATTTTTAAGGCTTAACCACCTCAATTTTTGAATAGTCATGCAATAAAAACTTGGAATGGATCATTTTGTCTTTTTGTAGAGGTTGAATGAAGCTTAAGTAAGAACTTATCATAGGTGACCCATAAAACAGGTAAAACTTGTATTTCCCAAGTACATATCAACAAGCCCCTTAGTAGTAGTCTATGGCATAGATCTATCTTTCCTTTCATTAGCATGGGGGTCCAATCTTCCTTCTATAGAGAGCATTCACAAGGTCCTTTCTTCACAAGCAATGTTACCACTCTGAGTGCTTCAATACAGTGATCAGATTTAGTGAGCTCAACTCCCACACAATACATGTCCTGTAGGTGAGGTAGAACATGTTCACTATATTTATCCAAGTGGCCCTCTTGGTCTTTATGCAAATATATATATATTCATCCAACCATCACACACATATTCACATATAATTTCATCAGGAAGTAATTTTGACAATCAAATTATTTATTCCTAGCCAATATAGAATTTGAGTAAAATCCCCAAGTGCATGTACAATCATATGCACACTTGGTGCCATTGGTACCCATTTTATGTGTCCAAACTATCATACCGTGCCTCACTCAAATTCTACCCATGTTCTCCTATGCCCTAAAGGTTTTAAACCTTTTAATACACTTAAAAATTCATAGGGAAATAGGTTTGACGACTTAAGTCCATATAAGATTACAATTATGGATTTTACACTTAACTGGGTAGAAATGACCATATGAACAGTGCATAGCAAAATCAGCCAACTTTGACAGGCCATAACTTTGGCTACAGGGCACCAAATCTAGTGATTCAAAATCCACGTTATTTATATTGAAGTGTTCTAGGTGTGGTCAAAATTTCATAGCCAAATTCTTTATGTACAAAAATTTATGGTAGCTGGAGTACAGGGTACCAAATTTTAGCCACTATTGACCATTATGCCCAAACAAAATATTATAATATTCATACACTTCATTTCCAGGTGGAAAACCCACTTGGTAGTGTCCATACATGTCTTATACACCTAGAAAAATAATTTCCTCGTGAATTTAGAACCCTTCTAACTATCAATTATAAAAATGTCATCAAAACAGCCCATAAACACCATATGGATAGCATTATATACACACTTCAAACTACACTCCATTAATCCATATATCCTTCTCACACTACAAATAAAACATACCCAACTCATTTACTTTCATTTATGCACTACATAAGTTCCATGACATATTTAATACATATACTAAGCTTCTTGGAGAACTTTAAAAGCACTAAGCACTCCAGAAACTTGAAGGGACCAGCTGCTGCATAATGTAGAAAGTACCATTACTAAAAATAGCTAAATTGCTCCAAAATTCATGAAAATTTTCAGTTTTCAACTACACATATGGAAGTTAATATACCTGAAATTTCATAGAGAAATTCAAAAGACAGTATTAGTTTGAATGCTCTCTTTCAGGTGCTCCTGAAATTGACAAAAATGGGGTAAGTCTCTTTAAAGAAACTTAGTAAGGGCTTATCATTAGAAACTTGAATTCCCATCTACATACCTGAAATCCAAAGACATAAAAACATAAAAACACAGCACATATACAAAAAAATATGGCCATCCTAATGTATAAACAAACAGAACACAATCAAATGTAATGCTGGCAGCAACACATCATTAGGGTTGGCTTATAAGCAATCAAGTAAACTTTATGTAATCACTATGGCAGCCCTCATCAAGCTAATGCTTGGTCTTATGAGGATATTTCGTCTTAGTTAGTACTAAATTGGGCCCTAGAAATCCTAAATTTCACTACCATAACAGAGCACTAAAGTTGTAGGGATGAAACCATAGGTGCAATTTCCCCCTTAACCTAAACTTGGTTCATCAAGCTCTTGGCTCTCTTTCAAGCTTAGGGTCTTAGCTTCATGGATGTTTAGGCATCATTATTGAACAATAAATAGCTATGAAACCTAGATAAAACCCTTACCTAAGCTATGAAAGCTGAAAATACCAAAGGAAGCTTAATAAACCTGAAAACTAGGGTTTTTCTCTCTTTTGTTGAATTTGATTGCTTTCCTTTGTGATTTCTTGGGAGATTGACCTATGGTGGCTATGGAAAGTTATGGAGGAGCTAAGGGAGGAACTCTGGCTAGTGAGGGCCAAAAATGACCAAGGAAAGGCAAGTAATCAAGATATTTTCCTTGGTTTAATTAGTTTAACCTTAACCTTCACTTAGGTCACTATAAGTATGCCTTAAACAAAGAATTTTTTGTTAATATTTAGCTCACCTTTTTGACCTTAGAAGCTGGAAATAAAAGCCAGAGATAATGCTAAAAATGACCATCTTTAACTCTTGTCAAAGATCATCCCATCCTTAAGTTATTTTTTTGAACAAGTGTAAACCTAGTTGTCCTAGGTTCTTGAATAATAGCTTCTATTTCCTTTATGCAATTTATCATCCAACCAATGATTCCATATCATTCAAATCCCTTTAAAAGCTCTCATTTAAAGTTATACAATTGAGTACCTAAGTCTTGAAATCTTACAATAAAGTCCATAGATTACTTGTAAAACAAGCAATATTTAGGGCTTCCTTGAGGGCTAAGTAACCATTGTGTGAATCTTTTAAAGAGGTGTAGATTATACTCTTTACCCCTCAGATTTCATTATCTATAGTGAAAATTATGTTATATAATAGTTTATAACCATTATGTCCTTATACTGAAATTTTCCCATTTTTGGAGGTGGTAATAAGCAACCTAACAAGGACTTAGTCTGCCCTCCACAAGGATCTCATTCCCATTGTCCTCTTGAGGACTTTGTGACATATGGTTCTAGAATACAAGTGCCCAGCTTCCCTTCGTAAAGACCCCCGCATTCTAACTTTTAGAATGAGGCTTTTGATACCATAATAGATCTGAGCATGCCTGATTAGCTTGATAGGCCCATATGCTGACTCAGGTAATCTTTTCTATTTTTGGGCTTGGAGTTCCCTTTCTCAACCAAACTTATCCTCATGGTCTTTTGGGTTAAGGCAAATACTTCAAAAGGCAACTACAAGTTATGGTAAAACTTTTTATGGAGGTATCTTATAATGGGCAAGTGGATCAAATCTCATGATTATTGGTTCTTACATGATCTCCACCTTCGGCCATCATGCAGCAGGCCTTATCTTTTGTCAAAAGGACTTCATATAGGGCAAAGGAAAGTACTTTGGCATACTGAACCTCTCCTTACACTACAAATGTTTTGAATAATTTGACTAACCTGAACATTAGAGGGCCCTTTTGGAAACACACATTCCAGGCCTCTAGTTTTTTTATTTATTGCAAGTTTTCTGATGCTATAGGTCATCATTTGGTGATTAGTCACCAATTTGACTATCACTTTTTTTATTTTTTTTCAAATGCCTTCAGGATTCAATCCAAAAATATTAGTTTCAGTTTCAAAACAAAATCTCTTTCCAGTAAGACTAACTACTAACTTCTTAAATTCAGCAGATGAGTTACTTATTAGCTTTTATTAATAAGAAATTTTCAGAAATACGACTAGTTTTCTGTGGACCATTATGTGGATATTGATTTAGGGCTTTTCTTATGTGATTTTTCATTGTTTTACACCATAATGGACATTTAGCTCAAGTACATTTAGCTTAAAAAAATAGAGCTTACAAAAAGCTTTGTGAATAAAAAAAATAAAATATTCGGTGATGATAAACATATCATGATCAGCAACAAAAGAACCCACCACTGACATGTAGCAACCGGCATGGGAATGGAATCACCTTTGTTTTATTCTGGCAATTCCTATCTTTTTCCTGGTTGCTGATTCTTCGCCAATTGGGTTTTGCTCTCTCCACCACAAATTCCTCCACGGATCTGTTTGTTTGTGGCAATTTAGTTTACATAGCCGATGTTATATTGGTATTCTATCTTTTTAGTCATTGAAAATAATATATATTGATCATAAATAAATATTCTTAAAATTAATATTATCATTCAACTAACAACATCAAAGTTACCAAATTATACCAACATCATTTTGGATGTCACAAGCATATTTATCCATTACCATAGAATATTTTTGTCACAAATGATAGCGATTTCATCATCATATTCTACTTCATTTCCTGGGCATGGTCTCTGAATTAGTACACTATAGTAATGTTTCATATGTACAAGTTTGTCCTCATAATGTTCTGAATTTGAAAACTGAATGAGAAAATTATCTTACTCAAAAGATATAAGAGTTAGTTCGGGAAAGGCGTTTGGGAACAAACCGCTGTCGTTGGATACTAAGTTTGGGAAACGTTCATTTAGTTGCTGACAATCAGAAGATAATCAGTTCGGATTGCTAGCAATCTCAATGTTGAGTTTTGATTGCTCTTGGTCACAAACTTTAGTGTTTCTGAGTAAGAATCTGGCTCTAAAATTAATTTTCTACCCTCCAAATCATCTTCGCACTCATTATTTTTCTGGAATTTTGAGAGGGAAATCTGCTGCACGAGAAGATTTTTGGGAGATAATTCGCAGCCTACCCTAAAAATTTTGGCACAAAAAATGCTTCTATAAGTGCCAATCATAAGATTCTTATGATCAATTGAAAGTGAAATTGCAAAGTTTTCTTGCAGTTGCTAGCCATGGATGAGCCTCCAGCACCTGGAGGCTTTCTTCCCCCTTTAATTTTTTTAATCCAATTTCTTCTTATTCGTCCTTTTCTGTCTTTTTTTTTTTTTGGCTGGATTTGTCCTTCGCTTTGATATTTTATTTCTTCTTCTTCGTATACATGATTTTGTTTAGAAGTTAAAATTTGTATGAATTGTTCTTCGTATACTGTCTATGATTTAATTTGTCTAGAAGTTGAATTGCCCCCTGTTTTATACGATTCTTGCTAATGGTTTGCGTCAATGAACACCTGTACACTTTTCCCTCTTTATTTTTTATCCAATTTCTTGTACTTCTTCTTTGTCCTTTTCTCTGTTTTTTCTTTTGTCTGCATTTTTCCTTTTCTTTAATACTTTATTTCTTCTTCTTTCGTATACATGATTTTGTTTAAAAGTTGAAATTTTTTTGTTTCGTTTGTGTTGCAGCAATATGGTACTCCCTATCACAGTGTTCAGTTCTTTCTTGTATTGACAAATTATATTTTTGTGTGTAGTTATTTTGTCTCTTTACTTTATTCCTACAACTGGCTGCTTTGGAAATTTTGAATCCCTAGCTGTTTTAAGTAGGGTTGCTTGTGCTCTTGTATCGGGCACTATGCAATTGCTAATCTAGTTTATACTCCAGCCTCTGGCTGATTTTTCTTTTAATGAAGTCATTATTTGCAGATAAAAAAAATATGGGAAATTTTCAAAAAACTCTTTGAGGTTTAGTGATTACTTAACTTACCCCTTCTTGTTTGGGAATCCTCCACTCTACCCCCTGAGGTTTAATAAACCCTTTACTTATCCCCCTACCATAATGTTGAGGACCAAAATGCCCCCAAAATGCCCTTTCCTTGTCTCTTTAAATAGGCTGAGTTGACCATAATGCCCTAAAAGATAATAACATTAACATTTTGCTAAATTAACTAAAAACTTGTACAAAATTGTATATGACAAAAATCATTTTTTTTTATTATCAATAAAACTTTGTTGATCAAACTTAGTATAAATAATATTACTCTTTCAAAATTGTTTCTCAATTGTAGTATTTGAAATATAGTAGCTAATCATAGTATGTAGTTGATATTGAAATATGTGAGACAAATTAACAATTAAATATATATTTTTTAATAACTAAAAGTGTTTGGAAAAATATTTGTTATATTAAGTGAGATGTAAATTTTCCATTAAGAGCATAATAAGAGCAACAGCAATAATAGTAGTAGTATAATAAAAAAAACAACAACAACAACAACAAAAATAATAATAATCTAAACCAATTTAATAAAGAATAGGAAAATATAAAAAAATTTCTAACATTTCAATTAAAAATGAGCTATGAAATATAAAAAGGTTGATGTTATTAGACGGATGTGATGTGTTGGTCACGATAATAAAAAGTGAAACACTAACATTAGCAGACCCCTTATTTTATATTTCATAACTCATTTTTTATTGAAATTTTAGAATTTTTTTCTCTATTCTTATTTTTTTTGTTGAATTGGTTTATTTTATTATTATTATTGTTGTTGTTGTTGTTAGTGCTAATCAAAAAACATGATTTTTTCCACATAATTTTGTACAAATTTTTAGTTAATTTAGCAAAGTGGTCCTGCCTACTAAGGGCATTATGTTTAATTCATCCTATCTAAAGAGACAAAGAAAGAGCATTTTGGTCCTCAACATTATGGAGAGGGGTAAGTGAAGGATTTATTAAACCTTAGGGGGTAAAGTGAAGGATTCAAAAATTGAAGGGGGTAAGTAAAGTATTCACTAAACCTTAGGGGTTGTTTTTGAAAATTTCCCAAAAACTAGTTTTAGTGTGGTTCTGGTAAATTTGCTTTGGTATGTGATCTTGTCTGCTACAGACTTGAGTTCATGGTTTTTGTACTGTTATTGTGTGGATTTGTTGTACCCATATACTAGGTTTTGTACATTGCTTTGTTGATGTTTTCTTAGTTCACCATTTATGATGTTAGTATGCTAAACAAAAAGGCAAAGCACAATGGACTAGAGCAAGTGCGATAGTCCTTTATAACATATGCAAAAAAGAGCTTGATGATGGCAATAGATGTGGTGATTGCTTGAAAAGAATTTCTTGGCAAAAAATAGCAAAACAATTTGAAAAGGAGACAAGAATTAGTTACAATATGTCTCAAATGAAGAACAAGTGGGATCAATTTAAAAAAGATTATAAGGAGTGGGAAAGTCTCCTAAAAGGTTAAACAGGTTTAGGTTGGAATCCTAAAAAACCTAAAAAAAGGAACTGTTGATGTTGATGAAGATTGGTGGGAAGCCAAATTGAAGGTTTGTTTGTTTTTTTTTGTTTATGCTTATTTGAAAATCATTTAGTTCAATATTTTTCAATTCAATAATTATTCCTAAATTTTATACAAATTAATCTAGATAGAGCCAAGTTCGGGCAAGCAGGAATTGATCCTGAGGTACTTGATAAGTTAAAAGCAATGTTTTCAAATATAGTAACTACTGGAGATGATAGCTGGGTGCCGTGTTCTAGCTTTCCATATCTAGGCTTTATGGAAGTACCAAAAACTGAGAATTTAAATGATTTGCTAAATGGTGATGATGGTTATCAAGAAGTTGGAATTTCTCAGGCATATGTTAGTCAAGAGCCTGAGATAGAGGGGTTTGACATCCCAAGTGAGTAGTTCATAGGTACAGAAATGACCATTTATCTTGTTACCATTGGGTCAAGAAAGGAAGTAGTTTCTGAAAAAAGTTAAGGGTGCTGCAATGATATCAATGCAAATAAGTCATATAAATGAAGGAATTAAAAGTCATAGTGCTACTGTGCAATATAGAATATGAAAGTTAGGACCTAAAATTACAGATGCAATTAAAGTTCTATACACCATGGGAAAAGATGTTCCAAAAGCTAGCCTGCTCCACCACTTTGCTTTGAAGTTGTTCTATAACAAAGATAAATGAGAAAGTTTTATGGCAATGGATAAAAACTGGCTTAGACTTTGGTATCTACAAACTGAATCGAAGGAGGCTGATTTGTTCAATAACACTCATGAATTTAGTAGCCTGTTAGAGAGGAATTAGATTTCATTATATCTTCTTCTTTTTCTTTTTTTCTTTGTAATCAAAAGAAGAGAACTAGAGATAAGGATAATAAAAGTTACAATTTGATAAGCTATTGCCACCTTGTCTCTAAGAACAATGATTATCATCCTCAGAGGGATGGAGCTAAATGTGTTCAAAATCTAATAAACTATGTGCTATAATTGAGGATCCAAAGCAATAGTTCCTTGAATTGCTTTCAAAATTTATGCACAATCTAAAAGAAATGTATCATTAGTGATATGAAGTTTGCATGTTTCTTTACTTGCCATTAATAAAGCATGAAGTTCGGCTTCCAACATTAAAAATGTAAAAGGTAGGATTACTCCATGCTAAAGTTTAGGCTAACCACTAATTCTTTTCCATACCCATTCTGTAGCACCTAAATAACTCGATGATTGCTAGATGCCATCAATGACAAAAAATTCCAGAGAGATAAGTTCAGATCGAGCTACATTGTTGCCCCAATAGTGGCATAGTGGGTGTGATGTGTTGGATAATGATTTCTGATAATTATCAAGGTCCTCTGTGGAAGTTTGGATTTGTTGGATTAGGTCATATGATCTTGCTATAATTGATTGTACATGAAATGGAGCTTTCCAAAAAGTGCATTCATTTATGGCAAGCCAAATTAGCTAGAGTGTAGAGGCTAAGTATATAAACCATTTGAAGCGCCACTACTCATGTTTAATGAGAAGATCTGATAACTAGGATTGTCATGCTTTGACTCAAGAAAAAATTACTCCATTCCTGATGAGAACTTTGACATTCCTAGAACATATGTAAAGAAGTTTTATAACGTGCCAGGCAGTTAGGGCAGTTAGGACTTGAGAGACCTTAATGGGCAACTAAATTAGTTGCAATTGAAAGAGTGTCAAGGAGGCATTTCCAAAGTAAAACTTTGAATTTTTGTGAGATTTTGAAGGCCCACACTTTTTTTATGATTATGGAAAAGTTTCAGTGAGGCCTTACAGCTAGAGTAGTTTCTGTGAGGTTTAGGAAGGATGCTTATTGCTTCTAGATCTCCAAACAATAGGTTTGTTTTGTGGTTAAAGTACTAGAGAAACTACCAAGTCAGATGACTAAATCTTGTTTTTTTAGGGTTAAAGGCACAAGGGATTTTTTAGATTTGGTCAACTATGTGGTTTGGAAAAATTCAACGAACAACTAAAGTTGCCCATTTATGGTTCTGGAAATCTATTAACTTAGTAACTCTTAGGTTATCATCACTGTTATTAGGTGGTTTGTAGCAAATGAGATAATTAGACTTAATTCTTGGAATCCATGCACCTTCCCAGACTCTTATAGAGGCACCATTTTCCACAACTCACTGGTGGTGATCCTTAATTAGATTTCTACCATAAATTAAACTTTTCCATATAGTGGATGCATTAGGAGGTGCTTTAGTGTATTGGATAAAGTGTGTGGCCATATTTGGCACTAAAAGGCGAACAACGAGTTTATTAGGGTCTCCCATGAAAGCCACTAAAAGGTTATTGTTGTGAGGGATTGATTGAAAAGCCACATATCCTTGATCCCAAGACCACCAAGACTTGTTAGAAGTTTGATAATTCCTGATGTTTTATATGGATACTCTATTTTTCATGTGAACTAGACCACCAGAATCTGATAAATTGCTTGGATATAGAGTCCGCCATGGTTATTAGCACTTTAAAGAGAGACATTAGGTAGACCAAAATTAAGGAGAAAAAGGATTGACTCAATGTTAAGTGCCCTGCATTATTAAGCAATTTCCATTTCCAGCTCTCAAGCTATTTTTTTTTTTACTTTATCAGCTAAAAATTGGTAAGAGGAATCTTTAATAAGGTACTGACAAAAAGGCAATTTGAAGTAGTTGAGAATAAAATTATTAATTTAAAAAGGTAGTAATTGACTTGTTTCTTGTTGTAATATGGTTGGGACATTTACAATGAACATCCATTCTAATTTCCAGAAATTGATATTTTGACATACAATAGCTAAGTATAGGTTTAAAGCAGCTTGAATCGCTTAGATAGTCGCAACAGTAGGTTTAAAGAAAAGTGGATAGTGATTTGCAAAGAATAGGTGATTTATGGATAAACCATTTCTATTAGCCTTCAAACCAGTAAGAGTACTCGATTTTTTAGGGATGAAGCAAATAGCTTGAGAAATCTTCAACACACAAGATAAATAGATATAGTGATAATGGGAATCCTTGTCTAATTCTGGTAGTGGGAGTAAACCAATTAGTCGTACTACCATTTACCAAGACCGAGTAAGAGATAGAGGTAACACATTGCATAATTAAGTGCACAAAATGACAAGGAAAGCCCATGGCTCATAAAACTTTTTCAATGAAGGACCACTACAAACGATCATAGGTTTTTTATATGCCAAGTTTGAGCACTGCCTTAAAAGCTCTAGCCTTGCTATAAGTATCTATTTTCTGAGCTGCATGAAGAAGCTCGTGTGCAATTATAATATTATCTTGAATTGATTTGCTTAGAGTAAATGCATTTTGGTACCAGGAAATGAGAGAGTCAAGCACTAGCTTAAGACAGTTGACCATTACCTTGGTGATAATTTTATAGCAAGTGTTGCAAAGGCAAGTGGGTCTTAAGTGATCAATCGTTTGAACCTCTATTCTCTTAGGAATTAAAGTAATGAAGATCCTATTTGCTTGCCTTAACATGAAGCCTCCACTAAGAAAGGAGAGTGCTGCCTTTATTATGGAGGAACCCATAGTGCTCAAAATTTCTTAAAGAAAATTGGTTGTAGACCATTAGGCCCTGGACCTTTAAAGTTGCCAAGTTTGAATGTTGCCTTTTTCATCCTTTTTTGTGAAAGGGATTAGTAGTGAAGCTTGTTGCTGAGGTAATAAAACCCTTGAGATAGCAAAGCGTATTCAGGTCTAAGTGTGGTCTTGATCACTTATAGGAGGATTAAAGAGGTTATTAAAGGATGCTTAGATGTGGGAGCGCATTGCATGCACTAAATACATCCATTATCCATTGTTATCTTGTAAAGCTGAAATTTGTGATAAGGTCCTCTTGTTCTTAGTTACCTGATGGAAAAATTATGTATTAGAGTCTCCAAATGCAAGTCATTTAATCCTTGACTTTTGAGCCCAAAGGTGCTCCTCTGCTCCCAAAAGGTTGATATGTTCTTAGCAAAGCATCTTTAGGGTACTTTCTTGAGATCTGATATTAGGGTGTAGTTGTACTTGGAGCAACCTTTGTTTTATTTTTGCTATCCTTTTTAATAGGTGGCCAATTGCTGATTTACTTCATATTTGGAAGGATGGAACTAATTGGGTACATTTAGTAGTGACTTGGAATTATGAGGATCCATGAATATTAGATTACTAGATAAACTTAACAATTTCCTCACATTGGGAGAATTGGATCCAGAAAGTTTAAAATTAGTAGGGCCAATAAAAGAAATGTTCTAAAAGAACATGTCTAAGAGGAGTGGAGCATGATCTGACCTTTGAGTGTTGAGGTTGAGTAATTTTATATTAGGAGTAATGTTCCACCAGGATTCATTTTAAAGGCTTTATCTAAAAATTCAAAGACCTTATTATCTCCTTCCTGAAGATTAGTCAAATTGAATTTTTTACCACCACAAGGGAGCCAAATAAAATGTAAGTCTTCTAACAAAGAATAGAGATGGACAACTTTTGGGAAAAGATTGGAGTTAGCACTAGTTGGTTTCATATTCAAATAAAACCTGGTTGAAGTCACTGATTAGAAGAGTGGGCCTTTCATATAGTTTAACGGCTTCTAATATATTTAACTAGGTGGCTTTCCTATGCTAAGCATTAGGATGACCATAAATACAAGCTAGAAACCAATGATGTCCTCTTTCATCCTTAAGTGCCACCAAATAAAGAAAAGGACTACTAGATACTATATTAAAAGAAATGGAGGGATGCCAACCAATCCATAAACCCCCATTTCTACCTACTTGGTGAACAAAAAAGTGATTTTGGAAGCCTAAGCATTGTAGACTATTACTAGAACTACTAGCATGGGATTTTGTTTCCATAAGGAATAGTAAATGGGGTCAATGGTGGTTAGTTAAGGTTTTTAGGTGGTGAACCACCGCTAGTTGTCCTAAGTTACAATAGTTAAGATTGATGAGTTTGTTGGCGATTATGGGGTTTGGTGAGGGTCAAACCTCGAAACCCCAATTTTTTGTTTGTCCAAGTCCAGCCTTTGAAATGTCGATTCTACCAGAAAAACCAGCTAAGTAGCTACAAATTTTTCGTCCTTATTAACTTGTCCATTAAAAATTAATCTTATGTATTTAAGTAGGCCCTCCAAGAACCAAAGGCAATAAGGATCGAGACCATTTGGTTTGATGTTTGACTTCAATCACCTCTAGGCCAGTGAGCTCATGGTTTTTTTTAAGACTAGTTTAAATAAGATGAGGATACTTCCATTGTCTACCTAAATCAGAGAAAGCCATACGAGTTCTTGGTTTGGGCCAATTTTTCGGTCTTCCTATATTTATTTACCTACAATCCTCCATAAAACATTGTAGATTAGATGAAAAAGTGGAATTCTTATAAGTTTGAGCCAAATCTTGATCTGAGTTTGATGATGAGTCTGGCTAGAGACAATTGAGAAAAGCACTGGCTAGGAATGTTTCGCCTTGTCGGTTGCCTATAGGTTGTTTTCCCAACACAAATTGCAATCAATTATGGCAGTGTTGATAACTAGAGGATGATGATGATGCTCACAAGTAGCATCTGGGGTGAGTTAATGGCCGTCACCTTCATTGTTGGTGTAAGCCATGCTGCTTTGGGTCATGCTCTAGTTGAGCATCGAAGATATGGCCAATCTTTCTATTACTTGTAGTATGTTGCCCCTTTTGATCTCCTAAAGCATTGTCAGATGAGGATAAGTAGCCTTCTGGAGTAATTAAGGACAATTTAGTTGCTTGTGCCTTAAAGGATATATCATCCTCTGGTGGAACTTTAGGAACATTAATGCCAAGTCTTGGTTCAATCTCCTCATCCGATAATGCATCCTGTAATTCTTCTGGGTTTGATTCCTTAGAATTTGTTTCAGCAGGGACTGGATCATGCATGTCCGCTTCTTTGTTCCACTAGTCCATGGGATGAGGATTCGCATCCATCATTTGT
This sequence comes from Aquilaria sinensis, assembly GCA_005392925.1. Lineage (NCBI taxonomy): Eukaryota > Viridiplantae > Streptophyta > Magnoliopsida > Malvales > Thymelaeaceae > Aquilaria > Aquilaria sinensis. The sequence continues at coordinate 434,564 of SMDT01002303.1, forward strand.
TCAATCAAATTGTGATCCTCTAATTCTAATAGGTCAACTAGGGTTTCATAAGCCTGGATCAAATTAATTAGGGTAATTAAAGCATCAAGAATTTGTTGGTCAGCTTCATCATCTGATGAAGACAAATAGTGGAGAACTGTGTCCTCTAGTCTTTTAAGTCGGCGGTAGAAATCATGAGCACCCTTTCCACTATGGTGAATAATGCTATGATCAAGATGACCAAAAGCCCAAAGCTCATATGTGTAAAGGGGTTGGGAATAATCGAAGCAGATGTTTTCAAAGTCCACCAATTGTATTTGCCAAAGATGGTTACGAAAAGGTTGGAAGGCCTTCCAAATGGTCATTATACAATTGGATCATGAATGACCAATACATCCATAAAGTTTGAAAATTTTAAAAACTTTGTCATACGGAGTTGAATCCAAAGGTCTTCACCATTCGGCACACCGAGATAGAACCCTGGGAAGAGAGGGTGGAAAATGCTTAGGATCATATGAGACCAGATAAAATGCCATCGAAAAGGTCAATTATCCACCATGTCTATCTCAAGAATAGGTCTGACGTGCTCTTTAATGTCACGATCCACTACTGGGTTGAGAAACATGAAAGGGAGATTATGCACTTGGACCTATATAATGATGAATTTGAAGATATGATATTATGGCTGGAGATGTGGTTGGAGTCATTTTACGAGGATTAATGCTCCATCCATATTCCGTGGGGCAAGATCCTCCATGGTTTGCAAGTCTTACAGAGATTGGAAGCTGATAACAAATCGGTTTTGGCCAACTGTACTTATTACCCTTGTTGGCTAGTTTAGTTGCCAAGCATAAGAAATGTATGATTGGACGAAATTAGGGGTAAAGTGGTGTCTATCTAGAATCTTAACTAAGAGGGGGTTTCGTAATTTATGGTCAGTGATATTATTTAGCTTATTCTTAAGTTAGAAAGAAAGGCCTCATAAAGAAAGGTGGTGTGGAGTTTGAGAGCCCATCTGAGATAAACTATGTTTAGAAGTTCTAGAATAAAGAGCTGGCATATTGTATTTGGTAGAAGCTACGTTATAAAGCCTTAGACCAAATAAGGGAATGGGAGATTTAGGGGAAAAAAATAAAGAGAAATGAACCAAAAAATAGGAACAGTGGCTATTTTGAGGAGTGCTAGAGAACAACAAAAAGCAATGGATAAGTGCAAAAAGACAACAAATTTAGACATTATTCCATAAGAAAAACCAACATAGAAATAGTGCAATGAATGAAGAGATACTTGGTTACAAGGGACGCACTTCAATAAGTGATATCGGTTATTGTAATAGACGTGGGTAATAAATGCCAAGTATGAGCGGAAAGTAATTTAAGGACTCAAGGATTAAGGATCAAAATATGCAATCCACTTAAGCAACAAAGATCATAAACCCCTTTCAGTTAATAGAAACATCGGAATCAACCAACCTAGATGAACATAAACCTAGGAAAATGAACAAATGAGAAATTGATGAAATTAATACCACAAAGTCAATAATCATCATGTCCAGTACAACTTTTAGTGAAACAAATACCCTAGATTACTTTTAGCTATCGCAGACAGATTGGATCTTAGGCCAGGAAGAATTCGCAATCAATTTGAGGGAAATGTCAGAGAAATGCATAAAAACCAAGTAAAGGCCTTTTATCAAAGTCACCTATTGTCTCATCCAAATTTTTTATATCTTCTCTTTTAGCACATTGGATTGATGATAGTTAGGTTGTTCAAAAGTGTATCATTGCATTTAAATGGATAAAGGTCGATCATACTGGTTGGAACACCTTTTATGTTATTTATGAAACTTTTAAAGAATTGTATTGTCATGACAAGGCTTTTAGCATAACATTTGGTAAGGCATCCAACAACGATGCTGCGGCTGAGACAATGAAAGAATAATTAGAACCTATAAGGGATGCGACATTTTTTTCACATTAGATGTGTCTGTTATAGTTTAACCTTTGTCTATCCAAAAAGTCCTCCAGGTTTTAAGTACTAAAATCACTCCTATTTGGTGGGCAATCCATTATTTAAAGTTAAGGCCTAAAGTTGCCAAAAAGTTTAAGGCACATGGTCTTGAAAATGGGATTAAGTTTAGCTGGAAATGTTTTAAACTTGATTGTCCCACCCGATGGAGGAAGATTCATGCATGCAACATATATTTGGTAAAGGTTTATATATGTTGAGCTTTACTATAAAAAACACATAAGTAAAGTGTTGCATGGACTAAATGCAAACTAGTGAAAGATGGATTAGAGAGTGTTGGATAGTCATGATGGGTGATTTTTTTATGCTATGAGAATGCCAAAGATTGTTTTCATGAGCTTACTTAGTGAATTGGAAAATAAATGTGGATTAAAAGGTTCACTAAGAATGTCTAAAAATGAGGCACTTGCTTGGTTTTTTGATATTATAGGACATGGAAGACCAAATTGCAATATTTCTAAGCCTTTTTAAAGATCAGCAGAAACTGTTAGTCGATATTTTAGTCATGCCTTATAAAGCATTATAAGAATGCTTTTTGATGTAATTCAGCCCATGAATCTAACTTTTATAGATGTATTTGTCATGATAGTCGGTATATGCGTTCCTTAAAGGTTAGTTATACATTAATTTTTATGGTTTAGTGTTGGTTTTTTTAATTTTATTTATTTATTCATTTTTTTCCTTTTACATTTATGATTGTATTAGTACAATTGATGGACTCATATTCAAGCAAGAGTTCCAGTTGTAGATAAGATATGCAACACCAATGGATTAAAATGATTTCGAAGCCAAAAATGTAATGGTTGTATATGATTTTAATATGTGCTGTACATTTATTCTTGCTGGTTAGGAAGGAAAAATGCATGATACAAACGTATTTTACCAAGCCATATTTCAACTGAAATAGAAATTTCCTCATCCTCCACCATGTAATGCTTGATAAGTATATTATTTTTCTTTTCAAAGGCTAAAAAAGTATTGTCATAGCACAACTAATGATTTATTTTTTATGGGAAAGTACTATTTAGTATATACTGGGTATCCTCAAATTCCTAGGTACTTAGGACCTCATAAAGGAGAAAGTTATTATTTGTTAGATTTTCGATAGGGAAGACCAATATCAGGTAAACAAGAAATAATCAGCCATAGGCACTCCTTATTACAAAGTGTGATTGAAAGAATATTTGGTGTATTAAAGAAGAAGTGGCAAATTAGAACAAATGCCAAGTTTCCCAACTCCAAAGTTATGTTAGAAGAAGTGATTTGCATTTTCAGATGATGGAGAATGATCAACTTGGGAACGAAAACTGAAAAGGACAATGGTCCTGAAAATGTGAATGGATCTTTTAAAGGATCAAACAGTTGATAGTTTAGTTAATAGAAGTGTTCGATAATTTTAAAGTGTTGAAGAAGTTGTATGAGTTAATCGGGCTTGGGCACCAATGTTAGTGCATTGTTAAATTGTTTCCAAAAGTTGTTAGACTTTAAATAAAGGGTAAACTCCACTGGTCATCCCTAAATTATATAAAATGTTGTTTATTTATCTCTAAACTATCAAATGTTACTTAATCATCCATAAACTATATCCAGTGTTACTTAATTGTCCTGCCGTCCATCACAACCGTTAAGGATGGACCAAAAAATGATGTGGCTGCTAATATGATATGAAAAAATAACGTGGCAACTGATGTGTCATTACTTTTCCATCCATCTTTAATGGTATGATAGATAACAGGATGATTAAGTAATACTGAATATAATTTGGGGACGATTAAGCAATATTTGATAGTGTAGGGACGAATAAAAAACATTTGATATAGTTGAGGACGATCGATGGAATTTACCCTTAAATAAATTTCTTTTGATGTTGAACCGTTAATTATCTAGAGTACTTTCTTATGTTATTTTCAATAGAAAAAAGTTTTATGTCAAAGCCAATGGTTGTTTGTTATTTCTATAGATAAATATCATTTAATCATTGAAGTCTTTTAACATTTCAATAGCTTGTTGAAACAGCTAATTCACCAAACATGTACTTATTTTTATATCAGCTACTGCTGATATCAATAGCTATTAGCTCTTGCTACTGCTCTCACTAACCACTAATGTTGTTCCCAACTAGAGCCATAACTTTTGAGAAGTCTTAATACAATCAACATCCACCAACTTGTCATTTCTCAAACCAGCTATAGGATGATCATAAAGTTCATTACTGTTGAATCATATGAAATGATCAGTTTCAAAGAATAGAACAGGTCATGTTAATGTTTATATTGCCAATTATAATACTTACGTGACATCCACATATTAGAAACTTTGTGATCATAATGTAGACAATTTTTCACAGTTCAAAGATATGCCACCAATTACACTGGCGCTATCAATACCATTGATCGTTGTCTCACTGTGTATGGAAAAATGTAGATACAAGTTAATTTTGAATATGCAATTAATTATGATCACATAGTAAAAAGCTCATAATTAAGGAAAATTGAAATAATGCAAAAAAAGTGTCGTATTTATGTATTTAAAATAGTATCATAGTCAGTGGCGGAGCCACGTTCATGAGAGGGGGCAATTACCCCCACTGAATTTTGGCGAAATTACACATTTAGTATTATATCTTTAATAAAATTTTTAATTTGACCCCATAAATTTTAATGTTTACATTTATATATTATAAAAAAATTATCGTTGCCCCCATTGACAATTTTTTCTTGCTCTGCCCTTGATCATAGTAAAGCATCTATGTTGCATTCGATGACAGTCATTCAATAGGTGAAAAGTAATTTAAATAATTGATTAAATTAACCAAAGAACTTCATATAGTGTATGAAAAAAAAAACTGGTGTTATTAATCAAATAAACAATTCATTTTCCGTGTAAACATATATTTATAACTATTAATTTTATAGTTATATTTTATTATAATTGAATTAATTGTTTAAAGTTGATAATAAGAAATTATTCATTTTTAAAATGTAAATATTGTTTTATGTTAATTACAATTTGGAAATAAATAAAATAAGTGGTTTTGGGCTCAATTGAACAAAAATCAGAATTTTGGATATGCGTTGACTTAGTGAAGCATCAAGTCTGACTTATTATGATAAAAACATTTGGGCCTCCTTTGCTTCTGTGTACCAAAAAAAAAAAAAACAAAACATTTCCGCCTAAGTTGAGTTAAAAGGTGTGGAAAAACATAGCAATATATAAAGAACCAAAAAGGGGTGACTGGACCGACTCGTGGCCTTCGATTGAATTGGCCCAGCAAATTTTTCTAAAAATGATGTTGGGCTGACCCAGGAAAAAATGGGAAGTTTCTTACTGAAAAGAAAAAAATCATGCCTCTTTTAGTACCCGAATGAAAAATTTACCAATTTCATAAAAATCACCTCCTTTTAATTTTGCATTTTAGCCTTGTCCTTTAATTATGCTTCTTTTGTCTATGTTCCATACACTTTGAATGGGTTGCTCACTCGGTAGCCCGAGTTGGACTTTTTGTTGCTAGTTGCGTTTGTTGACCTCATCCATTTCTGTTGTGGTTGGAGAACTCTATTTCAATTTAATCAATGATCACCATTAGGTCCAGTTCAAGGGAAAAATCAATAAGAAATGAAATTAACAAGAATAATAATTCACTTATATGAAATGCAAAAGTTTCACGAGAATTGTCTGGATTGTTGGATATGTATTGTCAAGAACTAGGGAGAATCAAATGATTTCTAGTAATTCTTCCTAGTATGGAATAAGTAAAGAATCAAGCTACAAGTCTCAATGTTTACTATACAAAGACACATGTGGTTTTTGTTTTTCTTTCAGTTTCATTAATAGTCAAAGATGCTTACCCTGTAAGGGCACTAGCATTTTACTAATCAAATCTCAAGATCAGGCCGCATAATCCTACTTGAATGTTAAGAAAGATTTCTTGTTGAAAGCAAAGTTTCTCTAACATTCGACTCATACTTTACTCTCAACTTTGAGAATCTCAACTCAAATCGGAGCAAGGAAAGAAGAGATGTTGGTAATTATATATGTAGTAATTTATGCCCGACCTCTCTAGTTGAGCAATCCTATGGTTAGGAAGAGAACACATCAATCCTTTGTACCGAATTAAAATTGATTTCAAATGATAGTTTAAGTTTGCCAGCAATCATAGTAATTGTTGAAACAAACAATAGATTGAAGGAAATGAGATCAGCTTTAGAATATGTTTATGACAAGGTTGGAGAAAACTAGCTTGATTTCCATGAACACAATAAAGGAAAAAGGCATATAGGCCAAAAAGATGCTCTTTCTTGCAAGTGTCATGATTTTTTATTGGACTTAATGAAAGCTAATGGCATATTGGCAAAAAATTTGGGCTTTTCATTAGGAGATGGTACAAGAACCATAACCATAAACTTTTAACTTTCCTGTTCTGGTGGAGTGTTTTGTAAAGTAAATGTAGTTCAATCACTTCCAATAGTGAGAAAGAATAGAAAGTAATTGAAGAAAAAATAGATATTCTCTTATATAGTATAAAAGTGAAATAGGAGCAGATGGTTCATGTAGTTATGGATTAGTTAAAAGAGGCAGATGTTAAATGCTTGATGGCGCATCTTTCTTTCCCTTTGGTAGATAGCATTGAGACTTTTCTGGGATTTCCTTTAGTGGATCTAATTTATCTACTTGGCAATTCATCCAGTGACTTCATAATCGGCAAAGAAGCCCTAAGACACATCTAACATTTCCATTGGGATCCATGGAGCAATTCGTAGATAGCAGGCACTAGCTCTTGATGTAACTTTATAAAAAGCAATCAAAGAGAAGATTGAAGAGAATGAAATGCATGTAGAAGGGCAACTAAGCTAGATAGGATTCCTCACCAAGGTCTAAAGATCTTATTTAATAGAGTGGGTTTCTATTTATGCCATTAAGGAAAAGAAGGAGGCGGCATTGGAGTGAGTTACAATTGATATTGAAGAACTTGAAGACTAGGTGCCTAAGACAAGGGCTTTATCTCTAGTAGTGGATTAGTCTTGAGATTCCAAAAGCAGCAAAGGAGCAAAACCATTCTCAGAAGGCAAGGATTTGACCCTGGAAAGGCAGAAGTTCATAGGATTAATCTTCTTCCACCTGCCCTGATGTTGCCCAATGCCAAGTGTAACCTATGATAGCTTTTTGTGGAGTGAAGCTCTTGTCTTAGCTATAAAAAATTCAAAGCCATGTATGACTACTATGGGGCATACATCATAATCTATGATAACTAGACATTCAATGAAAGGGACTAGGGGATTCGATCCCACCAAAAGATTCCACGTAGGACCATAAGCTGAAAATTTTCAATTATTTGTTATCCTTCAACCAAGCAAACTGCCTTGTTGATGACAGAATCCCATTCACCCTTAGCTTCATTAGTTAGGGTAAGGTCTTTTAGGCACCCCTCCCTTTTTGGAAATTTTCTTGTGATCATTTATTGTAAGGCTACTAAATTAAGGAATCCATAGAGAAGAGCCTAAGGGTGGACCAAACCACATAATCATACTTGAATGGAAAGAAAGATCTTCATAGGCTAATGCCTAAAAGTAAGCATTGGATGAATGCCTGAAAATTGAGAAAAAAAAGTTTGCTTTACTCTATACTCTATTCCAACAAAGTTGGAATTTGATATCTATAGATTGGATTTTTTCTGGTTGTTGAATATGATAGGGCCCTTGACTAGGAATTCTGACAACACCAGTTATGCTACCTCTTATTCAATTTGTGATGAATTCTCTTCCAATTCATTCACACCCAAGAGAGTAGCTTCATTTTGAGTTGGGTCATCAAAAGTTGAAAGTGATAGCCGAAGTGCTATCGCCCTTTTAACCTGTGAACTTCGGCCAGATACCACGCTCGGGAAATCTAATGTCACCCGAAAGGAGTACTAGTGCCGACCTGGAAAGGAGGAGTTCTGAAGCCTCAGACATATGGCCTCGGTGGCCCACTAGCACCTTCGGGAATGACAGTACTGACCTCAGCAAAATAGCGTGTCACCTCCCTCGGAAAAGCGGCCAAACCACCTTCAGCAGGAGAAAATCCCCCTGAATAAGGAGCTTCGGTGCTAAGGAAACTCCCGAACTACTGAGACGACTTCGGGAGAAGGGCCTTTATTCCGAAAGGTGACTTAAACTAAAAGGGACCTCGGGAGTATGGCAGAAGCATTTAAGGAGTCTCTGACATGTCGCCCGCACACGCTACACGCCGCCCTCATATGCGCTATGACACGCCGACGCCGCCTACGTCTTGTCATGTAGGGCTATTCCTGCCCTAGCCCATGGCCCGAAGAGCCTACAAGCGGCTAGAGGCCCCCACGCCTAAAAAGAACAGATTACATCCGATCGAACACGTGTCGTAATCTGAACGGGCCGTACCCTCCTTTATATACTAAGGAAATGGCCTCAGCAGGGGGTCTCTCCCCCCCGAAAAAATGTAACAGGCAAGAATCCTTGGTCCTTAGTACTTTTTCTCCACCTCCAAAACACTGACTCGGGCGTCGGAGGCTCCTCCCCAGAAAAAGATTCCGGGGACCTCCTAACCCCTGTTTTCTGAGTGTTTCAGGTAGATTCTCCTGGGAAATATCCACTTTAGACGTTCTCCCTCCTTGGAAGTCCCTCCCGTTCTCACCATGTCACACAACGAAGATGCTGTAGGGCATCATATGGCGCCGTCTATGGGAACTCACCCCCAAGTCGCCATCATTGAAACTCGGCGTTCCAAGGACAAGGGACTTCCGAAGTCCCCATCTGCGCCAGAAGTTTAACCGGTAACCGAACAAACTGCAGTAGGTACTTCCTTGCCTGAGGATGAACGTCCTCTGACTATTACCATGGGCTTCCTACGCGAGTTCCAATGCTCTGTCGTGGCCAAAATGATGCAGCAGTTAGACCGAAGATGGCCACAGCCAACTCCGGGTCGAAGGCCCTCTTCACCAGTACCTCGCCGGGAGAAGAGTCCCAGATCAACTCACTGGAGTTTGGGAAGTGGGGATCAACATGATGAGTCCTCAACGGAAAATATACCCCTCAGGGCGCGACCTACAGGAGAAACGGGGCCAAAGCAACCCAGAACTCCCCGCCAAAGGAGTTCTTCACCTGAAGAAAAGTCGCCATCTCCTCGGCGTCGAAGTCACTCCCAAAAAAGGAGATGGCAATCTCCGTTCCCATAGGCCTATAGACAGCAGGAAGAAGAGCCCAGTGCCACACTCCTCATGGAAAAAATCCTAAAGAGGCTAGAAAGAGTGGAGAGGCAGCTAGCTCGGAAGCCCGTCTGGGCTAGGTTGTCAGAAACCTTCAATGGAGACGAATCACCATTCACCCAAGCAGTGGTCGAAGCACCTATGCCGAGTGACTTTCGGATACCTCAGTTGGAGACCTACGATGGCCGAACTGACCCCCAGGCTCATTTGACCAAATACAAGCGCAGCATGGTTTTGCATGGTACTGATGACGCCACCTTGTGCAAGTGCTTTGAGGTCACCCTTGCTGGGCCAGCAACGACATGGTATAACTCACTGGCTCCTGGGACCATCATGGAGTTCCAAGAGTTGTCTACTGCCTTCACGCAGCAGTTCATCGGGAGCCGGCCAATGGCGAAGAGCCAGTCCAAATGTTTAACATAGCGCACAGAAATGGATAAACAATTCGCGACTATGTCAAAAGGTTCAACCGGGAAGCCGTAAGTGTTCCAGACTTTAGGCCAAAAATACGCATCCTAGCCATGACACGAGGACTTCGGAGAGACTCTCAACTATTCTATGAATTCTCGAAAGACCCCCCGATACACTCGGTGAATTTTACCGAAGGGCCGAGCAGCACATAACTGCTGAAGAACTGAGAATGGGAGGCCCAAAACCTGATCACATTCGCACCGAGGGGTCGAGCCAGCAAACTCGCTACCTAACTGAACCAAGGGGACGACCTCGGAAGCTTAAGGGAAGGAAACCACTAGCTTTCACTCCCCTGAACACCACAAGGACGAACATCCTCATGGCGATGGAAAGGCAAGGAACTCAGATCCAACGACCGAAGGCCATGACCTCGGACAACAAAAAGAACATGAAAAAGTTCTGCCAGTACCATCGGGACCACGGGCACGATACCGAGAACTGCTTCCAACTAAGGAAATACATAGAATTGCTGATAAAGCAAGGTCAGCTTCGATGTTACCTACGGATGCCCTCCCCAAAGGGAAGAAGAAAAGAGGAAGGAAAAAGAGATGACGAGGAGTTTGACTCCGACAGGCGCCGGAACCGAAGTCCAAAAAGGCGTCTGCCACCCCCGGCAGGAGTGATACAAATGATCACAACAGGATTGCCGTCGGCAGAAAGGAAAAAAAAAGCCATATGGATTTTGGTGATGGAATATGGGAACCCATCAAAAAAGCTTGTTCGGAAAGATGGGCCCGCTGTCATATTTCCTCATGATGATCCACTACTGATTATGGTGAGGATAGGAAGCTGGGACGTCAAGAGAGTACTACTTGATGATGGTTCAAATGCGGACGTCTTATTCTCACACCTGCTGCCGAGTTTGGGTATTTCAAGGAACGACCTCAAGACCGTCACTTCTCCTACTTTTGGAGTGGGACCATCTGAACTCCCCGTCCTCGGTTGGATTGATCTTCCTCTGATGCTGAGGGGAACTTCAGTAAATAACAAAGATGAGCTGTTTGCCTCTGTAATGACAAGGTTTATCGTCATAGATGTTCCTTCGTCATATAATGCCATTCTTGGGAGGCAAACGCAAGGGAACCTCCACATCCGCCCGGATGTAAAGTACCTAACTGTCACCTTCGCCAGCAAGGATGGAGATGCTGAGATCTTCATCGACCAGGGGGAGGTGAGGAAGGTGTTCGTTAAGGCAAGGAAAGCCCCAATGACAAACTGCATGCAGACTACGAAAACGAAGGCCGTACTAGCAGAAGGATCAAAAGGAGAAGGAACAGAAAATTCTAAGAGAATAGAAATGGAATACATAGAGCTTGTCCCAAGCCGGAATACCCGAATAGGGAAAAAATTGGCCGAAGGTGACAAGGAAAAACTTGTATCTTTCCTTCTAATGAATAAAGATCTGTTTGCCTACTAGTCGAAAGACATGCCTGGGGTAGACCCTCGCATAATACAACATAGCCTTAAAGTGAGCCCAGAAGCAAAGCCTGTCCGCCAAAAAAAGCGAAGCCTCTCGGCACACAAGAACAACTTTGTCAAAACCGAAGTCCAGCACTTGATAGATGCGGGTGTAATTAGGGAAGTCAAATACTCCGAATGGCTAAGTAATGTGGTTATTGCCACAAAAGAAGGAAGCGACAAGCTCCGAATGTGCATGACTTCCGAAACATAAATGATGCTTGCCCTAAGGATTCGTATCCTTTCCCACCAATAGATCAGTTGGTAGACTCGACTGCTGAATATGAACTCTTGAGCTTCCTCGACGCCTTCAGTGGGTATCATCAAATCAGGATGCACCCCGAAGATGAGGAAAAAACCGCCTTCATCACCGAAGTCGGTACATATTGCTATGTCAGAATGCCCTTCGGGCTTAAGAATGCAGGAGCTACCTACTAGAGGCTAATGAACAAGGTCTTCAATGATCAAATAGGGAAAAACATGGAAGTCTATGTTAATGACATGATAGTCAAGAGCAAATTGCCCGGCAATCATATTGCAGATTTGGAGGAAACTTTCCATCAACTTAGAGCATTCGGAATTCGTCTCAATCCTGAAAAATGCGTCTTCGGCGTAAGTTCGGGCAAGTTCCTCGGATTTATGGTATCGAAAAGAGGTATCGATGCCAACCCGGAAAAAGTAAAAGCGCTACTTGAATTCTGAACTCCTGTTACAACAAAGGATGTGCAAAGGCTCACTGGCAGAATAACGTCCCTTAGCAGATTCATTTCCAGGTATGGGGATCGCTGTTGGGCATTCTTTAAGGTCCTCACCAAGGCAGCAAAAAATGGTGGCAACCTCGGAAACGATGACCATCCTTGGAACGAGGATTGCCAAAAGGCCTGGGAAGAGCTCAAAGTTTATCTAGCTCGTTTACCCACTCTTCCGCAACCACGAGAGGGAGAACCCCTTGTACTATACCTTGCTGTTACTAAAAAAGCACTGAGTTCGGTCCTCGTGAAGGAAGAGGGGGCGGAGCAATGGCCAGTATACTATGTGAGCAAGTCCCTGCATGGCGCCGAAATCAGGTATCCCCTACTACAAAAAGCTATCTATGCCCTGGTGCTAGCAAGCAGAAGACTACGTCCGTATTTTCAAGCTCACCCCATTATTATCCGAAGTAACCTACCTCTTTGGGATGTCATGAAGAGAGTAGACCATTCGGAAAGGCTTTCTAAGTGGTGCATAGAGCTCAGCGAATATGATATTACTTATGATCCAAGGAAAGCAATAAAAGCCCAAGCTCTAGCAGACTTCATTGCCGAAGTACCCGTTACCGAAGGTGATCAATCGGACCTCGGCAAAAGTGAGCCAGAATGGACTCTGTTTGTAGATGGGGCCTCCGGCTCCGAACACCAAGGAGCTGGAGTAATTATTCGCGGTCCCGAAGGTTTGGAAGTCATGAAAGCCATCAAATTTGGGTTTAACGTCACCAACAATGTGGCAGAATACGAAGCTCTCATAGCAGGGTTACACCTGACTAGAAAGATTGGTGTAAGAAACCTAAAAACCCACAACGATTCCCAGCTAGTGGTACGGCAGATGGCAGAGGACCATAGCGCGAAGGATCCGACTTTGGAAAAATATCACGAGTTCGTATTAAAGCTCAGCCAGGAGTTCGACGCAGTACATATTGAAAATGTACCTCGCCGAGACAATGCCGAAGCGGACAGCTTGGCCAAATCAAAAAGGTTCACCGAAGTGTTGAGCCACCCGAGCATAGCAACACTGAGCATAGCAACCTCGGGTGAGAGGTGGAAAGATCCTATAAAGAGGTATCTTACAACCGCAGAGCTTCCCGATGATCCTTACGAAGCGGCAAAAGTGCGAAGACGTTCCGGATGATATTTCCTAACAGGGGTATGCGAGTCCACTACAAAGGTGTGTCAGTGAAGAGGATGCGGGGATGGTTCTTGAAGAAGTCCACGAGGGGGCTTGTGGTTCCCACATCGGAACTGACGCCTTGGTGGGAGTAATACTTCGCCAAAGGTACTTCTGGCCTACCCTAAGAAAGGACGCAAGGCAGTTTGTCCAAAAATGTGACAATTGCCAAAGACACGCCAGCATACAAAGGCTGCCCTCGGAATTAATAGCCTCGGTAGACTACCCTTGTCCCTTTGCAGTTTTGGGCATAGACCTCATCGGGCCACTCCCGACAGCACCTGGAAGAGTGAAGTTCTGCGTAGTGGCAGTGGATTACTTCACTAAATGGGTCAAGGCAGAACCCCTAGCAACCATTTCGGCAAAGGATATACAAAAATTCATCTGGAAGAACATTATATGCAGATTCGGCATACCAAGGGTGATAGTGGCCGATAATGGTTCCCAATTCACTGACAAAGGATTCCAAGAATTCGTCACCCACCTTAGGATAAAAATGCACTTCAACCCGGTAGCTCATCCCCAGAGCAACGGACAAGTAGAGGTATCCAACAAGACCATAAACGAAGGTTTGAAAAAGAGGTTGGAGGAAGCAAAGGGAAAATGGCCAAGAGAACTTCCTAGTGTGCTATGGAGTTATCGGACGATGCCCCGAAGGACCATGGGTGATAGCCAAAGGGCTATCGCCTCTATCTACCTCTATCTGGCCGAACTCCCTGCCGAAAGAACGGCCAGAAAACCTGACGGGCCCGGGAAAAGGTGGGATTACACACCTCGGGAGCAAAGCCAAAGAACTCGAGCTCGGCAAGCCAGGAAACTTCAAAATACTATTAATCCCCCCGAAGTATTAAGCAGATCGCCTTTGACAAAGGGGGACCAGCTATAGCGGGCCGAACACGATCTCCCCGAAGGCGGAACTCCTGAATATGGGAACCCCCGAACTACGATCATGTTTTCCGTACTTGAAGATCTCGCCTAGGGCATCATTTAAGGAGTCTCCATGTACTACAGACCGCCCAAGCGGCGGTCTGAGCTATAGCGAGCCGAACACGATCTCCCTGAATGCGGAACTCCTGAATATGGGAACCCCCGAACTACGAGCATGTTTCCCGAAGAAGCACCGTCCGTACTTGAGTACGATCTCGCCCAGGGACCTCGGAAGTACGGCAGGAACATTTAAGGAGTCTCTGACATGTCGCCCACTAACGCTACAGACCGCCCAAGCGGCGGTCTGACACGCTGACGCCATTCAGGTCACGTCACTGCCTGTCTTGGTTCAGGGCTCAAGGAGACTGCCACCGGCTACTTGTCCCCTACGTCCAGAAATTCAGAGAACATCCGACCGAACACGTGTCATGATCTGAACGGGCTGGACATTACTATAAATACCAGGAAACAAGCCTTGGCAAAGGGGTTTTTTGACAAATAATCCGACTCTCTCTCTCTCTCTCTGAGAAAACACTACCAGGCGAGTCCACTAAGCCTCTTAGTGCTATTTCCTCTGCCTTCTTTCAGCATCACTGACTTGGGCGTCGGAGGCTCCTCCCCGGAACAACACCCCGGGGACCTCCTGACCCCCCTTTTCTGAGCTTTTCAGGCGCACTCCCGTCGTCGATCTGGCCTCCAGGCTTTCTTCCTCGCAGGAAGTCTCCCCACCATTCAACATGACCCTCAACGATGAAGCCATCGGGCATCATTTGGCGCCGTCTGTGGGAACCCGCTCTGAGATCGCCGTCGTTGAAACTCGGCGTTCTAAGGACAAGGGACTCCCGAGGTCCCCGTCCGCGCTTGAGAACCAATTGGCTGCTGAGCAAACACTCCCAGGGACTTCTATGCCCGAGGAAGACCGACCCCTAGTAATCACTATGGGCTTTCTACAGGACTTTCAACGTTCTGTTATAGCTGAAATGACACAACAGATGAACCAAAGGTGGCCGCAACAGGCTTAGGCCCAAAAACCTCCCTCGCCAGCATGCCCTCAGGAGAGAAGCCCCAAGTCGGCCCACCGCAGTTCGGGAAGCGGAGACCCGCGCGAAGAATCTTCTACTGAAGACATACCCCTCGGAACACGGCCTTTGGGACTAGCGGGATGCAAGCGACCAAAAATCTCAGAGCGAAGGAGTTCGTCGCCTGAGGCAAGGTCTCAGTCTCCTCACCGCCGAACTCGCTCCCCGAAAAGGCCCCGGCAATCTCCCTTCCCAGAAGAAGGCCCCAACGCCACGATCCTTATGGAAAGGATACTAGCACAGCTAGATAGGGTGGAAAAACAAGTGGCCAGAAAACCTGTTTGGGCCAGATTGACGGGGACCTTCTGTGAAGATGACTCCCCATTCACTCAGGCCGTCGTTGAGGCAGCCATGCCAGGTGACTTCAGAGTACCTCGGCTGGTGATTTATGATGGCCGAACGGACCCACAGGCCCATCTGACCAAGTACCGGCGCAGCATGATAATGCACGGCGCCGACGACGCCACTATGTGCAAGTGCTTCGAAGTCACCCTCACAGGTCCAGCAACTGCATGGTATAACTCATTGCCTCCAGGAACCATTATTGAATTCCAGGAGTTGTCTACGGCATTCACACAGCAATTCATTGGAAGCCGCCCAACGGCAAAGATGCCGGTTCAGATGTTCGACATAGAGCAGAGAAACGGAGAAACCATCCGAGACTATGTCGAAAGGTTCAATAGGGAAGCTCTGAGCGTCCCGGACTTCCGGCCAGAAATACGCATTCTCGCCATGACACGGGGCCTTCGGCGTGACTCACAGCTGTTTTACGAGTTCTCAAAGGACCCCCCGAACACCCTCGGAGAATTCTACCGAAGGGCCGAACAGCACATGACGGCCGAAGAGCTAAGAATGGCTGTCCCGAAGTCCGATTATTCCCACGCCGAAGGGCATGACCGACAAGCACGGCACCAAACTGAACAAACAGGTCGACCCCGGAGGATGCGGGGAAGGAAACCCCCAACCTTCACACCCCTCAACACCACGCGGACTAACATCCTCATGGCATTGGAAAGCCAATGGACGCAGATTCGGCGACCGTGGGCCATGACCGCCGATAACAAGAAAAACATCAAGAAGTTCTGCCAGTTTCACTGCGACCACGGCCACGACACCGAAGATTGCTTCCAGTTGAGGAAGTACATTGAGTCGCTAATCAAACAAGGCCAACTTCGGAAATATCTGCGGATGCCTGCTCCGAAAAGGAAAAAAGACGAGGAAGAAAGGGCCGAAGATGAGGAGTATGACTCCGGTAGATGAAGAAACCGAAGTCTGAAAAGGCGCCCCCCACCTCCGGCAGGGGTAATACAAACAATCACCACAGGGCTCCCCTCCTCGGAAAGAAAGCGGAAGGTCAGAGAAATCGCGGTCATGGAATATCAAAATCCAGCAAAGAAACTGGCCCGCAAGGATGGATCCACCGTCATCTTCCCCCATGACGATCCGCTGCTGATCATGGCAAGGATAGGGAACTGGGACGTCAAAAGAGTGCTGCTTGATGATGGATCAAACGCTGACGTCCTATTTTCTCATTTACTGCCGAACTTAGGCATCCACGACAGCAAGCTCAAACCTGTCACCTCGCCCACCTTCGGGGTTGGACCCTCCGAGCTGCCCGTCCTCGGAATGATCGATCTCCCCCTGATGTTGAAAGGAACTTCAACAGATGGAGCAGCTGACTTGTATGCCTCCACAATGACAAGGTTCATCGTCATGGACGTTCCTTCTGCCTACAACGTCATCCTCGGAAGGCAAACACAGGGAAACTTGCATATCCGCCCTGATGTGAAATACCTGACTGTCACATTCGCCACCAAGGATGGAGACGCAGAGATCTTCATAGATCAAGCCGAAGTAAGGAAGGTGTTTGTAAAAGCACGAAAAGCACCGACAAATAACTTCGCACAAGCAATAGAGGCAAAAACGCCAGAGAAGAGCAAAGAAGAAGATCTCGCGAAAGCGGAAAAGGAAGCAGTAGAACTTGTCCCAGGTCAATCTACCCGGATAGGGAAGAGCTTGGCCGAAGGAGACAAGAAAAATATTGTATCCTTTCTACTGACGAATAAAGACCTGTTTGCCTACTCGCCGAAAGACATGCCAGGGGTAAACCCTAGCATAATACAGCATAGCCTCAAAGTAAGCCCGGATGCAAAGCCCATCCGGCAAAAGAAACGAAGCATCTCGCCCATAAGAGCAGCTTTGTCAAAACCGAAGTCCAGCGCCTGTTAGATGCTAAATTCATCAGAGAGGTGAAGTACCCTGAATGGTTAAGCAACGTGGTCATTGCCACAAAAGAGGGCAGTAGCAAGCTCCAGATGTGCATCGACTTCAGAAATTTGAACGACGCTTGCCCGAAAGACTCATACCCTCTCCCACCAATAGACCAACTGGTAGATTCAACCGCTGAATATGGACTCCTAAGCTTCCTAGACGCCTTCAGTGGCTACCATCAAATAAGAATGGACCCCGAAGATGAAGAAAAAACCGCCTTCATCACCGAGGGAGGAACGTACTGCTACGTCAGGATGCCCTTCGGGCTAAAAAATGCAGGAGCCACCTACCAAAGATTGATGAACAAAGTCTTTATGGACCAAATGGGGAGAAACATGGAGGTGTATGTTGACGATATGATAGTCAAGAGCAAGACGCCTGGCGGCCATGTTGCAGATCTAGAGGAAACCTTCCAGAAGCTCAGAACCTTCGGGATCCGCCTTAATCCCGAAAAGTGCATCTTCGGGGTAACCTCGGGAAAATTCCTTGGGTACATGGTATCCGAAAGAGGCATCGACGCCAACCCAGAAAAAATCAAGCCTCTACTCGAGTTCCGAACTCCTGCCACAGTGAAAGATGTGCAAATACTCACTGGAAGGATAACCTCTCTTAGCAGGTTTATTTCCAGGTACGGGGATAGGTGTTGACCTTTTTTCAAAATCTTCACTAAGGCAACAAAAAAGGAGGGCAACCTTGGAAGGGCTGGTCATCCCTGGGATAAAGATTGCCAAAAGGCCTGGGAAGAACTCAAAATCTACCTGGCCACCCTGCCGACTCTGCGACAACCTCGCGAAGGGGAGCCCCTCGTACTATACCTCGCCATCACGGAAAAAGTAGTAAGCTCGGTCCTGTAAAAGAAGAAGGCCCAAAACAATGGCCGGTCTACTATATAAGCAAATCCCTACATGGCGCCGAAGTCAGGTACCCTCTGCTGCAAAAAGCTATATACGCCTTGGTGCTTGCAGGGAGAAGGCTGCGACCATACTTCCAGGCTCACCCCATCATTGTCCGAAGTAGTTTACCACTACGGGATGTCATGAGGATAGTTGACCATTCGGGGAGGCTCTCCAAGTAGTGCATAGAGCTTGGCGAGCACGATATAACCTATGAACCTCGGAAGGCCATAAAAGCTCAAGCATTGGCAGACTTTATCGGTGAAATACCCACCACTGAGGATAGCCATTTAGATCTCAACAAAGGTGAGTCGGAATGGACCTTGCATGTTGATGGAGCCTCGAGGTCCGAACATCAGGGAGCTGGGGTAATTATCAGAGGTCCTGAAGGCCTAGAGGTAAGGAAGGCTATCAAATTCAGTTTCAGAGTCACTAACAATGTGGCCGAGTATGAAGCCCTTGTAGTGGGATTGCGCTTGGTGAGAAAAATTGGCGTTAGAAACTTGAAAGCTCACAGCGATTCCCAGCTAGTAGTTCGGCAGTTGGCCGGAGACTACGGGGCGAAGGACCCAACCTTGGCAAAGTACCACGAGCTGGTAGCAAGACTCATTCAAGAGTTTGACGCCGTACAAATAGAAAACGTAGCTCGGCGGAGTAACACTGACGCAGATTGCCTGGCAAAATCAAAAAAGTACACCGAGTTGCTATAACATCCGAGCATCTCAGTATTAAGCATAGCAACCTCGAGAAAAGGATGGAAAGATCCAATAAAAAGATACCTCGTAGAAAACGTGCTACCCCAAGACCCCGGAGATGCTACAAAACTACGAAGGCGCTCCAGTCGATTCTTCCTAATTGGCGAAGAGTTGTACCGGTAGGGGTACGCAAATCCACTGTAGAGATGCGTAGACGAAGAGGACACTGAAATGATCCTCGAAGAAATTCACGAAGGTATGTGTGGTTCACACATTGGGACCGACGCCCTTGCAGCAGTAATACTCCGCCAAGGATACTTCTGGCCTACCCTGAGAAAGGACGCAAGGCAGTTCATCCGGAAATGTGGTAGTTGCCAGAGACACGCTAACATCCAGAGGGCACCCTCGGAAATGGTAACTTCGGCCGACTACCCCTGGCCCTTCGCGGTCTGGGGGATAGACCTTATCGGGCCACTACCCACAGCGCCCGGAGGCGTGAAGTTCTGCGTAGTAGCTGTAGATTATTTCTCCAAATGGGTCGATGCGGAACCCTTGGCAACTATCTCGGAAAAAGAAGTGCAGAAGTTCGTATGGAAAAACATTGTTTGCAGATTCGGCATACCGAGGATGCTAGTAGCTGATAATGGTTCCCAGTTCATAGACAAAGGATTCCAGGAATTTATCAGCAACCTCGGAATAAAGATGCATTTCGCCCCAGTAGCTCACCCCCAAAGCAACGGGCAGGTGGAAGTATCTAACAGGACCATAAAAGATGGCCTAAAAAAGAGATTAGGGGAAGCAAAAGGGAAATGGCCAGGAGAACTTCAGAGCGTATTATGGAGCTACCGAACGACGCCCCGAAGAGCCACAGGGGAGACTCCCTTCTCGCTCGTCTTCGGTACAGAGGCCATTATCCCAATCGAGATAGTCCGACCATCAGTACGGGTGCAAGTATTTGATGAAGAAGGAAACAACCTCGGCTTAAGAACCAAGCTTGACCTCGTCGGCGAACACAGAGAAATAGCCGAACTGAGAAGAAAAGCTTTTCAGCAAAGAGTGGCCGCGGCTATAAACTTACGGGCCAGGCCAAAAGAAATCAAGAAAGGGGACCTCGTTCTCCGAAAGGCTGATTTTGCACCTCAAAGGCCATCCCACGGAGTACTTCGCGCGAACTGGGAAGGACCTTATCTGGTTCTTGCCGAAGTACGAAAGGGCGTGTACAGACTTGGCACCGCCGAAGGCGTAGAATTGAAAAATACTTGGCACTCAGACGCCTTGAAAAAATTTTACGCTTAAGGCCCCACGGAAGAATTCTGTCGTACAAAAAATATATTCTAAGTATAGAAAATTTCTCAAGTATACTGAATTGTGCAAGTCAGAATTCCGCAAAGGTACCCGCCACGAAAAGCCCAGAAGCAGAATTTCCGAAGTCCCCTGAACAAACGTGTTCGGAACAAAAGGAAAAGGACCCGCAAAAAGACTTAGATACATTTTTTGCTGGCCTTCCAAAAAAGTCTCTTGAAGCGAACATGCTCGGGACAATGGAAATGCAAAGTCATACCAAAGAAGCTTAACCAAGAAAGATCTTCCATTAAAAATAAACTTACAAAGGCAATATGCCCGAAGAAGCAGTACAGAAAAATGAAGGAGAAAAAAGGCAAAGCCCTTAGAACACCCTAAGAGTCCTCGGCAGCCCGAGAGCCACCAGTTTCTGCTCCCTTTTTCGGCGCAGTAATTGAAGGAGGCAGCTTCAGGTACTCGATCTTCGACCAGGACCACCGAGGA
The DNA here is from genome assembly GCA_005392925.1 of Aquilaria sinensis. Taxonomy (NCBI): domain Eukaryota; kingdom Viridiplantae; phylum Streptophyta; class Magnoliopsida; order Malvales; family Thymelaeaceae; genus Aquilaria; species Aquilaria sinensis. Next base: position 455,289 of record SMDT01002303.1, read on the forward strand.
CCCTCGGGAATGTTCAAAGCTTCCAAAAAAGAGAGGTCCAGATCTGGGAATCTCTGAAGGACTTGATGCTGAACAAGGCAAAAGCCGTCCTGGAAGGCGACCTTCGACATTTGATCAGATTCATTTTTCTTGATCTCAAGATCCTCGAGCTCGTCCCTCAGATCCGCAACCTCCTTCTTCAGCGCCTTCAGCTTTTTCTTCTTCCAGGCTCCTTCTTCAAAGACTCTATCTCGGCTAGCAGTGCGGTTTTCTCAGCCACCAACGACAGAATAAGATTGTTAGATTTTGACTTATCCTGTAGAAGCGCTTCGTTGCTAGAAAGCGTTCCCGCCACCCGCTCGCCAAGCTCAGAAATCTTCTGGGAGAAGTCCCTTAAAAGATCTTCCTTTTCCTTTCGGAACTCCTCCCGAAGGGCAGCAACTTCTCTCTCTGCAGCATCTGCCAGCTGCTGGTTCCTGATCTGCAGCATCTGCCAGCTGCTGGTTCCTGATGGCCAACTCCGAGCACATGGCCTTTGTTTTTTCTAAGGCCTCTAAGGCCGAAGCTCGGAAAGATGACTGCCTGGCCACCCGAACTCGGAGGTAGCCGGCATAACCCAGCAGCTGCAGAAAGGTAGACATAAGATCAGTAAGAGTAAAAAACACTTAGGAGTAATGGGGGGAAGGAGTTAAGCATACCTGAGCAGCATGCTCGATAACTTTCGCAGCAAGGGTGTCATCACCCGGGTGGGCTGCCGCAATAGCCCTGAAGGAGGCATCAGTGAGCACCCTCGTCGAGATCTCCTTCGCCATTTGAGGACAGTCCTCGGAGAACAAGTTCATATCCTCTGTGAACGTCCAGAAAGGCTATTTGGGGATCTTCCCTAGCGGGACTTTGGCATCGCGGAGGGATCGCCTCCGAGCGTGTTCCGCCGCCCAAGAGGGGGTAAGTAACTCCCCTGAACGAAAAACGAGAAGCTGGTCAAAACAAAGAAAATTTCGGCAAAGTAAAAACCATTATTACACTTCGTCCGAAAGACACGAACCTGGCGGTACCTCGGCAACTGTGTCCTCGGAGTCCTGGGGCTCCTCAATGGAAATATCCTTGCCTTTCCTTTTATGCCGCTCCTCGGCAGAAGGAACCTCTACCGCGGCATCAGGAGGGGCCTGCGAGGTGGTAGGGCTCTGAGGAGGCAATTCGGTAGGGACTTCGGGCGCCGGAATCTCGGCAACCTCGGGCTCCTCACTTACCTCCTCAAGAGTTTCCAATAGAGGAGGAAGATTGGTCTTTTTCGCCCTGTTAGCCGAAGGCCCAGCACTAGTGGACTTCCGTCTTCGGGAAACTGCTTTCTTTGTTTGTTCTCCCTTCTCTACCTGGCCGGAGAAAAGGGACTTGTAGAACGCAGCAGTCCCGTTGCCCATATCTAAAAAATAAAAAAGACATCAGCGTAAGTCCGAGGAAAAAACTACAAGGGAGTAGAAGATAACTTACTTTCGAAAAATGTTTCAAAAGAAATTTCCTCCCGAAGGAGCTGCACCAACCAGGAATCCTCCCCGGCGATGGCAGGAGCCGGCATCTCGAGGTCTGTCTCGTGCTCCTTCACCACCCCTAACTCCCGAAGGACCTCTTCGGTCATCAACCTCCAATTAATGAAGAAGGGATAGAGAGAACGCGAGGAGACCTCGGGACCCCAGTTGGAGACGGCGCGAATACGCCCGTCGAAGTCCGCGAATACGGGAGCCAACTCTGGAGTCAGCAGTATCCTCGGATCAACGACGTCAACATCCAGCCTCCCCAGAGCCCACTTGGTCGGAACATGCGACCAGGCCTCATCCATCTTCAGGAAGAAAAGTTTCTGTTGCCACCCTCGCCAACTGTCCTTTGTGGCAAAGGTGAACATATATTTTTTGCTCCCGGATCCCCGAGGTTGCATGAAATAGAAGCCACCCTTTGGGACCATAAAGAGCTTATAGTACTGCATAAAAATCACAAAATGGGGTTTTATCCCGAACACGCCACACATACAGAGAAAGGCGTTAAAATAGCAGTACGAGTTCGGTGGAAGCTGGTTCACGCCAATACCATGACATTGGCAAAAGTCGTAAACCATCCTCGGAGGAGGGTACTGAAGTCCGGCCTTCAGCTGGGCTCGGAAAATGGTAACCTCATTACTATGGTTTGAAAAAGCATAGTGGTCAGCCCGTGGTAGCCTGGTGATGGCATATGAGGGAAGAAAGAATTTTTTCTTCCACTTCTCTAGTTTTTCGGGGGTGGTGCAACAGGGATGAGATAAAAGAGGATGCCAACTTTCAGGGATAGGCATTTTTGGGACAGAAAAATGAGTTTGAAGAAAGGCAAGAAATCAACTTTTAGAAAAAACTTGAGGGATCAAGAAAACTCTAGAAAAACCGAAAACCCACCAAACGACTTGCCAAAATCGGAGGACGCCGTCGTGAAAGGTTGCCGAAAAAAGCTCTGATTAAAAAAGCACCGCCGCAAAAAGCAAGAAAAAGCGTGAAAACAGTGGTAGAACAGGGAAGAGAGCAGAAGCAAAAACAAAAGGGACTTATGGTGAAAATGCCTATTTATAGGACGGGGGTGGGTAACCGAAACGTCGTCATAAGTACCCTTTGAAGGTGAACCATCGCCATAACTGCTCCCGGAACCCAAAGAGACGTGCTCTCTGAAACCGACGCGACTCTCCTCCAATGACAGCATGCCACGTGTCAGCCTCCTCCCGAAAATAGGGGACACGTCGCCTGACATCCCTAGAAAGCTGGGACGCGCCGCTCAGACTGACACGTCTGGTCATGAGGCGCGACGCTGCGCAGACCTGCAAAAGGTAAGAAGCAGGTTGTCTCGAAGACACCAAAAGACAGCCTATGACCGAACAGCCCATGACTTCGGGCAAAAGGTGTATCTTCGGCACAGGTGTTATTCCCTATAGACTCCCAGTGAACATCCTCAGAAAGAGTGCAAAACCGAAGTCGTCACTTCGGCTTTTCAAAGGGGGACATGTGATAGCCAAAGGGCTATCGCCTCTATCTGGCCGAACTCCCTACCAAAAGAACGGCCAGGAAACCTGACTCTGCCCGGGAAAAGGTGGGATTACACACCTCGGGAGCAAAGCCGAAGAACTCGAGCTCGGCACGCCAGGAAACTTGAGGATACTATTAACCCCCCCGAGGTATTAAGCAGATCACCTTTGACAAAGAGGCACCAGCTATAGCGGGCTGAACACGATCTCCCCGAAGGCGGAACTCCTGAATATGGGAACCCCCGAACTACGAGCATGTTTCCCGAAGAGGCATCGTCCGTACTTGAGTACGACCTCGCCCAGGGACCTCGGGAGTACGGCAGGAACATTTAAGGAGCCTCTGACATGTCGCCCACTAACGCTACAGACCGCCCAAGCGGCGGTCTGACACGCTGACGCCATTCAGGTCACGTCACTGCCTGTCTTGGTTCAGGGCTCAAGGAGACTGCCACCGGCTACTTGTCCCCTACGTCCAGAAATTCAGAGAACATCCGACCGAACACGTGTCATGATCTGAACGGGCTGGACATTACTATAAATACCAGGAAACAAGCCTTGGCAAGGGGGTTGACAAATAATCCGACTCTCCCTCTCTCTCTGAGAAAACACTACCAGGCGAGTCCATTAAGCCTCTTGGTGCTATTTCCTCTGCCTTCTTTCAGCAACACTGACTTGGGCGTCGGAGGCTCCTCCCCGGAACAACACCCCAGGGATCTCCTGACCCCCTTTTTTCTGAGCTTTTCAGGCGCACTCCCGTCGTCGATTTGGGCTCCAAGTGTTCTTCCTCGCAAGAAGTCTCCCCACCATTCAACATGACCCTCAACGATGAAGCCATCGGGCATCAATGGGTGAGACATCTTTTTCACTTGTCTTCGGCAGAGAGGCTATTATCCCTATCGAGGTAATACAGCCATCAATCAGAATACAAGTGTTCGACGAAGGAAGGAGCGACCCCGGATTGAGAACTAAGCTCGACCTAATTGACGAACACAGAGAGGTGGCTGAACTCAGAAGGAAGGCCTTTCAGCAAAGAGTGGCCACAGCCGCGAACTTGCGCATTAGGCCAAAAGGAATAAGGAAAAGGGACCTCATTCTCCGAAAGGCCGAGTTCCAACCCCGAAGGCCATCCCATGGGGTACTTCGGGCAAACTGGGAAGGGCCTTACTTGGTCCTTGACGAAGTCCGAAATGGAGTCTATAAGCTTGGCGACGCCGAAGGTGGAGAATTAAAAAATACATGGCATTCGGACACCTTGAAGAAATTCTATACTTAGAATTTTGGTAAGAAATTGTACAAGTTAGAAAAAGTTTCTAAGTACAAAAATTTTCTTCCATCAAAGAACTATCGCCGAACAAGGCTTAAGCAAGAGGCATGCAAAATTTACTTATTCCCTCTAAAGTTGATTTGGTTATTTTCCCAACAAGTAAGTTCGTCACAAGTAGGCCCAAAAGCAGGCCAAAATTTTGCTTAATGGAATTCATCGAAAGTGAACATTTTTCTGAAGATGGCTAAAAAAACAAGCAAAATGTATTTTCCAAAGTCCCTTGACCGAAAGTGGTCGGGATAATTGGGAAATAAAAGCTATTGCTCAAAGACTTAGCCAAATTCTGGAAAAAGGAAAAATTTCATTGAAAAAAGCCTTATTAGAAGGAGAAAGTTACAAGAAGAAAGATTACAAAGAAGAAAAAAAGAAGGCAAAGGCCCTAAGACATCTAAGGATCCCGTTGTCATGGGAGGCTCCAGCTCCTGTTTCTTTAGCCGCCGCCTTCGGTGCTGGAGGAGGGGCAAATGGTAGGTTGAGGAGCTCGATTTTTGACCAAGTCCACCGAGGCCCCTCGAGAATGTCCAGGGCAGCCAAAAAAGAAAGGTCGAGATCTGGGTATTTCTTCAGAACTTGATGCCAAGCCAGACAGAAGCCGTCCTGGAAGGCAACCTTGGTCGCCTGGATGGCCTTGTCTTTCTCAAGCGACAAGTCTTCTACTTCATTCTGCAGATCAGCAACCTTCTTCTTCAGTGCCTTCACCTTCTTCTTCTTCGGTTCCTTCTTCAGAGAGTCGACCTC